>JAWWTY010000123.1:21515566-21587906 GCA_035222235.1 Margarornis squamiger | reverse complement strand
GAACATTTAACATACACACTTTATGTAACCTATCAACCAGTATCTTAGATCCTTTTCTCCTGGAACAACAAAAAAAAATAAAATAAAACTTGCTCAGAAAACCAGCAACTGGCCCCTTCTCTTGCAACATGCTGATGGCAGGTGCCTGGGGCATTGCATCCCTCATGTCTGCCAGCGGGCAAAGCACCCTCCAAAAAGAACATTTCTCAGGAGAGCCATGACAATTAAAAAAAAAAAAAAAGTCTATTTGAGGAAGGCAGAGGTGAAATACACCTAACCACAGGAGGTAAGAGGCATCCCTGCTGTGTGACCGCTTACCTGGGACCTGCAGGGACCAGGCTCAGAGGTGTGATGACTGAACCTGCTCCCAGTCGCTGCCAGAGTCAATGGTCCCATCCACTTCTTTGGAGTTGGGAAACCTTGGTCACAGAGGGCTGTGCTGGCTTTTATGAAAGGTGTGAAACTAAAAATCCCATGGCTCCATTTGCTATGACAAAAAGGTGAAGAGAAGCTGGGCTGTCCTTATTTTGGACCACAAATCTCGAAGCCAAGACAGTCAAGGAGAGGAACAAACTCTGCTCTCAGCCTCCCATGCTGTTTTTTAAGGACAGGGAAACCAGCCTCGCTCCTCTTGGGGTCAGGATTTGGTGTACTATTAACTCTCAGAGATTTTCTTTTTGTATTGCTTGGTAATTTCGGGTACATGCAGGGAAACTGCACTGTGGAAAATGCACTCTAATTAACAAAAATCCTCTGATTAGGCCTTCTGACACCTATAATCAGGGAGGTCTTGCTGGTTCTCTTGAACCTGCGTATTTTTCTCTGTTAGCTTGAAAGTGTAAAATGTTAATTTTTCGAGCTAGAAATACCTTTAGGGAGCTGTGAAGCTAAACCCCAATTATATACCTACCTACCACAAACAAATCAGTTTTGTCCAAAAAGGGGGAAAAAAAAGAAGCATTACAGAAGTGCTGAGGCTAAATTCAGCATGGCAATTATTTCAGTTCTGAAATAGGCTTAGCATAATCAAAGCAGCATTTGTAAGGACTTATTTAAAAATTAAGCTGAACACCATCTAGTGAAACAGGACATAGGCAGGCAAGAAAATTTAAAAAAATGAAAGAAAGGCAAAAAAGGGTAAATGAGTAACTCCCATGCAGCTCAGCTTTGATAATCTGATGAAGAACAGAACCTTTCCAAAGAAAACACTTCATGGGCAATATGTCACCTCTCATTTCCCCTTCTGCAGTATTAGCACTGCAGCAACTGCTGCAAGCTCAGAAAGGAGGAACAGGCAAATTACATTTCCCATTGCTCTTCTCTCCTAAAGCTCCTCTTGCTGGGAACCATGATGCTAGGCAGCCCCAGCTTGGCAGCCAAGCCTGTCACTACTGTGCGGTGGCTGCCAGAGGTATGGAGGCTGCTGGAAGGCCACCCAACATAGTAATGCAGATGAAGCTTGAGCCAAATTGTTCTGTTCGTGATGTCTCTCACTGTATCAGGAAAAGTGCTGGAGGCAGGTGCCCACCACATCTCTGGTGCCCAGATCTCACCAACTGCCTAAGTCCTGTGCACAGGAGTCCTGTGCTCCTTCCCTGTCACTTCTTACGGCCACGAGGCATCAGGTCTCCTTATGCTTAAAGAGAAAGAATTGCCACCCCAGAAATGGGTATTTTTGAGGTTTTTCCCTTTCCCTTTAAAAAATGGAACACAGATTTGGTTTTCTTCCAACTGTGATTGTAGATGGGTCCCTCACTTCCACACAAATGAAAGAGCAAAATAATAATTCCTTCTCACAAGGAACTTCCTCTTACCCAGTGGTTGTTTAAGTGGGTCACAGCAGTTTCAAATTCACCAGCATATCCAAATGTGCTTCATTTTCACTCACATGCAAAATCCTTTATTTTGCAGTGGGAGAAAGGAAAAAAAAAAAAGCCAAGAAAAGGGGCACTTGTTTATCATCATGGTACCATACCCATCAGATTTCCTGGAAACATGAAGAGCTTCTTCAAACAAGTCATACCAAGCCATATTCATCCTGCTCCCAATTACCTTAAATGAAGGATGACCTTCCCTGCGAGAGGCCACCCACACTAATGATGGCAGGGATGTAATTGGGCTCCATCTCTGTGAGATGTACTGTGAGAACCACTCGCACATGAAGGGCTATGGAAAGTTATCTCTACAAATAGGTGGCTTTTAAGATGGTCTCCATTACAGCTCCTCTGAGCTACACAGACCACTCACCTTTTTTTTTTTTTTTTAATCTGGAGTGCAATAGTCTTTTTATAAACGAAAAAGTTGGTTTGCTTTCATTTTCAGCAGTTCCCTCCAATTTTTTTTTAATGTAACAATATACATATTTTTTACTTCTAACCAAAAGTTTTATTTTCATAAAATTTAAAGCAGTATCTTTTTTAAACAATCAAAATAACAATAATAACAATAATAATAATAATAAAATAATAAGTGGCTTTCATAGAAAGCAACATGAATAATCTTAAACCAGTTACTAAAACTGTATTTCCCCGTGTAAACAAGGGCAGAGAAGCCTCTTCCAATCTTGTATGTCAAAACTCAGGTGATTTTTGCAAAGGATAGTCTCCTCAAAACTTACAGCTGCTCTTAAGCAGGATTCTGTTCAAGGTACTTATTAGCGAAGACTTTTGATACCTCTTCAGGACTTCTGCCTGCACGAGAAAGTCCATTTCCATGGGCCTCCACAAGAGCTGCCTGTGGCAGAGTCAGAGTTTAATGTCCTGTGACTCTGACATTTTGGCAAGTGTCTTCTTGACCCGCAGGGCTGTGAGCCGGGAGGCAGGGTTGTGAGCCCAGCACTCCATCATGAGCTTCCCCATCTGCCGTAGGCACTGTGGAGAGAAACAGGAAAGTCCCATTTGAGTCAGCAGAAGAGGAGAATGCAGTTGGCAATGCTGAAAAACTGAAGGGAAAACGTCGCTTCTAAAGGCAGATGAAAAATGTACAACATGCTGGCTGGTACTGCTTTTCAAGAGCTATTGTTTTCTGTATATTAAGGAGAGTTCTCCAAACATGAAAATCACTCTTATAATTTTTGACAAGTTATAATCTAGACTGGGCTGTACACACTGAAAAAGCCCTTTTTTTATTTTCCCTTCCCCAAACCCCTGCAGCCTGATCTGCATAAGTGTGGCTCCGCACAGCGAACCCTTTGCTGCACAAATTTAGTGGAATTCTTTTCCTCAGCCAGCAACCAACCTCTGGGTACAGCCCAGCGTGAGCATGCACTTACAGCTTCTGCCCAGCCACCCATAGTGTAAAGTTCCCTGAAAGCACCCATCTCAGCTCTGCCCTGTCCTACTCCATCCCCAGCTCACTTCTGAAACGTAGCCAGATCCTCCTCTGGCTCCCAATAACAACTCTCTTGCTGACAGCATCTCAGCATTGCCATTGACATCCTGGAAGAGCAGCATACATTCCTGTTCTGCCTCTATCACCTTCTTCCAAACATAAAGCACCACATAAGCCACGGCAGCCAGGTGATGACCCCACAGGCCTATGGATTTATGCTGAAAGTATTTGCTTGCTTCTGGAAAAGAGAAGTTTTCCATCTCATCCAACTTACTCTCGGTTTTCATGAGACGCCTGGCTCAAAAGCAGTGGAGAGCCTTGCAAGGCATTACACATAAACACCATCAGCAGTGCTCACACCAGCTGAAATTATTTCAGATTAATGTAGATTTTTATAAATGCATTTTTGGGACTACACAAGCACTGTGCACTAACAAATTCACCTTTTACTGCTGGAATGCCTGAAGTGGGATTACTGATGAACTAACCAATTAATCAAGAACAGCCATTTCAACAAGCCTCCCCAATCCTTGATATGTGTGGTGGCAGATCAAACTCATACTGCATGCCACCACACAAAAGCCCTTCCCAGGACTGATACTAACAGAGCTTCCTTCCCCAGTGTTTCCAGTCCCCATCTGAAGACTCAGAGGGATTTGGTTAGGGAGAAGATGAGGCAGGTGAGTTTTGGTTACATCTTCCTGCACCGGCTGTTGTACAAGTATGCAAGCCACCCAGGGAGGTTGCTTTGTTTTCCCTCACATTCCCAAATTGCCTCCATCTCATGCCACCTAAATCTACCTGCAGAATGGTCATTGACATGCTGCTAGAATATTCATTTACATGCTGCTCTTCCCAAATGGTAGCTGTCTTCAGTAACTGTAGAAAACTTTTAGAGAATTAAACTATAACAATTAATATATTTAATGACCCCTCCTACACAGCATCTTGAGAGCCATTGGCAGGTTTGCCTGTGGTACCTCAGCTGTTCATCTCTGCTCCCACAAGCACAACTTCACTTAATTACAGATGCTGAGCAGGGATAGTTCCAATATATCACTAACCCTAACCTAGGCCTCTCACCTCTTGAGAATGGAAAGCATTTTCTGGCTCCTATATCTCCTCTGAAAGGCCACATCTGTCCTCTTTGCTAAAATGCAAATAGGCACAAGACCACCTGTTTCTCTAAGATGTAGAAGGGTGAGCAATTATTGGTGCTCCTCAGTGCAGCCCAGCTACAGTAGTCACTGCTATTGCCTTCCAATACTGTAAGAAACTTAATAGCCTGCACTGTTAGCAAGAAATCACAGCAAAATTGTGTTTCCAAGCCTGCACACCTGTGATCACAGAAAAGCCGCATACTCACTTGATTTCAAAGTGACAGAAGATATTGCCTTCTTAAAAAAAAAATAAAATAGAGGAAAAAGGTTGGAATTACAGCCCAAACGTCAGTACATGCTGAAGTAGCTACCAGTACACCAAGTATGCTGACACTCCATTATACAAAATAATGTCTCTTGCAAAAGTTTTGGCTAGCCACTGAATTAATGCTTTTAATGCCAGGAGCAGAGAGCAAAATAATGCAAGAAGCAAATAGAGAGACTTAGAAGGTCTGACCACAGCCTGCTATCACTGTGAGATCTAATTGACAGCACAGGAGGATCCTGCTTGCCAATATCACAGGCTACGGCCCCTGGGGCTCTGAAACCTTCAGTGGGGCTATCTGAGAAGGTCATGCTCCTGCCTGAGCCCTGTTACAGTGTGACTGCTGCTAGCGCCAGTGGTGAATGTCCTCCTCCCTCAAAATGATGCAGAATTGGGTCAATCTCACTCACTTGCTCTGATTAAAACCACAGACTGCATACCAGGAGGGACAATACCTCATCACTGCTCCATCTGTTGGGAAATGAGGGGCGTAGTCTCTTGATGCACACAATCTCCCGCATGTCCTCATATGAGGGATCGCTGGGCACAAGGTCGTGGTATGGAAGCTGGTATTCCTCAACTATTCCTGAAAGAAGCAATTACTTCAGAAATTGTCACTTCCAGAAAAAAACTTCCACTACCCTCTTCCCCTCTCATTTTGTAACACATTGGCCCTACTATTTAACAGGTAGATGTATTAGAAGGACTTCCCTGCCCTAGTTCATGTCACAGTCAAGTTCCAATGTAACCACTGCCATGTAAAGACTGGCCAGGTATCTTAATTCAAAAGTGTAGTTACTTGCCAGGTGAGAAAGTTTCTACCACTGCTGTCCAGTCCAGCAAACTCCATAAGGTTCTCACAGAAAGAGCTATTAGCATAGTAATTATTAGCAGAGTAATTTCATAGAGTTAACCCTGAGTTAGGTCTCTTTCTTCCCAGTGGACCTGAAATATATTAAAGGGCATTCTGTGCCTTTTCAGAACATGGCAAGGCACCATGCTGTGCACAGCAACAATGACAAAAGAAATAGAGATTTAGCATCACATCACTGCAATACACTTCACCAGTTGTTAAACACAGGGATCATGCTGCTCATCAGCAACAATGAGCTCCTCTAAGGTAAGCATTCAGCACAATATTGTGGGCTTTGAAGACTCAGAAAACATGGTGAAGGTAGTGGAGACCCAAGAGATGCCCTGCTCTTGTCATCAAATTGGCATGTAACTGCTGCCAAGTCTGCATTTAACTTTCTCAATAGTAAAAGAGAGGTAATAACACCCATCCTTTCTGCACTGCACTGAGCTCTGTGTACAGAAAGCACACACAGCTTATGCATACAAGGATGGATCTATGCCCTGAGTCTGCAGCTGGCTGCATTGCTTTATCTTTGCTGTCCTCACACTTCAATACCGGATATGAGAAGGAAATGAAGCACATCACCGGTATGACAGTGATGTAATAAGTACCACTTCCTTCCGGATTTTTTTGCAACTAATCTTGTAAACAGATTATTTATTTCAAATAGTAGCACAGTAAACCCCAAATTGTTTGTTCGCCTCCTTTTATTTAACTCTAACAAAACAAAGAAATCACTATTTTCATTCTGCTAAATTAGTTGAACATCCCCAGTCCATCAGAAACATGATGCCTTTGGAAAAGGCCCCCAAACGAGTTCTATATTTCTTCTCCAGTGCAGGCATCTGCTGCCTTCAAACGAGGCATTAAAATACAGTCTAAGTCTCTGCTGTTGAAATAGCATTGACTAATACTTTAAAATAAGTTTGAACAAGAGTAAGAGAGTTACCTATGTGGTTTATCCACATTTTTTTATTATAGTAAAAACAATAACCCAGAGAAAAAGGTGTAATGGAAGATTTGAGGTTCACTGACACAATTAAAAGAAATCTCCCAATTCTTTACCTCCTGAAACACATCTCCTTGCTATCTCCCAAAGGATGAGTCCAAAACTGTACATATCAGCCATGATGTACGACTGAAAATGATTTCTATTCAAGCTTTCATCCAGCACCTCAGGAGGCATATAACGTTTTGTTCCTACGCGGGTATTTGGGGGGATGTCTACCTCATTCGTATCACTAGAAGAAAAGAAGGAGAAAAAAAAGGCATTAAACATGCAATAAAGTAGCTTGAAAAGAAAGCCATTTAGATGGGAGACACAGTAAATTCACAGACATCCACTCTCAAAAAAGGTCAAAAGTAATGCCTAATCTTAATGGAACAATTTTTGCAAGAAAAGCCTCTTAGTGTGAAGGCAACCCTCCTTAAAAGGCTGACCTGCCTGAGGCTATGTTAAGCACTCAAATGCAGAACCACAATGGAGATAAGACTCAACAGGGATGCTGTAACATTTGTGAGATTTCATTAGCATTAGCCGAAGCTCTAACGTTAGTGATAACAATCAAATCTTCATTAAATGCTGTTTTTTTAACATATTCCACCACCTAATGCTTTAGTCCTAGCAATTAATGGAGGATACTAAATAGCTGGGGCAGTATCACTTAGCTATAGCAAATCAGATCTGCAAAGAAGACAGATCTAATTATTATTTTCTGCATGCATTATGTTTGATCTCTTCCAACTTTTACACATCAAGATGTGTAGACACAGAGACATAAATGTGTAAAAAATTCTAAGCAAATGTGTCACACCTCACACATTGACCAGAAGAAACAAGATATATCTAACGGGAAGCAAATTCCCACTAATTATGTGAATGGACTCTTTTTTTCTCTTATTAACTCAGATTCAGCTGCATCAGTTTTAAGGTTTTTGGAAGTTCAATATATGGCATATATTTTGGTTTGCTTAAAATGGTCTTTTTTCCTTTCCCCACCTTCAAAATGTACGTATTTTAAATGTGATGGATACAACAAAAGCTCACAGAACAATTATACTCCTGTAATTTTCTTCACATGACAAAAAAAGAAGAGTCTGAGGTACAACCAGTCACCTACACAGCCCTTAAATCATACATATGCTGTTGGCACTTCTGTACACCTCCAAGAATGTAACATAAATCCAGTGACCTGCACCATCTTGCAATATTCCAAATTAAATGAGAAATACAAAGAACTTTACTAGAATCATTAGCTTCAGCAGAGCACACCCCTTTCAACTATTTTCTGTTCCCTGTTTTTGCTCAAGAAATGCTATGTAAGGAAGGATTCAGTATGAAAACAATCCAGGTACATAACATAAATTGCATTTGGACTGTGACAAATGCGTATTTCACCTTCTTTTATAACAACATTGCATAGTTTCTTTGTTCGTAGCTAAGCAGTGTGCTGCTTGGTATTTGCCAGGCAAGGTATACCTGCAAAGTGTGAATTTCTTCCCTGAAACTTTTTAACCGTGTATTTTCAAGTTGTTGTTTTCTAGGACTCTGCTCCTCAAAGTAAAAATATTCCTTTCTCATCTCCTCGAGATAGGTCAGGTTCATAAAGGAAAAGCCTCACCAAGAAACCTGGTAGGTAAGTGAATGGTAAGAAGAGCACATAAAAACAGCCCTTCCTTTCACTCTGAATAATTTCGGTTCAAGATTTGTACAGAATTCTTAAATTTTTTTAAATACTTCAGGGAGCACACAGTTTCAAAGCTGATCTGTGGAACTGAAACCCTCAGTCTATGTATTCTGGACACAATTCTGTGTACAGAAAAATCAGAGACTTTAAACACACGTCTCCACCACCAGGACCACCGCTGAGAGCTCAAGCTCCTTTTGAACAGAGCTGTCAGAGAGCAATGTCTCCTTATGAATCCCAGGAGTGAGTCAAGTTCTACTTGTCTGCTCTTTCTAAGTTGTTTAAACACACAACCATTTTTTAAAATCAAATTTAAAAGCCATTTCAAAAATCAAATCTGTACTTCAGAAATTTGATTTGTAGGAAATGAAACAAAAGGCAACCCAAATGGGGTCCGTTTCAATAAATCCCAGTTAGCAACTTGTGCAAATGATTAGTATTTTTCTGTATAAGTTGTGAGTGAATTTTCATGGGATCAAAGAAGCTGAATACTTCAGTGACAAGCTCACTGACATGACTTCAATCTGTCAGTGCTACATCCTTTTACCATGTGCCAGCTATACTTGGGTAACTATTGAGTATGAAGTGATGAAAACTGAGCCCTCATGCAAATGTAATTAATGTGCTCAGTAATTAAAAAGCAACTATTTATACATCTGCATTAAGTGTTTACGTGACACTCTCTTCCACATAGGTAACTTCACACACAGATCAGCAGACCCCAAAAAGCATGCACAGGTGATTACTCACATGTGCATGTTCACTTACTCAACAACTAAGCCAGCAGTTGCATCTGATTTACTAACTTTTCCTCAGCCTCCTCATTTCTACTCACCTGATAAATTTAACAGCCAAGCCCAAATCTGCTATACAGCAGGTGCCATTCTTTTTCACCAGGATATTCTTACTTTTTAAATCACGATGGGCAATAGCAGGTTTGCCCTGAGTACTGAAGATCTCAGTGTGCAAGTGGCACAAGCCACTAACAGAGGAGTAAGCCAGTTTCAGCATGGCTTTTGTGTCCAAGGTAGTAGATTTTAGATAATCATAAAGTGAGCCATTTTCGTGGTAGTCAGTGATAAGATACAGCTGGGTCCATGATCCTGTGCCTTTAATGTCTGCAGCAATGAATCCTTAAAAAAAAAGATATATTTTCATATTAGTACTCGTCATGGCTTTTTTTTTTTTTTTTTTTTTTTGACTGCTCAGAACTCTGGACTGTCATCCACTTTATTTAATTTCTTTCAT
This sequence comes from Margarornis squamiger, assembly GCA_035222235.1. Classification (NCBI taxonomy): domain Eukaryota; kingdom Metazoa; phylum Chordata; class Aves; order Passeriformes; family Furnariidae; genus Margarornis; species Margarornis squamiger. Next base: position 21,578,360 of record JAWWTY010000123.1, on the reverse strand, counting down.
TTTCCTTACATGCAACTCTGCCTCACCTCTAGCCTTTAATGTATTTTCAGAAAGCCCAGATATGAAAATACCAGTAGCTGAAACAGACGTGTTTTGTTTGGAGTAACAACCCCCAGTCTCCATTATTTTTTAACTTTTATTTATGTTTCAGTAATCCTTGAAACAACTTTCCTTTGAAAAGCGCTGGGTGGCTAATTGCAGAGCACAGCGGGTAACAAGGCACATCGGAAAGGACATCAGATAACAGCAAATACAAAATTACTAAACTTAAGAAACCTGTACGCTATCAAACAATTCTCTTTAATTTCACTCACCAAGAATATTTTCATGTCTCATCAGGACAGTCTGGTAGATTTCTGTTTCTCTGAACCAGCTGGCCTCCTCTGTGGTAAAAAACACTTTCACAGCTACCTTTTCACCACGCCACTTTCCCATCCAGACTTCTCCATAGCGACCTTTTCCAATCTGCTTTACCATTTGAATCTGTTTTGCGATGGTCCTTTGAACCTGTGAAATGCCAAGACAGATGCTTACACTTTGCTCAGTGGAAATCTTTGCATTCACCTCCCTCCTTCTGTGTCTCCTTCCCATGCTGCCAGCCTGCAGGAAAGCAGAATACGCAGCCATTGTGGCATGGATTTCAGCAACACTCCACAACTGCAGATGCTCCCTGTTTTCTCCAGGACACAGTGCTGATGAGGACATTCCTGTCACTGTGAAGAAGCCTTTCCATGCATGCTCAAAATGCATTGTGGCTCCTCAAGAAACTAAACTGGTCTGTATGAAGGAAACATTTGACTACGAACCCTAAAATATTTGTTTTCCTGTGGAATGTTGCCACTTGGTGGAATTTTTTTTGTTATTTTTGGAATAGTGTTGACAGAAAACCCTTCTGGTCACCTCAATGCAACCCAAATTCCAAAGGGGTAGGGAATGCAGTTTGATTAAAGCAGGGATGTTTGTTACATACTCAACACAGCTGAGATTGAAGGCTAGGGCTCACAAGTCACAAGCATCTTAGCGCTCCAAAACTAGCAAAATTACTGATAGCAGCTTCCTATCACCTTCCTTGAATATGCTATGCCTAATAACTTCAAAATACATGTTTGGTGTTAGGAACCTCAACCACTACTTACAGAGTTAGAATCCACATGCCTACATTAATTTTAATAATCATAATTACATATTAATAAAAAGCAATTTCCCCCACCCCCAGATATTTGGAAGACATCTTTCTAGTGTCTGTGCCAGCTTTGAAGGTGGCTGTACTGTGAGATAATGCTAAAGTCAGCTGTAGTGCAAGATCAGCGTACATGGTGGCAGCATTGCAGAGGTACTCCTCATAAGGATGAGAGACCCCACACAGAAGATGGACTGCCTCTACATTTAACAAGCTTTTATAACCACAAAAAATCTTGGCCAAATGGAGACTAATATTCTTATCGGATATTCTCATGTCTGCAGATCGTGCATTTCTAAAAGTTCACAAATGAGTAGATGCTGCAACACAACCCACTGGTGTTCATGGCTGACTCAGCCTCACCCTAATATAACAGGAAATTAAAATGCCACCCTCTTGTGCTACAGCACTGCCAGTTCAATCCATGGCTAATGATTTTTGGTTTGGTAGAATTTCACAAGTTTTTGAAAGAAAATAATTTTATCACTTCCAATGTAAGGAGATTTTCTGGCCCAATCTATTGGCAAAATCTGGGCAAGTTCAAATTTGTGGTCTCTTGCTCAGTTTTGCCACCACCCAAAATAAAAATCGCAAGCAGTTTTATTGCAGCACATGTGCACTAACTGAATCCCTATCAAATCACACGATTTCATGCAATCCAAAATATTTTTGCAATCTTGGCTGACAGAAATGTGCAAAACTTGAGTCTTAAGATCATTTGCTTCCTTTGTTATCCCTGAGAGGTCCAGTGGAAACTTACCAGTTTGGCAATGCTGAGCAGGACTGCCACAACCCCACTGCAGCATGAATGTATGTCCAAAGATGGACTCAAAACCTATTAGGTAATCATTCATTCATTTTATAAAAAAATCTACTGGTTTTCATATTAGACAATTCTAAGAAGCAAAACATACAGTGGCATTTATGCAAAGCTATTTCAAATGTCCCAGCTTTCTTCTTCTGTCATTTAAACAGAATACCATTTTTCCAGCCCTGCAATGTATAATTAGACTTCCAAGATGGTAGTTTCCATGCCATTATTTTTGATTAACATCAGTAAAAGCCAAGAACAGAGATTAGCCTTAATTTTTTAAATCAATTTATTTTCTTTTATACTCTCATATAGTGATTGAACAACAGTTATATTACATTGGAATTTTGCTCTAACATTTTGTAATGTCATTTTAGCATTGTTGCTTTCTATTTTGCCCATTTTAAAAATGCATCCTGAACAATAATGTAGTTATATCAAATAACTTAATTTGTGTAAATATATGTAATGGCATCATAAAGTACATGGAATTACAATACTTAATGATGAAAAGTTCCTTATTAAATTATATTAAGAAAATGAAAAACACATTTCTGTTATGGGTTTTCAGGCGGCAGAATACTATGTGAAGAACCTTAACCTGGTTTCCTCTTGCTAGAACTGGTCAAATTATTTCCTATGAACAATTTATTTTATTTTAAGGAATTAAAAATTTCTTGTATCATAAACTATTTAGGATTTCTAAAACAAATAGGTTAATCAAAATTGTTGGATGAACTGATTTCATAAGCATGCTGAATGATGCGTTCCTGTGACTTATTTAGACTGAGTGGGGCTGGGGTTATTTTATTTCTTTTTAAATTTGGATATTTTGCTTCTTGAGCTCTGTAGGTAGCCAGGTAGAGTTAGCTACATGGCCTTTTCTTTCCTTTCCCTGAGTAAAATCAACCCAACCACCAATTCTTTCTACTTTCTACTTTTCTGGCATTCAGCTAAATGTGTTCAGCTACTGCAGATGAAAATTTAGACAAATCAACCTTTTGTAACTTCAATATTTTGGACAGAGAACTCCCTACCTATGGCTCAGGTGCAGTCCCTTGAAAAGCAAAGCTCATTGGAAGAGGAACTAGGAAAAAAATGTGTGAAAAGGCAGAGAGCAAACTGTAATTCAGCAAACTCTTCAGACAGACCACTGAAATAAATGTCCCCAGCATCTAATCACCTTCCTTGATTTTGCACGTGGATTCATGGCAGGCAACAGCTTTGCCTATGCCTCTTGCTCTGTCAAGGTTCTCCTTGTTTGCACAGACCCCAGCTTGGTGGCTCAAAGCCTTTATTTACAACTTACTCTACTTTTTTCTTGGCTTAAAGTTTAATTTGCAGCATTTGACCTCCACCAAACTCTTCTCTCAGAGGTACAAACAGGTCAGGAGAAAGAACACTTTCTGAATGTCATCATATTGACAAAATCTTGGCCAATGTTTGTTTTGGGTATAGTATTCGCACCCATTAGAATAAATGTTCTGCACAGAAAAAAACCATTACTGTTTAGCACAAAGTGACAACATTTAGTAACAAATCTGTATCTTATTTTCCTGAAATTAGAATTCTGAATGTTTCAATCTTTGCATAAGATGCCAAGTTAAAAACAAACTTTTGCACAATGAAGTCTAGAGCATTATTGCCAAGGCACTTTCTTTATAGTTGTTTCAGGCGTGAGCCCATCTGTGCATTTATGGTAAACTCATAGTGGTTGTAGCTGTCTGGGAAATGCAGCAAACATCAGTTAACAAGTGCAAAATTCATCACAGAGCTCAATTTTCTTCTCTTTCAAGCAAAATCACAACTTAAAGAGAAAGTCTGGGGAAAAAAAAAGGTATGTGTTTTCTGTAAGCAAAGGTGGAGGGGGCAGAGGGTGCCTTGAGGAAAAACACTTGTTCCAGTGCCTGCAAAGTTTCCAGGCTTGAGGGGTGGACTCACAGAAGACTAGATAGTTTCTCCTAGCCCAGCTCTGAGAGCTACTGAGCCACAGCCCAGCTGGGATGTGCCGCCTCGGCCTTCACAGTAGTCAATTAGCAGAAGTTAGTTTTCCTGCCCACTGCAAGAGCAGACCCAGGGACACCAGTGAGATCATAGATCCCACCTTCAAACAGTTTACTGAGACAGAGGAAGACATAAAGAACAAGTAGTCATAACCAACATTGCTCCAGCTTCTTTGGGATCCTGGGATGAAGTACTGAGTCATACACTGTTACAACATGCCCCAGGGCACCCGCTACCCATATGGGCTGCTGGAATCACATCCTTTCAGAGAACCAAGTTTCTTGTATTTTCTCTAAATTAGTATGTTTTTGCTGTCACTGTAACAGTTAGGAGCATCAAGTGCAGACTAAGACCTTGATGTGGCAGGTGTTACGCAAAAAAACCCAACAACGCAAACAAAGAAGGAATCCCTCACAATTGCCACAGACAGTTTTGCCTTTTCAGCAGGCTTAGTCATACTGGAGTCTGTTCAGAAATAATCATAAACTTCATCTCTGTGTCTTTAATTTTTGAGATTACCAGACCATAAGGAAAAAAAATAACCAAACTCCTAACTTCTGAATGCAAAGTGAAGCCTACAAATAAAAAGGTTGCACATTTGATGAGTTACAGCTCCCTTCAGATAAAGATGGTGTTTGAAGCCCTACCGTGTGTTGCATATACAAAGCAGGAAAACAAGATCAGTGGGCCAGATGCTGTCCTGTACACTGGAGGAAATCCTGACATATTTTCATGAGCCCTCTTAGCCTCTACTTACCCTATGGTATCTAGAATAAGAAATGAGCTGAGATAGAAAAATAACTCTAATCTTTTTATACTTAGTCTACATGAAAAAAAGTCTCCTCCTTCTAAAGTAGTTTTTCTCCAGCTTAAATCCTTGTCATTTCTGGGATGAACAAACAAACAAAGAACCCACAACAAAACAAAACAAAAACAACAACCGAGGATACGTAAACATAATTTCTTGTGCCTCTTCTTCCTCTACTCGTTTTTGCCTTTGAAGCTTGCATTAAAATAGTATTGCTTCCTTACCAGGAGAGGGAGCCCGGAGCCGCTCCCTGAGCTCTGGGACTGCTCGATCAAATCCTTCAGGGACTCTCCAGGGGGAATGTAGGTCTCGTCCTGCTCCAGCCCAATGCTGTAGTGGTGCCGTGTCTCTTGGCGTTTGTATCTGATGTTTTACATGAAAACAAAATTAGTTTTCAATACAATGAACATATGTACAATGAATAATGCACATCACCCTTCATATTTCCTTCATTTACAGAGTAACAGCTTTCTCTGCTTCCCTAAGGGGTATGCTGGACTCGCTGGCCCAAATTTTCTGGTTTAGTTTTAGAAACTGATTTCAGCATCAAAACTCTAAGTATAATACTCAAATACCATGCAATCTGGGGTAAGCAATCAAATGTTTTCCTTTCAGAAACTTATATATGTCTAAAACACAGACCAAATAAATAATCATTTTTATTTTACTGTCTTCAGTGGACTTTTAAGAGTCTGAGGAGGCAAAGTCATGGAATCTGGGACTGTTTAAAAAATGTGACAAATTATTAAAACTACATATATCATGACAAAATTCTAAACATATTTAGTTACATTCCTGTATTGCCTCTTTTTTATGTTCTTCACCACATAAACACATTTAGAAGTCTTAGGTTTATTTACCCTATATAAAATTTGTCCTTTGGCCGCCTTAGATTCAGTAAAGAATAATCTGTGCTTCCACCTGAACAGCTTTTTAGGATGCTGGATAAAAGATCCTATATGAAATACATCACACAGCTGTGACTAGCATGAATAAAATACACTTCTTTTTCTCCCTATAAAATTACAGTTTCTCCTTCCTTTTCCTTAAGGTCCACTTCTACTTTTTTTTTTTTTTTTTCACATTCCTAAGTCTATAAAAGATAAATGTTGGGAGGAACATTAATGTGCTACCAAAGTATTCCTTATTTACCTGAAGTAGCAGAATATGATGATAAGCACCAGAAGTATACTGCAAACAGTCACTGAGATCAGCAAGGCCTTATGGTGGATGTTTCCTTCAGCAAAGTCTGGGGTTGAAAACAAGAAAGGTGGAAAATTCAGTAAGGGAGGTGGTATGAAGTCAGTATCAAAAGACACACCCTTAAAAAGTTCATTGAGCACAAGGTAATTTCCTTTCTTTTCTAATGAAGTCCTGTGCAAGATACCCCTGGATTCCCCAGGCATTTCGTGCACTTTCTCTTTGACCCTCACTCAGCAGGGCAGAACTGGCACTTCCAAAAGTGTATTTGATTTTTCAGCCCTCATTCAGCCAAAACATAGCCTTGATTTGTAATTCCCTGTTTGGGTCTGAATGAAAAATTAATCAAGACCTGTAACACTGTCTTAACCTGAGTGATCAGCCTCTATTTTAAAATGGTCATATTAAGTAGCATCATATTGAATAGTTAATATTTAAAAAAAAAAAAAAAAAAAAAAAAAAACACAAACCAAACCAAACCAAACCAAAAAACCAAACCAAACAAACAAGAAAACCCCCACAAAAAAAAAAAGCCACAACAAAACTGCATTTATCCTAGAAAGGAAGACACAGAAGACCATTCAACCCCCAAGAAGGCATGCCAGAAGACATCTTGAAAGTATATTTCTATCACTACAGAATAATCCATCTCTTAGATCCTGTTTTTCTCCTTCATTTACTTTAAAGCAGCCCTGTGTGCCACAGTCCTTCCTATGCTTGTGGGCAAAACTATTGCTCCAGCAGCTATTCTGTAAAACACTTTGGAAATGCAACATGTCAAATAACTTGTAGAAAATGCTGTTACAAAAAACTATTAAAATGTTTCAGTCAATCTTTGCATAGGAAACTCGTATTCTCCTTCAAAGTATAACATTAATCTCCAAATTCGTATTCTCAGCTCAGGCAAGCAAGTCTAACCTTCATGCATGTTTCTCTGCTGAAAACCAAAGAAACCTAGTACTATTCTTTTTTAACCTCCCCTACTACCCAAACTCCCAAATTACAGTATTGCAGCATGTAGATACACATACACCACCCTCCTGAAGTTGCTGTCTGGTAAAACGTAAACAAGGGTCATGTTTTCTGAAGCTCTTCCAGCCTTGTATCCTTCACTCTAATGCCCGACACATCGTAGAATGCAAGAAATCTATCCCTATTGACTCGTCCTGGAACAATGTTATTATGTTTCAGATTTACAAGGGTAATGAGAGGAGGAGATTCCTAAGGGACTCTTAGTTTACTGTCAGACTCTTTTGATTTTAAAGATCCAGTTTCTCCTTCTTTTTTGGCTCCCAAACTATTTCTTTCCTTCCCCTTTCCACTACAAACACAGATTACCTATCAACGCACCTTTTGATCACACTGGTCATGTTTTAACCTGCCATTACCTGCTCTGAGAGCATTAACAATGTAAACATTCAAGACACGGCTGATGCCTTTGAAAGGGGACACTGACACCATGTCTATCAGGAAAACACTCGAGCCCATCATTCTCCCTGCCACAGGAGATTTATCCCCGGCCTGCCACTCTAGGTGTGCTGTGAGTTGAAACCAAGAGCCCACCAGGGAATCCAGACCTCTCTCGTGAAGGCAATGGCTGTTTGGCATGGCTGAGAGCTCTAGGTTGTGCTGTGTAAGCACCCTGTGTCAGCCACCATTTCCCTCTAAAATGTGTGGTTTGTAACAGTTCATGCCACAGCCCATCAGCTGAAGAGAGGATAAACAAAGCACAGAGACCATATAGTGGCATTTTATACCTGGATACCTATCCACAGCAAGAGTTTTCCCACTTCACTGAGTAAGACATGATGGAAGTTGGGCTTTTGTGCTTAACAGTAATGAAAGCTGGCATCAGACACAGAAGGAGCAATTCAGGTCTTTCTCATAGTTGTGTATGCTATATGTCCAAGCCATGGAAATCTGCACATTTATACAGACACAAAGTGTTGCACATGAACTTGTTTGTGCTGCCTGTGCATGTATGAGTATGTACATTTGGAGAGGGATGACAAAGATGCTGAAATTTTGAAGCAAAATCCTGTAATTTTTAGGGTTCAAGTGATCCAAACCTTGTGCTCAGTGTTTCTAATGGGCTTCTGCCATTCAGAAAAGTAAATAAATGCAGTCTGGTTTTCCCAGAGGTGAGAAGAACATAGAAGAACTTCAGGCTCCAACACTGCAGAAGTCTTATGGTACCCAAATGCAATTATGTGAAGCAAGTGCAAGGAAAGCATACAAAACATAAAGGATTGTGTCCGGATCTCCTTAATGGGGGTGGCTGATGGAGAATGCAGCAGCATCAATGTTTATGTTCTTGCAGTGGGTGATGTCCCCCATGCTGGCAGTGTCAGCTAGCACAGCTTTAGTAGTGGTCCCCCATGCACAGCAAAGGCATGCAACTGGCTCTCACAGGAGGAGAGAGTAAGTTCCATATGTATTTATATTTATTTGGCTACATATGATGAGAGCCAATACTGATGATAAGTGAGCTATTGTCTCACCTTTCAGACACTTCCTGCACTTTTAAAGAATTTTGGGAGAATCCGATTTGCTTGCTCGCTTGAGGACTTCATAAACCTGATGGCATGTGGACAATGGCATGTGGACAACACAAGATTAAATGCATGCCCCCATCCTTACACCAGCAGTATCTGTTCTGCTGCACTGAACCAGGCCGATGCTGCCGGATATCAACTCTTTCCTCCGCCTCCAACACACTATTCCCCTCCGTGCTGCAGGACAAACATCTGTTTCCCTGCACACTTTTTGGCACCTCCTTGACCAGGTGGAGGAACGGGGCAGCTCAGCTGTGAGTCTGCTTAATGACTGGCTTGTGGGCTCTACAGTGAAGACCATGGTGGGTCCCAGTCAGTGCCAGTTTAGGTGAGGGAGACACTCTGTCCTTTAAGAAGTGCAGCACTGTGCTTTTTAGTGTTATGTTACTTGGTAACTGCAAGGTGCCAAGCAGCAGGGTTATGAGAATAAGCAGCAGCTTCCATGTGGGGAGTGCAAAACAAACACGCAGTAGGTTTGGGAAGCTTCTTCACATACCTTGGCTGGCTGATAATACCAGAGCCCAGCAAATGGCACGTTAACAGTTTCCCGCAGTATGAAAACAGTGGTGCGTGCTGGTGTCAGTGATGGGCTCAGTGATACCAAGTTGCCTCTCAGTTATTCTCCTGCCATTTCCCCCTCCTCCACCACTCATTTCCCTCCTGCCATCCACGGGACCATGCTGAGGAGTGCACTGAAAATGCCACCCAGCAGGTTCAAGGGAGAAGTCAGCATATCAAAGCAAGAGGTGGTTCTCCTCCCTCCCCAGGTCCCTCCAGTTCACAATGTTACAGCTATCCAAGTCAAAACGGCAGTGAAATCTGAGGCGTGGAGACTGTGTGCACACATCAAACCCCATCATTCCTCCAATCATTCCCTTGCCCATTCATCACTAGCTATACAGGCAGGGAGCCAGACACGGTGGCACCACCACTTCTGCTTATATAGGCTCTAAATCAGTAAAGACATATTTCTCCTTTTGACTGGTCTCAGCCTGTGCTTTCGCTGGGATTTCCAGGAATATCTTTTATTGTTTAAAGCAGAGGTGTTATATCAGACCCAATTCTGATTTTCATTTCCTTAATAAGACAGATGTCTATCTGGCACAAGGACTCAGTGGTTTCTCTGGGGTATTTTATCCTGCTACTTCTGTACTGAGATGAGCTCAAAATATACACTTAGCTGTTGTTTCTTCATCTTACTTAACAAGTCTTGCTTTGACCAGTGTTAATTCCTCTAGGTCTCGCTTTTACGTATGTGGTCCTCTTTTCTTTTTGGGGGGTGGGCGGGATCGCGGGGGGCTAGGGGGTGGGAGGAGCGTGAGGATGAGGTGTGGCATATATCTCACTTTCTACCACATGCCAGGGGTCTGGAAAAGCACTTTGAGAACACAAGTCACTTGCCTTTGTAGATGTGACCTTGGTGCATAGGTCAATTTGCAGTTCAGCAACCTCTGACCTGCAGCTGCATGCTCTCCCTGTCTCTCCCATGAGACATCACCTTGGACATCAGTTCATCAGAAGCCAAATTTCTTTTAATGCTAAGGAGCATACATATCTTTCATGGAATCCTGAAGGCCAGAAAGTTGTTCCTAGAAGGTTGTTTTTAAGTTCGCCTCTCTTTCTTTGTACTTACTATTCTAACAGTACTCAAACAAACACAGCTTAATTTAACTGTTTCCAGTATATACAATGATCACAGTCATAGTACTGGGCACTGGCAGTAGCATGTATTTGTACACAGTATTTGTGCCTAGTTGCAGTGAGGATCTACAATTCTAACTATGGCTTTTTTTTGAGGTTTCATATTAGGATATAGCAGCGACAAATTAAAACAGGCCTGGCACAAAGAATGACATATTTACTTAAGGCTTTAATAAAGGTGCTGACTTCAGCCCTGTTCAGCCACATTTCGTGAAGCAGCTCCTGAAATGTATTCCTACAATACACTGTCAGGATACTGGTTGTGTGAGAGCTTGTTTCAAACAAAAATCTTCAGAATATTTTGAGTGAGTACATCACCTTTTGTTTGTCATGCTAAAATAGACAACTCTGCAACACACAACAACTAGAACCCTGTTCCAACTCTCTGAAATTTTTCTTTTAACAAATATTCTCTCTGATATTTAATGAGTCTGCCCCCATGGTGCGAAAGTGATACTTTATTTATCCCATACATACAAAGAACAAAGTCAGCATCGACCCAAACAACTTCTGCCACTACAGAAGTTTTATTGCTTTCTGTATAAGCAGCAGAGAGTTGTCAAATAACTAAAATCTCAATAAGGCAGATGTCTAGTGTTAGGTATGGGTTCAGTATTTTTAAGGAGTTTTAATGCAGAATAAACTCAGCAGTAAGAAGAAATCATGGCAGTGTTTTACAAACTGATATTTAATGAAAGACTAAGTAAGTGTGAACAAATATTGACTTCTTTTTGGAGCTACTCTCTCAGTCCAAAGAACTTTATAAAATGAAATAAACCAACAAAGTAGTACATAACTCTTCTGCTGGAAGTCAAAATTTTATGAGGTTTCACTGCCTTAATGGCTTTCTAGTAAACAGTGAAGTATTTACATACTACTCTCCATAGGCTTGATTCTGCAGCCCATCTGTGCAGAATTTCACAGGTGCAAAGGGAACAGCTTCCACAAGCGAAGGCTTTCTCTGAGCATGCATTTGTGTAAGTATCTGCTGTTTGCATAACTCAGAGTGCATCTGCACACTGATCTGGATTTTCAACACAGAACACCATGACTATAAATTCTTCTGCAACTTCGATCTGACTCAATGATGACCACCAATTCATGCCAATGCCAAGAGTTTATCATGGATGAATCTATACTTACTTAGGAATACAATTCTATAAAATGTGTTCTGCAGCATCCAGACAAAAATAGCTTTACCAGCTTTCAGAAAGTGATGTTTAAACAAACAAACACAAATGCTAAAACCTTGCCCCAGCATCAACTAAGTTACATGTCCATTTGCTCTCAAATAACAAATTTAAAAAAAACCAAACACAACAAAACAACAAAACAAAACCAAACAGTGCATGAGTTCTAATCCTACATTCTATTTTCAGCTACAATTTTCAAGTAGAAAATGTACTTTCATGACTTGTTATTGGTCTAGTCAAGATTATCAGGTCTTTTAAAGAAGAAAAGCTTAGTGGACTACAGTCAACTTGAACTGACTAATTAACTACTGCAGACCTGGTCTCAGATATGTGTGTAGTTCTGGAGGACAGTAATTCATGTTGCAAGGACTAGAGAGAGGATTCAATTTGATTATCAGGCTAAAAATGTACATGGCCAAAGGCATTCTCTGCCATGACTAATGTTGTGGGAGAGGATCATTCCAAGTCTGGGATGACTGCTGATAGCTAGCAGGTCTGTGCTAGGACAGTACTGTGTGACTCCAAAGCACCTGCTGTTCACTGCATGTGTGCAATGGGAATAACAGCAAGTATCAGCAATCACAGGCCAAGACATTGCTCCACATATGATTGCAGGAATGCAGAAATACTGTTTAACGCCATTTATCTCTCTAATCATGGGATTTTGGACAGGTGTGCTTCAGTTTTGACTCTGTTTCTTCCTAAGGCACAGAGAGCAATGGCAGGAAAAGATTGGTTTAGGATTAGATTTTTTTCTGCTCACTTCCCCTTACCTCGATTCTTCAGTGGTGGCAGTGTAGGATGAAGGTGTTTGTTACAGTAATCTTGGCCTGTGCAACATTCAATAGATCTTCTTTGGTGTGGAATAGGAGTGTCCTGAAACAAACAATTTGATAGAAAGCAATTAATTTCCTGTGTTGTAAATATACAGTCATTCTGCACTTGAGAGAAACAAGTGCTTACTAGTTGGACTGCAATCTGCTACAGTTTTCTAGGAAGTGTGGAGTAAGGATTTCTGCCACCCAGTGTATCCAGCAATACTTCCTATAGATAATTAAGATACAAACTCACTCCTAATTTACTTCTGTTGGTGCCCTAATGCTGCAGAAGGGACTGACTGACCCTAATGGTGCAAGTCTGAACTGTGAAAGTCACATACATCCATCAGTTAGACTTATATTGCAAAAATGAGTTAATCTGGGTATCCAAAACAGTTTAGCCAGACTAATACAGGAATTGCTGTGTGGATTAATTTAACTACTGATTCTGGTCTCATGGGAAGCTGGGTAAAATACCTTCCATGGGCCTTAATCATTAGATCATTCCCATACTCACAAAAAACCATTTAAGGTTAACATGAGGAAAGGCAAACATTTTAGAACCACCTTGCTCGTTGCCTGTACCCCTTCCATTCCTGCAGATAGTTTTCCATGGGGTGATCACTGTACTTGAAGGGAATTTCTGGCACCAAAAATCCAAAACCAAAGTGCGACTGCACGTAAGCCAAAAAATTTGCTGCAGTCCATCAAATCATATCCTAACTAACTTTAGCTACCTTGGAGACTTCAGGAGTTAGACTCAATTTCTCTAAATCCAAACCTCCTCTGAGTGGGAGTGTTACTAGCAACAACAGCACCAAAACCAAAACCAAGTTATCATTACAAGCAGGTGTAGTATCATCTTTTGGGGATACACATGCACTCCCCTCTGCAATCAATGTGGATCAACTATCTGCCAAATGAACAGAAGTGAGAAACACGGACATAGTAATGTCTGTTGTCTGCATTTTAACTGAAACCTATCAAAAATTCAAACAACCTTCTGGCAGGAAATACTTCCTTACCCGACACTGGAAGTCTGAGCCCTCTAATCCAAGACATCCCTTGGTGACTAAATGTCCACCAGACTCATCTTCTTCTATTATGGTGAAGCAGTATCCATCAGTGCTGAGGATTGGAAAGAATGAATGAGGAAAATGCACTGAAGTGAAAAATGTGCTACTGAATATTGTCTTAAACTTTGCTTCCTGCAAGGCAAATCTGCCATTAACAAATTGACATACTAAGGCTGCTGTGGACCAGCTGCTGCATGCACAGAGGAGGCTCTGCCTTGGAGCTCACACACTTACCTTTCCAACATTTCACAGCTATAAAAAACCCATTAACAAACATCTTAATTCTCTGCCTTTGGTCATTAGTGTGTCGAGACTTCAGAGACTCATATAAATGCAACTTTCAAGTTGCAAAAGGTCTGACTTGCCTGTGGGAACAAGGCATGGATACTTACACCACTGTACAGGCCTGAAGAAAGAAACATTTTTGAGATACTAAATGTAAAATATTATTAAGAGTGATTTGTGATTCCTGTTTTAACCATATTACAAACTGCAACACTCTTGTGTATGGGTTCTTGAGTTATCATCAACACCCTTCATAATTGTTTACTTGGGTTATAAGCCTAAAGTGATCCATAATGCTACCGTTTACAAGAACGCGCACCAGGGAGGACAAGTATACTAACAGATGGCTAGATGGTGTTGGTGATAAATGTCTTTCCTTGATGAAGGTCAAATGCCTCAATACTATAGAAAGAGGGGGAGGAGGGCATCGAAAGGGTGGCTGCATTTTATTGAGACTGCTGTACATTAATTTCTCAGCATTCTGAGGGAGATATGTAACGTGTAAGAAACAAAAATTGACTGATTTGCAGGAAGAAGATCCAAAAATAAAGAAAAGAACTCTTTAATACAAGACATTTAAGTCACATAAAAAAAAAAATTCTGTTATTTCCCCAGGAAAATAACACTGGTTATTATGTGCAACGAGTATTTTTCAGAAGAGAAACTCAGTTAAACCAAGGAAATACAAAGAAAAAAGGATTAGAACACTTAAACACAGCAAAATTTCAGATGATTTGCTCCTTACTTAAAAGAAAGGAGATCTAACAGAGCAACAAGAGCAAAGGCAATGAAGATGGAGGAAACGAGAGGCACAGTTACACATTTAAGAGATAAACACAATTTGTAAGTATTAGCTACATGACAGAGAGATGCTGCATAGGATCATGTCAAACATTTGTTGTGGCGTATTTTTATATTAGTGGTGCAGGGTCTAGCCACAGTAAGCTTATTACTTCAAATAATAATCTATCATGGGTTATTGACTTCTGGATTCGAAAAGTAACCAGTTGTATGTTACAAATTACTTTCTCAGAAAAGTGAGCAATGAATTCTACTCTTCTTTGACATTGTACACACAAGTAAGGCAGAGGAGACAGTAACCTTTCTGGGCAACCACCACCTTGATTTTATTGGTTAAGCTTAAAAGATAGGAACAATAGCATTGCCAAGAGAGACTGTAAGGAATCCATTAGAGTAGAATATTATATTGGATTAGATTTTGTTTGCATGGTGCCTTTGATTCAAAGTAATGAGTAAGTTTAACCCAGGGGACAGAGCAACAAAACAATAAATTGCAATCAAGTGAAACACAAAAATGAACTCCACAGCTAACAGTCCTCAGCAAAATAAACAAAAACTCTTGGTTCATCAAAGAAAAGAAGGGGAAGGAAAAGTCAAATTGTTTGCAAAAGGGAAAAAAGGAAACAGAAAAGTCAGTAGTTTTAATTCTGTATTTCTGACTTGTCATGGGACTCTGATTCTTAGCTCATTTCTGAAAATTAAATTCAGGCTCCTCAAGCACTTTAGCCCCTCTGAATATTTCACTCCAAATTGAAAAAGAAAAACAAAATTAGATTGGATAGAGCAAAACAAAAAAGTTATAGAACTCCAACAATAAGGATAAATCATGCTTTTTACAGACAATTTCAGAATAATGAAAGAAAAATGAGAGACAAGAATAGCAATGCTGAGCAGAATAAACACTGGTACTGCTTGGTTCTATGAAAAAAAAGACCAAACCCGAAAGTTTTCACACAATGTAAAAACTCATTATCTTTTTGAAAATTTCTGAAGTTTGGGTGAGAGAGAGAAGTGACTCTTCTGAAAAGAAAGAAGTATCTTCTGCCTGCTTCCCCCTCCTGCCCCTGACCTGTTCTCCTGGTTCACAGGATGTGAGATGGACCACACACTGCAAGTAAAGAGCAGGACATACCCCTGCTGTTTTATTGATTATCTTACCTCATACTGTTCTGCCCATGGTAGGAATGAAACTGTTCCTACTAATACAACAGGTCAGAAACAAGTCAGATGAGTCAGCATCATCTCAAATTTTATACTTATTTTGGTGACTGCACCAACAGAATCACCTGTACATCCCCTATATATACAAAGCAGTACAAAAAAACCTATTTTCTCCACTTCCTAGTATAGAATTACTATTTTCTTAAACTCTGCAATTTGAATTCTGTGCAATTTGATTCTGCAAATGGTGTGCAAAGATGAAACGCAATGTGATATTACTGAATACATCTGGATACACATCCACTAACCACCTCCACTAAAGCATCATCTTATTAGAGGATGGTGCAGGAGAGTGATTAAATGCATTTTGGATGTGATCATTAATAAGCACAGATTTCCTATGCCACGTATTTGCCAAGAGTGAATTTCTCAGCCAAGTCAAATACCAGGAAAATAGAGGGAGTTAATAGTGGAAACACTAATAGACACTGATATAGAAGGTGCTGCTACAATTACAGATTACCACAAAGAAAGTGGTGATCTTAACTCAGACCTTTACAAAATGTCAGAAGAGAGGAACCAAGGCCAACAGGCTTGCATCTGCCTACACAGATGTCCTCACTGGCCAGCAGCCATTTCTCACAGAAGATGCGATTCCTCAGCTACCAAAACTTGACTGCTGAAGATTTCCCATCCGGCTCTGTGTGTGTGAGACACAGCCAGGGATGGCAATATATAACTGTGAAAAGCAACATCTATCCCTCGCTCAGTGCCTATCACAAACAGACAGGTTAAATAACTTGATAAAAAAGATCCTTATCTTTAATTTTATTTGCAAATGAGACCATATGAGTATTATTACTTTTGTCAACTCCTCCTCTTTAAATTCCTGATTTTGGTATCAGAAAGACCAAGAGCATCTTTTCATTTCCAAAGCAACATGGCAAGTTTCTGCATCGTTCTTAAAATGATACAAAAATGTTAGATTATATTATGTACAGAAACTGAGAATTCATATTCTTTTGTAAAGACTGCCTGAAATAATGATTTGAAGATTAGCTGACTCCCAAATTGTATCTAATTCACGTATTTTGTCCTTCGTTTAAGGACGATGATGAAGGACAAATTTAGCACAATGCTGTCTTTGGACACCATCCATAAAATAAAGAGTCTTTGTAAATGTGTTCAATAGAGGGTCATTTTTCGGAAAACACAATATAGTTAGCAGCTGTACATCAGGGAAGTAACATGAAACAAAGTGAGAAGAGCATTCTACAGTTGTCAAGCCAGATGCACCTTCAGATGTTCACACAACTACTCTGAAGGCAAGGAGAGAATTACAGGTGTAACAAAGCAAAGTTGGCTCATAGCAGCCCACAGTTTCTACTACTCTCCACGATGGTGATGCTGCTCCTACCATGCTCTGCTGTGTATGGTACCTTCTGGCTCTCTTGGTGCTCAATGATGACCCTACACAGAGAAATGAGGGTACCCTACACAGAGGAATAAGGGTACCCAACACATCCTAGCAGAGCTAGGATATTACTTATTATAATTTCATATTATTATTTATAGACCTATCAGCCAATATTTTCTCTATACTACCTGCCCACAGTATTCTTCCAAGACTGAGACATCACTAAATGTGTCTTGCCTTGTTTTATTAAATCACAAAGTATATCAAACAGTTCTTCCTGGCATGTAAGGTCACATCACAAAAAGCAAGTCCTTATGCCAATCTGTGAGGGAGAGCCCTAGAAACTGTCCAGGCTTCATGCAGAGTATGAGAGATTTGACAGGTCTATAGACCTGATGGTACAACTTGGAGTACGGCAACAGCACCAAGCATGGGTACCCCTGCATTTCAGCAGATGTAAGAACTATCAAAATGAAAATAGGCAAAATAAAGTGACTCATCTCCCTCTTCTCCTTTCCCCTTTTTCTTTTATTCCTTTCTTTTGTCTCAAAAATTTAAACACAAACCATATGTTTTCTTTTACTTGACCTTAGGATCACACTGCTGTTGAACTTGTATGACGTCCTTATACTTTAATGCTAGGACAGACTTAACATGGGTATTTGCTGTTAAGGATCTTTTTGGTTGTTTTTGTGTAACTAAATTTAGTATGCAAGGGAAGTTTTAGGTATTCCAGCACTTTTGCACAGTAACACCAAAGGGCTCCCACACACTAATACACCATCTGAGAGTAATGCAGCAGGTTGCAGTACAGGAAGGCTGTATTTGCACTACTATCTAGCCTAAGGTATATATTAAATACTTAATGTGTAAGCAACACATTAACAAAACTAAAATCAAGGAATTTCTGGGGCACACTTGAAAAGTGTGGGATGGGGACTTTGAGTTTTTCCCCAAAACACCAGGGGTGAAGTCACCTGCTGAGCCACCAATGAGACATATGGCCCTGGCACAGGAGGTAAAAAATGACTGTGGTTTCCAAGAATTTGTTTCTGTTGACCTTTAGGGTTTTTTTTTGTTTTAATTATGAAAGGAGACTTAAATACCTCTGGTACAGCCCTGTATAAAGGACTAAATTAAAAAAATAAACATTAAAAAAAATGAAAGACTAAAATGTAAGACCTCACCATAGCTCCTTTATCAGAAAATGTTCAACTTTTCCCTAAAAATTAAAGTTGCTTAAAATAAAAACTGCCTGAACCCAGTTCTTTGGCCACTGTCAAAGTCTTCTTCCTTTTACATACCACATTAAAAAAAAACAAAAAATAAATTCAATCATATCATCTGGAGAAAGGAGAATGAAAATAGCATCACTCAAGTGAATTATCACCTCTGGTAACACTAAAAAACCAATTATTTTATTGCTTTACATAATCAAAACTACCTTGATTGGGCAGAAATACAATCCAGTATGCAAGACATAGGAACTTAAACTTTATCAACCCAATCTTTAGAATTGTCAGCATTTATTTGTGCATGAAAATAGAGTGCGACAAGGCACCTAATCAGCCTCAGCCTTTACTGCAATCCCATTATAGTCAAAGCCAATGAAATGTTACACTACATTTTAAAATATGCAATTAATTATGATTAGACAGAACTGTCCATGCATTCACTTTGTACACACAAAACTTGATATGGAACAGTAAAACAAGGTTCTGGCTGTGTTCAAAGCACCTTTGACCTTCTTTACTGAAACCCTTTTATGAACCACACAGATGTTCAGAAAGAAGAATAAAGTTTCAACGTGCTGCAGTTTAACACACCCTGTACAAGCAGAGGATTGCGAGCCTTCTCCAAAGATCTTAATTGTCAGGGCCCCGAGCACACTAATGAACTTCAATTGTCCAGAAAGACCCCAGCTGGGATGCCCTTTTCCGCCTATACAGATGCCCTGCCCAGGGGCTCCATTTAAGCTGAGGTCTGAGTAGTGACACAGGAGTGCCTGCCCCTTATAGCCATATTAAGGGCCATTGAACATCTCTGCCTGTTGTGTTCAGATGCCCTTGGGGAAACGGGATCCTGGTGAGTGAAGATATGGTCAGCCTCAGCTCCTGGCTTGGCCCCCTTCTGCTACACCCTGACATTAACCACCCCTTGATGAGCTGACCCTTTAATGGATCTTCCAAAACTTGTGCTCACAGACTGCCCCATTTTTTAAAGCACACACTAACTAGAGCTACTACTTTTCTGTTGAGATAGAAAGCAATCTGCCTTTTAAGTTGCAGTATTATTCTTAGCTCCCTAAAGTATTATTGGACTTCAGCTGCAGAAGTATAAAGAAAGGGAAATTCTGTATAGGAGCACAGCAGGCTGTTAGAGGATTTGATGCGGGTGTGGATAAAAACTGGCTTTTAAATGTCTAAAAATAGTTATGGAGAGGATTTTAAATGACCACCAGATGTCCTCGTTTTTATATAAACATTCAGACTACTGCTACTATGGGCAGGATCTGTACTTTAACAGATGAATACCTGTGGTAGCAGATAAAAATCTTCACGTGAGATGACAGACTGCTCTTTATGAGAAATTTTAAATGGCAATTGCAGTAGGACCAGCTATTCTACTCTGAGAGTTTTAATTTAAACACAGCTGGAAATGCTTTTCCATTGAACTTTCAGAGGTCCTTGCTCTTGGGCTCACAAAAGGCTTCAGTGCCTTGTTAAGAACCCTGGTAGGACAGTGGCTCTCCAGAGCCCAAGCCCTGGCTATGGTTGTCTCAGTGAATCTGCCTGGCTTTGCCAGGCCCTCGCGTGCACCAGCACACACTGGCTCATCCCTGTCAGGCTGGCAGGCCCAAACTCTGCAGGTCCAAGCACTGGCCAAAGCTTAACAGACCAATAGAGGCGATGAGAAGTTTTTTGGTTTTTTTAAATATCAAATGCAAAAGGCTTTTAGTGGCTACATCTGAGGCAAGCAGATAATTAATTCAGTAACTTTTAATCTCAAGCAGTCAATTTATTCTTCAGACAGACACTGCAATCGATACTGCTTGAACTTCAAAATGGGGAAACTTCCTTTATAGTGAGGTTCAGTGATAATTCCCAAGTGCTTTAAAACTGTGCCAACAACCATTCAGGTTAGGATGAAATATGAAAGTTGCTGCCTGACTAGCAGGATGATCCCAAAACAAAGGGGAAACAAATAATCCCTGCTAACCTGGCTGGTTGTGCTCAAATCTTTTGAAACCCTGTCTCAATCTAGCCAGCTAAACAGACACCTGATAACTACTCTTTTCCAACAGTAGGCTTAGTACCCGTCTTCTCTCTGTAACATCCCATTTCACTTTTGAGCTGTAATTCCAGCTTTGTAGAATGGAGTTTAAGAAAGGAACCACTACAGACTAACAGTTATGAAGATGTAGGGAAAACATGGGATGTTGGGTCCTACATACCTCACTGCATCTCTGACACCAAGGCAGTGGGAGCCATAGCAATGATCACCATCATATACAGGATTACTGCTGACAAGCCATGAAGGCACGGTATTTAAATTAATTTCTTTTTTTGGTGTTATTACTCCAAACTCCTCAGCAATTTTTCACTTATGCTGTTGCTCACTGGGCAAGAGGCAGGGTGGGTACTGCTCAGGTGATGCACAGGACAGGAATGAGTAGTTGATCTAATGCAAGTCTCCTGACTGTTCCCATATTCCTGGACAGAAAAGTGATTAATATTTGATGGGTAAATTCCAGTTTCAATTACTATTTTGATGTCTAAATTGGAAAAAATAATTCTGTCACACAAGTAGAACATTCAAGCCTAATATCTTCAAATATTATGAAGACAAAAGGGGTTACAATTTTGTGTTTTATTACCACTTAACTGCCTATCTCTGGGCATTAACACCTGAAAAAAAAGTTTGACACTTGACACCATAAGGGGGACTCTGAAGATAATGTCTTTAAAGTATTGCAGTGAGGGAAAATGCACAAATCCATTTTAACAGGAGATTACTCATAGTTCCTGGTAATATGAAAAATAATTACTGTCAATGACACCTACAAAGCAACACACAACAGCAGGCCGACCCAGCTGGGGTATAAACCTTGTTCAATTGGCTCCTTAACATTGATCCCTTTGTGCTTCCCAATTCATGGATTTAAAAGTCATCTGCAACTTCCCTGTTACCATGTGTGTGAGACAGCACATATGAGAGCTGTGGCTCTTGCTGGGCAGGAACAGGAAACAGCTGATTCACGCTGCAGGGGATCTGCAAATTGATATCAGAGTGGGCTTTTACAGCTTTTAAACTGTCATGTGAGAACAGTTAGGTCTAACTCCTGGCTAGAGCATGGGTTTGTAGAAAGAGGATAGAAAGGAAAAATAGTATTTACAACTGTCACCAAAACTTTGATACACTTCAGTATGAAACTGCAGGCTGAGAAGAATTAAGTCAGGCTACAAAAGAATGCTCAAAAATCCAACAAAGCAATCAGTATCTTCAGCAACCTTAGGCTTTCCCCATTTATCTTTTTAATACTCTGCCTTGAAGAGCTGACAATATTTGACTATCTCACCTCAAACAGCACCATATACCAAACTGGGATCTCCAGCTGGGTTCACATCTGTGCCCTGCTTTGATGCTTCTCTGATCCCCACAGCACCTATGACTGAAAGTGTGTATCTCCAGAATCATACCTGCTCTGAATAAGCAGAAAAGTTTAAAATCTTCATATGGAACATGAAGAGCTTGGCCCAACTTTGTTGCAGCTAAAATAAACTGCAACCTGCATCTCAAGCCAAGACAAAGGTTTTTGACCACTGCCTTCATTCAACAACTGCTTTTGGGTAGGGTAAGGAAACAGCAGCTTGGTCCCACCACAGGTACCCTCAGTCACCTCTGCTTGCTGCAGCCCGTGTCACTGCAACAAAGCACCTGACACTGCAACAAGACCCATGCTGAACCTTCAAGGAGCCTGTGCACATCTGGACATGCTTCTCCCGCAGGGAGGCAAAAGGATCCAAATGAGAGATTTGTAGTACTCTAAGCACAAAACAAAATAGAAGAAAATACTAGTATAAGAAAATACCCAACCTCAACTGAAATACTTCACCTCAAGGTCAAGATTGTTTTCCTTTTAGCATGGAAACAAGAAGAACCCAAGAAAGCCTTGAGGACCTACAGAAAATAGCTCAGCTGTTGCAAGGACAGAGACAAAGACCAGGGTTCTTATAAATGCTGTTCTGTTGAAAGTGATTATAAATTTATAAGCATTTACTGACATTTCCATATATCTCCATTAAGTTTTTTCTCATTAATTGCATGCACTTTAAAAAAACCGTTCTGCCTTCAGAATATTTCATATTAATAAATTTATTCTCTAAAATGATAAATATCTATATACCCTAACATAAAAATATAAATGTGTAGCTGATATCTGGGTAACAATTACCTCTGATTTTTAGAAACAATGTATAACAACTCATTTACATATTACTGCTTAAATAAAATCTGCAACACCCAGCTTGGGATTGCTGAGCTACCACAAATAGGTTTTCCCGTGTTTCATTGGCAAATACATATCCCACATACCTGCAGGTGCTGTTCACTGAGTCCTCGGGGCAGTGGTGGTGGCACTGACAGGAGAGCTTCTTCTGTGGAGGGGCAGGTGCCGTACTCTCATCATCTTTTCTGGTCTCCATGCTCAGCTTGCCAGAACTTCGCAAGGGCATGTTGTCTGGGAAACTGGCTGTAAATATTTGAGGGAAAGAAAAAGAAACAGTTCTAGGCTGCATTGCAAGACTTGAAATGAAGGCTTAAATGTATCTCCACCCATCAAAATTTGAGAAAGTTATTTGAGACAAGTGTTCACTACAGAGTGGTGTTCTATAAGAGCCTCTGAAATGGTCACCATGGTTGACGCTTATTGGACCTTTTTGGTATTAGATCAAAGATGCTGATTTTCAAGTTCTGCTGCAGCCAAGAGATATATTGTGCTTTTAGTATTATATATTGCAGAGTACAGCTTTTCTTCTATTGCATTACACAAGTCAAATCCTTGGTTACACCTTTGAGCTTTCTTTATCTCTATGGCACTTGACACAATTCTACATCCACTGAACCCCATAAAAATCAGTGGGATTTATGGCACTCCAGGCACAACAGAACATGAGCATACAAATCAACAAAGATTTAACAGCAAGTGATGCACTTTCAAGTTCAAGTTCAACAGCACTTTCTGTGACTGTGAATTGCATAAGCACTACTTGGAAAAAAAGGAAAAAAAAGTTCATTTCTGTAAAAAAAGTCTATAAACAAAGTAAAGGACAAGAATGTGTTTTAGAATGAAAAATGCTGAAATATATGGAGGCATATTTATAAAAGTGTAAGAGTACTGAATCTCTGTGGAGCTGGTGGAGTACATCTGGAGATGCTGGTGATAGGCTAGAAGCTGTTTAAGCAACTTTCCTCAGCTCTACTCATAAATATCAGTTTTCAGTCCTTGTGAGTGTTTTAAGTCTCAAAGACAAAAATGAGATTAGCATGAAAACCTTTGACTGGCAGTTCCTCACTTTCCTTTTGGTTCCTTGTAAGAAAACTTACTAAAGGGTCATTTAAAAACAGCTGTCCCCAACAGAGTAGTTGAAGAGCATGCTTGAAAGTCTTGATTTACTGTTAAGTCTTTAGAAATAATTGGCATTATAATTATTTTGACTGGCTCCTGAACTGCTGCTTTGACTCTAAAATCTTCCCCGAATCTCCATCATCAGGACTGATAAATTGTGGAGCTGACAGAAAATTCAATCCTATTTAGCTCCTGACAGAGAGATGGAGTGGGCAAACAGGCAGAGGTGATGGGAACAAGTAGCTACACTTCAGGGCTTGGATGGCAAGAACAGGCTGAAAGGTTCTGAAGCAGTGAAAGGCTGTAGGAAGCTCAGGGCTGTTCAACTAATCCATGCCCTTCGGAGGACTAACAAAGTCCAGTCTGCGTTCCTGGGTGTGTGGGACCAACCAGTGCCTGAGCACAGGCATCCACATCATGCCTCCCAGCTGCACACCCCTCCTCTCCTGCCGCGGATCTGAAAGAAAAGTCCTGCAAATGGACAGGCACTGGGAACAACTGGCAGACAGGCTTTAATTTTTGTTGTTCAATGTAACAAGAGACACGCAAGCTTAACCCTAGCCAATTCACAAAAAGCTGCAACTTGTTACCTCCAGGAAAAGTGAGGCTTTGCACATAAAAACACTCCATTTAGAGAACTGTTAGCTTTTTGAACATCATAGCCCTTCCACACCTTGCATATTCCTTGCACAAGAAGTATATTAATAATATTAAGGGGATACAGTTGAAAGAGAATCCTTCACCATACCAAATACACCTATGAAATACAAAACTCCTACAGCTTGACCTTTGGTCAGTACCTACGTATCCCACTGAAACAGACTGGATTTTTATTAGGGCACCTCTTTTTAAAGTCAAACCAGAAAAAACAGTTACAAAACATATAGAAACTATGGGCTTGTAGCCCTTGTGCCCAGCATCAAGAGATAAACTGGATTCATGACAGGACTGGATGTCAAAGTCCCACATACTGTTTTTATTAGCATTTGGCAAAATTAGAACTAAATGCATTGGTTCACTCAAGAGGCATTGTGTATCTGTGTTGTTGTGTACTTGTAGCTGTATCATAAAATGTAGTAGATGCTTAATAATAGATGCTTCTAACAATATCATTATGATACATTAAAATGCAGCCTGTATAGCAAATTAATATCAACAGATGTTTTCTCCCTGAATCACAGGATTAGAGATTATGTAGATTCTCTTTCAATCAGCAATTTTTGTCTGTATCATTTTATTACCATGAATGGGGAATGTTCAACTATTAATATTCCTGTCAAGGATTTTCAGACTTCAAGCTCACGAGGCAACAAAGTGAACTTCTTGCTCAAGAGGCAATTGAGTGAAATAGTTTGCTCTGTGCATCATTTCCATGCTCTTTCTACAAGCTATCTGCAGTTTCAGCAGGGATCTTTCCCCAGCAAGGAGTGCAAAGACAAAAACATTTTACACCTAGCACAAAAAAAAAGGAAAGGTTTAATCACACATTTGATGGTGCCTGAAGATGTTAAATTTAGAAAGCTAAGGACCTTCCTCATAAAATATACAACTGTAGATAATTCCATTTTTCAACAAATGATTAAGGCAGTCATATTCAAATGCAATCTGTGCCCATCACTCACCAGGGTTGTGACCATGAATAGCTTCTGCAAAACTTGCCGTGAACAACTTGCCTAGATCTGCTTGTACTCTCAGATATAATAAGAGAAGTGGAAGTTGCTGAATTAGATTCAAAAATCTGAATACCATTCAAAGCATCACAGCTGGCTATTTAGAGATGTAGTTTGTTTTTTAGAAAATTTAAGACAAGTAGGCTGGCATTCAAATTTACACTTCCCAAGAGCTGGAAGCAAGAATGTAGCCTAGGGTTTTGCTTTCAGTTAACAGAGTCAAAACTAGTCCAAAGCCACTGCAGTTCAATATCAAATACATTAAATCAAAATAAAATTTAAATAGGTAGTAGTAAGAAATTTTCAATCAAGCTCTTTTCCGTCTTCTAAAATGCAAAACTCTCCTCCTTCTATTCTCTTGCTCCTTTCATGCCTTAATTGCCCGTCTGCTAGCTAAAAACATGGGCAGATCATTTGCCAGTGAAATTCAGATGTTTCACCAGCAGATAACCATAGAACATGTAAAAAGTATTCTCCTACTCAGAGCTGAATATCAACAAGGTCTTTTGACTACTACATCTGCTTGACTTTAGAGCAGAAAGATTTTCAGGCAGTCCCTTTCCCAAAATCTAACATCTAGGAAGGAACCCACCTGAGCTTTCCAGCTTGGCAACAAGCTGCTCGTGATTTCAGGTGTGAAATGCACAGTTTGGGATGGTGAACAGCTTGCTCATCTTGCATCTGCCGTTGTGCTGTAGCAAGCACATGTTGGTCATGCAGATCTGTTTCTGTCTAGGGATTAGAAGCCATTTGGGTTTTGAAAGCTCTCCTAAGGAGCTTCATCCAAGAGCCCTGAAAGCAAGGGATTTCAAGCAATTTAAACTTGGCTGCTTCTTAGCTGTAGCCTATTTTGTTACAGTCTGCTTATGGGCAGCTTCCCGTTGAACTGAGCACAGCTTGGGAGAACTGCTGAAAAATAGTGGTATCAGAAATCAGGTTATTTTAGTCTGATGACAAACTTACTGACTGCATCAGGGAATTAATCAAAACAGTTGAGAGCCTGAAGGTCACGATCAGACTCATATACCTTAATCAGATTTAGTTGGTTTTCTCAGCTCATCTCTCTTTTTCCACTAAAATTCATCAGCATGTACAAAGCACCTTCTACCACAAGGATTGGCAGTCAGCCACCATGGCTTTTATGTCTCTTAGGAGAGCAACTCCAGAAATATTTTCCTCTGTAGGACTTGGACCACTGAAAACTGTGATGTGGTGGCCTCTGTTACCAATCTCTACCTAAGAATCATGACTGTGTGCAGCATGCTACTGTTGTGTTTTTTACCAAATGTGTGTGTCTCTCCCCATGCTTTGAGCTCCTTTATGGAAAGATATGTCTACAAAAATCCTTAAGCCAGGAGACAGAAAACAAGGAAAATAAAGTGATGTAAGATGAAAGCCATTCTCATGGTCATTCAGGATAATGCTAATGTCTAGTTTAAAGCCCTATTAACCTCCATTGCCAAAAAAATAATCCTATTTGGATATATTCTTCCATTTTGCCTCCAATCACTCCAACACTTCATCATAATCTATGAGCACTAAGATTTGTATCAAAATACTAACTTTGTCATATGGCAAACCCTTTCACAGCATCTCAGTTAGTTTTGCTATGACTTTTTTAAAACTACTGATAAGTGATTACAAGATTCCCACTCCATAATCACAGTGAAGTAACTACCAGGATGAATCATAACTTGGTTTTAAATAATGTTGTTGTTTGTTGGTTTGACAGGTCTATAGACAGTGGTACCTTGCACAGAAAAGGAAAATCACCTATTAAAACTTTGCATTGACTCACATAGGTGCAAAAAAAAAGCTGATCTAGAGAGCCATTCTCTTAGTGTACATTCAGTCCTCAAGTTCTCTGCCATGGCTGCCAATAAGTACTTCAGCCCCTGCCAACCGTAGCCATAGTTATGTGATTTGGACAGAAATTTCTCCACTAGAATCTGGAAAAAGCCCAGTAACTCATTTCACGCTGGCCCACAGCCATCAGATGGTAATGACTTTTGGGCACTGCTCTGATTCAACAAGTGTGGCAATGGAGGAGGTAAAAAGCTCTTTATTCTGTTCCTCTGTATTCTGTAGTTTAAATCCTAAGCTATCCTGTTCCTGAAGGATGAAGAAATAGAAATAGTTATCTTAACAGATGGTTTTCTGTGCCACAGTTGTGTGATTTATATGCTGTCTATGTAGTGAAAAACCAGATCTCCCATAACCTTGCATGGGTTTGTCAGGAGTAAAAGTCAGACTTGCTCCTTCCCAAAACAGGTGCTAAGTACCACCAACAAGTATGTTCAGAAAAGTATCAGAGTTCTGTGCTTACGTCTTTCTACATAGGGTATTTGAAGCCTCAGATTGATTCAATACCATCTACTCACATTTTTCCAGCCTAATAACCACATTTGGCTAGCAACAGCACCCACTGACTGGGATAAATGCTTACTGCTTCAAAGAAGGTACACACCTAGGAAGCTTTACACATCAGGGAATAACTGTTTCAACTGCTGCTTCAGACTGGAAATTAAGGATATTCATACATAAGTGTCCGAACAGTAACTGAAAACAAAACAAAGCAACCCACTCAAACCTCAGAAGAAAATCAGTCAACTGGATGGAAGTGTTAGATGGAAATTTTAAACCACAAAGTGATTTCATCTATGCCCTACATTAGCCTACATAGTGTGCTTTTCCTCAAAATAGACTTTTATTAAAATACAAAACTACCTTGCAACACCCTGCTAGAGTTTCCTATGCTGTATCACAAACCACAGCCTGATGACTGCCCACCAGGCCAGGGTTATACCATCAACAAGATTGTTTTAGGAGAAAGGGAAATAAGTAACTGCTAACTTGCTCTACTTCAGTCATCAGATAAACGAATTTCCATGGGGTATTTTTTGGCAAATAATCAGCAATGAAAACACAGTACAGTTAAAGAACTTGAAATAAATTACACCTCTTAATTCAGACTGATCTACTGTGTAAAATAGTCAAGAGGTAACAGTAAAACACTTTTTTATTGGTGATAATTATATACCAGAGAAAGAAAACTGGATCATGACAGTTTCCCTTTGCTGGATATTCAAGGCTACCATAAAACTCCAGAAAAGATCAGATGCTGTTACCTGCATATTTTTGATTCAAAAACACTGTAAATAAAATCTGCCATTAATATACCAGAAAAATGAAAACAACATGCTTTCCTTTTCATATTGCACTAGTAAGCCCAAACTGAGGTAGGTATCAATCATTGTTTGAAAATAGCTGTACCTTGATACATATCCACTGTCATAAACTGACATACTAAAATAACTATAACATTGTGGGGGCTTATGTATGATTTGCACCATTTCCCACATTTGTTGGATTTCCAGTACACTAAAGTACATAGAACCTACACATTGCTCCTTCTTATCTGTGTATTTCAAAATTTGGGGTTGTTTTGCTTCTATTCATGATGCAAATAGGTTTAAAATATAATGCACTTCTAAACAATCTGTCAAACTGGTTTTCTTAAAAACTGTTTCTGTCCATGTTCATAGAATTGCCACCGAGTGCCAGTATAGCTACATGCATACAGCTCCACTCTAAACAATGTATTTATTTTTCAGAATTATTAGCCAAACTAGTTAAGTTCAGCATGGAATGTAATAAGCTGTGACAAAACCATTGAGAAAAGACGCTTCAAATTAATACTCATATCATACTAGTCACAACTTAAAAACACAAAGGTTTCTTTGGTATCACAGCCCATGGAAAATGCACATGTAATTTGCTGTCTACCATTACATCACAGTTTGAATGAGGGTTACTTTTTTTCTGGTTTCACCTCATTTCTGCTGTCCACCCTTAACCTTTAACATATTTTTCATTTGGAAGAAAATGAGAATTAGTTGACACATTTTTCACAGCATGATACAGCATACCAACACAACAGAAAAAAACCCAAACACACATACACAAAAAACCAAAACCAAAACAGAAAAGAAAGACAACTTCAAAATTTCCAAAGGAGACTACCTATCAGCTGTAATTTCCCATTAATAAATAATTTCCCCAACTCTGTCAAACCTCTCACTTAATCCTTACCTTGTACCATACTTTGGTTCAATCTGTAAATGTTCCATGACAAATAAAACTTTTTAAATGTAAGTAAGTTTTTAATATTTGCAAAGATGAACGAACAGGTATTTCACATAATTCTCATTAAAATATTAACAGTATATATATTTTAATCCCTTTTCAAGAGCCATATTTTACACAGCAAAGGTAAAATGTCTTGGAGCTACCACTATTCTGAATTCAAAATGAACAAATACAATGCAAACATTTCTGTAAATGCACTACTGTCGCTTCATGCATGCATGAGTATTATAGGCAATCAAACTGGAACAATGACATGCAAGTATTTCATAAATACTGAGATCCAAGGTCCAATCTGAGAATGACTGACTCCTCTGGATGAAGAGAAGGCAAAGATACTGAATGTCTTCTTTGCATTGGTCTTCACTAATAAGACCTGCTCTCAGGAATCTCTGACCCAAGAGACCAAGGTAAAGGAATGCTGGAAGGACGACTTTCCCTTGGTCAAGGAGGATGGGGTTAGAGAACACTTAAGCAAACTTGATATCCACAGGTTCATGGGCCCTGACAGGATGAATTCATGAGTGCCGAGAGAGCCGGCACACACCGTAACAAATCCACTCACAATCACCTTTGAAAGGTTGTGGTAATCCAGAGAGGTGCCCGAGGAATGGAAGAAAGCAGACATTACCCCAGTTTTTAAAAGCGGCAAGAAGGAGGACCCAAGGACCTACTGGCCAGTCACCCTCACCTCAATCCCTGGAAAGGTGATGGAGCACCTCATTCTGGAAGCCATCTCTATCCTCATGGGCAACAAGCAGGTAATCAGGACTAGTTAACAGAGGTTCACTAAAGTTAAATTATGCTTGACCAATCTGATTGTCTTCTTTAAAGAAACCCCTGGATGGATGAGAGGAGAGCAGTGGATATTGTTTGCCTGAACTTCAGCAAGGCTTTCAACACTCTTTCTCACAACATACTCATAGGCAAACTCAGGAAGTGTGGACTGGATGAGTGGACAAAATTGGCTGAATGGTAGATCCCAGAGGGTTGTAATCAGTGGCACAAGCTCTAGATGGAGGTCTGTCACCAGTGGTGTGCCCCAAGGTTCAATACCAGGCCCTTTAACTTACTCATCAGGGACTTGGATGAAGGGGTAGATGCCTCCTCAACAAGTTTGCTGATGACACAAAGCTGAGAGGAGTGGCTGATACCCCAGAGGGCTGTGCAGCCCTTCAGAAGGACCTGGAGGGGTTGGAGAGATGGGCAGAGAAGAAACATCTCAAATTCATCAAAGGCAATTGCAGGGTCCCGCACCTGGGAAGGAATAACTCCATATACCAGTACAGACTGGAGGCCAACCTGTTGGAAAGCAGCTTAGCAGAGAAGGATGTGGGGGTCCTGGTGAACAACAAGCTGTCCACGAGCATGACCTGATCAAAACAGGGGATGGAAGTTAAGGTACAAAGACGTGACACGAGCAGTCTGGATATTAAGCTACAAACAGCAGAGTCTGTGCCATATTCTTCATTTAGAAAACTTTTATTAAAAAAAAAATAGGAATATTGCTGTTAACATCCAAAGCTAATTATTTCTGCTTCTAAGCTGCAAATCACTACATACACTTGCAGTTCCAAGCAGCAAACACAAAATGCAACCATGAGGAGATTACGCAAACATCACTACAAGTGATCTTGAAAACTCTCCTGAACAGCAGTAAAAGGGAAAAAAACCATGCAGATGGGAAACAATGCAATGTGATACCTTTGCTACTAATCTATGCTTTGCTATCTGATCCTTAGGAAAGCAGCAAAGATCACACTGGGCAAGCTGTAGATTTTTACATATTATCATTTCAGATGATATTTAGACTGAGGCATTCACACAATGGAATTTAAAAGAAATAGCAATAGACAGCTTTGACTCCGTGGCTCTCTTAGATACGTTTAATAAATCACTGTCACTCCTGTTCCCTTTCCCAATGAAAAGAAGCACAAGCGCACCATGCAGCCAAGACCAAAATAGCTCCTGGAAGATAAAAATATCAACTAACCATTCTCACTCCAAGATCAAAGACTGCACCTGTATATTAAAATATAATTAGCATGTGCACATGCCATGCTTGCAGAAAACATTGCCAACATTATTCAGAGGTGCCAATGCCCTTGTAACTGACTGGGTTTGGCTGTTCACAAGTAGATGTGACATAACCCCAGCTCAGCCTAAAGAGCAAACAACTTCATAAACTACTAACTCCTTTCTAATTTCTGCTACACTAGAATCTTTCCCTCTCACTTCTCATAAGAATAAATTAAACAGTGTAGATATTCACAAAACCAAAACTGTCATATAGCTATCTTATGGCATAAGCATGCCATACATTTAATGGGTTTTAAAAAATTTACAGCCATACATATATAACTTTACTTAAACTTCGTTTATTGATGAGCTTATCATGATTCTTAAATCAGGGGATGATATGTCCTACCAATTCCCCTTCCCAATTTTCCTCAAGTGCCTGTCTGTCTCCCAGAAGGACAGATTATTTGGTGTCTGGAAAAATAACTAGTATATTTGGATAATTTTTCATGGATGAATGCCACACACTTCCCTAAATCCCACGTGATTACAACACTCTTAGCAACTAACTGTTGCTGAATGAAGTGCTCAAGGATCTGCAAGAATTTTTCTGCCTGGAGGCAAATGCCACCCTGACAGGTCATAAGGCCAAGCAGAGTTTTAAGCAATTGAACAAGTGACAGTATAAATTCCTGCCCTGTTAAGCTGCCAAGGCAGGGACTGCATTGAACTGACTGCTGTTACTGTTGGCCTCACCACACACTCTGCACAGGGATTTGAACTGCATTTGTAGAAACTGTGAGTGATGAAGAAGATCTTTGTGTTCACAGAGGAGGGCTGAAGCACAAATCTTATCTTCTGCAAACATGGCCGAATGGAACAGAAAGTGTCATTGACTTATTCACTTTGACAGAAAACAGATAAATCCATTTAGAGGGGAAGGAAAGCATCTTTACTGCAAACCAAAAT
This sequence comes from Margarornis squamiger, assembly GCA_035222235.1. NCBI lineage: Eukaryota > Metazoa > Chordata > Aves > Passeriformes > Furnariidae > Margarornis > Margarornis squamiger. The sequence continues at coordinate 21,545,918 of JAWWTY010000123.1, read as the reverse complement.
TAATTGCATGCATGGAACAACAATAATTAATTTTGACCACAGACATAAGCACTACGGTTTTCCAGAAGTGTTTGAGTAGCCTAGAGGCATTTCCCTGTCAGAATACTTCAGAGCATCAGCTGAGCTGGTGTCTGGGGGGTGGGTGGAGGTTCATGCCACATGTGCCAATGGCACTGCCACCAAACCATTACCCAGTTCCCACCGTCAGGCTTCCATGCTCATCGACTCACTCAGGTCTGTGGAAGAGGAGGAACCAGTCATCAGCCCGACAGTTTCCTTGCTTTGTTTTTTTTCAATGTCATATGAATATATCTTCACAACCACACTTCATAAAGAACCTCAAAGTCTAAGAAAGAAATGTGAATTGCAAACACCACTGCAAACTTTTAACCCATGTGAACTTCTCCCTGACCAGTTTTCAAGAGCTGCATGACCACCTTTCTCTCGTTAGAATTTCTCTACAGATTTCTCTACAATTCTAGTTAAATGTAGAACTTTTTTTTTTTTTCCAGTGCCCAGCCATATATGAACAGTGATGAAAAGTTCTAGGAGAACAAGTACATTGTTTTTTGACTATTTTTCCACTTAACTGGTATTTGACATGCATAGAACAGATGCAGCATTTTAATAAACATTACTGACATACACATATATATCACCAAAGCACCATTAGAGAGAAAGGTGACTACTGCTAAGGCTAAAACCAGTCCCAGCTCTGTAATGCATCCTCACAAGACAAACCTGGCATCAAAATTGGCCTATTATTGCCAAAACATTTATTTTTAAATTAACTTCAAACCCAAAGATTAATATAAAAGTACATTTCATGAGAAAAAGTGAAACATCCTTTTAAATTCAGTACTGGGCGAAACTCCAAGTGCTACTTCTTTGAAAAATCTTTTTTCCTCAGTCCTCACCAAAAAAGGAAACAGGAAATCTTTTGTTTTATCTGCAGTATTTTCTCTGTAAATCTACCACCTTTCCCCTTAAATCTAAACCAAGGAAAGTGCACCTAAAGGTTTGCAGCAGACTCCTGACACCAGACAAACTGACCCACAGTCCACGTGAATGAATAGGAAATCTCCAGTACGTGTGTGCGTCCCTGCAAGAACTGGCTGCAAACACAAGACTGTGCACCACGAGCAACTGGCTCCCTGTTGCCCCATGGGGCAGCCCCACATCTTGGCAGCACACCAGTGATATTGCTTTTTCTTCAGTCATGCATTTCCCTCTTTGGACTTTCTGCAAAACCCACTGAACCTCATTGTTTTACCTTTTTCTTTCAGTTTAGTGTTCTGCTCAAAGCAGGCTCTTAAAAAAAAAAAAAAAAAAAAAAGAAAAAAAAGGAAAAGAAAGAAAATAAGAGAAAGAATAAAGAGCGTGGGGGGGGAATCACAAGTGCTTTGTGAGCTGAAAAGCTAAGCCTTCTACTTACACTGGGTTTCCGCGCGCTTGCTACATCGCTGCCAGATTCCCCGAAGATGAGAGTCATGTGAGGAGGCACAGGGTGGCTCGTGGGGCTCTGCTAAGCAAACACTGCACCGTAGGCTGGGCTAATCCTGCACCTGTGGCGTGTTATTCAGCAGTAAAGAAATGTAGTCCAGACTGCCTCTGCTTAATACGGCTCAGCTGTTTCTCTCTGTACTCTCTTTGATTGTAAGCTGGCAAACAATATTATTTCAGCCAGGCGGAGTGGAATATTCAAGTTACATAGGATATGACAGTAGAAAGGTGAAAGAAAAAGAAAATCCTGGAATTAAAAATAAAACAGAGATTCTGAGCAATACAGGATTTGTAATTATTTTCAGATGCCTGGCAAAGGCTTCCAAGGTCACTATGTGAAATGCACACTGAAGCCGGAGCCTTCTGCCCCTCACCTCCCTTTAAAGTGTGTCTACCTGTGATACACAACGGCGGCCTGGCCCTCATTTATCCAATTCAATATATATTTGTCAATGAGCACAATCATGAGAACGTTTCAATGCTTTTTAGGCTTCCTCTAGTTTACTTTGTAGGCAAAACAAAAAGGACAATTGAGAACAGAATCTTAAAAGAAATGGCATGCAACCAGCAATCTGTGATTTTATTTTCAGAGAACGAGCCACCAAAGAAGTTGTGAAGTTGCTAGCAGGATACATAGGCTTTATCGTACCACATCACAAAAACAAAAAAGAAAATATAGGAAACTTGACAAAACTGATACAAACAGCATCAAACTTTGGTCCTGTAACGGGACAATAGCAAGAATTTCACTCCAAAGTAGAGCACGTAACAATTGAGAATCATCTATTATCCTGATTTGCTGCACAACTTGACTAATCACTGCTAAAAATTCCCTGTAATACACACACACACACATATAAACCAAATGAGTATTATTTAAAGACAAAATCCCACAGATTAATATTTCAGATACCTGAAATAATTCAGTTAACTTGTAACTTTAATACAAGGAAAAGTAAGCTGGTAATTGGGATTTATTCCAGGTAACATGGTCATAATATATCACACCCCGTTCACAGAACACATAACATCACTTCCATGGTAGTATCTAACTCTTAGAGATGACCTATAGCTACTCTAACTAATGTTTCTTTCTGATATTAAGTTGCAAATTTCAGACATTACAGTCAGAACATGTTGTACTTAAATGTTTTTCTCTACAAAAAGATACTTCAGTTTCTGCCCTATCATTACCTAATCTAATTCAATGTTTGGAAACTGGTAATGAAAAAAATGAAAAAAGGTATCTGCACATTCAGAACTATGTATCCAATTTCTCGTTGGGAGGTTTATTGCAGCTGCTGTTTACCAATGGGATTATTTCCAAAGAAATAGGAGCTTTGTTCCTATGAGAAAATGTTCAAAACTAATCTGGAACTATGTGAACTTTCAACTGGTTTCTTACAGAAGAGCTGAATTTTCAGGATGCTTAGTGAAACAAGTACAATACCTGAATATTTGATCTGATGTCCGAGGAAAAGGTAAGAAACAAGACTTTATGTAACATAAACATCAAAATAAAGAAGTTGCCTCCAATTGCCTCTTTCAAAAAAATGTGCATGTATTTTCTTTGCAAATACTACTTCATTTTTTTGGAGTCTGACACGCTTTTTTAAAGCTATTTGATACTAGCAGAGGCAACGGTTTGATTTTAACTCCTCCATACTGTTTGGTCTGTTCCTGCTGCATCCCTACTTCAGAAGGCTACTGGTACACTCTATCAAGACCACACGTACCGCAAGAAAAAGACACATGACATGCAAACTTCTGCCAACACAACACTGTAATGTGGTTCAGCTAGAAACTACTTGGACTGCATAGTGGTGCTCCTGGTAGCAATCACATTCCTCCTCTTCAACTCTCTGAGGGCATCCTGCTCATTCTGCCTTGTGTCTCCTACAGCTCATTCATGGGAATGTTCAGTAAAAACATCTTTGGAGTTGTAAGCAGTGTTTTGAATTTCCTTTCTTTGTACAGTGTGGCTTTTGCACCATATGTGGTGTTATCCAGACTGTTCTCTGCACCAGCCTGCTGTTCTCCTGCCAATACAAAGCTCAAAACCTACTTTTAAGATAATGTGAAAATTCAGAAAAACAATGAAAAACATGGAAGCTGGAGCATAAACAAGACTGATGTAAGTTTCTTTAAGTAGGAACAGCTTTCATATACAGTTCCTTTTACAACCCGTCACCCACCTAAATGTTTACATTTAATTAGCTTCCAAACAGTGGACTAGATGGCTGTGGAGACATAGGAATTAGGTACAGAGACTGCTTTGTGTATCACTAGCTGAAATTCACCTAAATACAGAAAAAGCTGCCTGCTAGACTGCCTATTTGAAACCATTGTGCTGTCTAAAATTCTTCAAGGGCAGTACCCACCTCACAACACCTATATTTGCAATTTCCAATAAATACTCTTTTAGCAAGTTAAAAACACTCAGGAAAAGACCATATTGACAGGGTGACAGAGAACAGAAGAATACTGATGCTTAATGCCACAAGGCATTGTTGCTCCCTGTATTGTTTAAATCTGATGGATAAACAAGGAATTTTTGTTCCCAAGGTAATAATGGAACATTACTGATGGGTGGTAAATCTACTACTGTTTTCTTTGTTTCTTTCCCCTTTCTCTTCCCAGAGCATAAACTTAACCCTATTACAAAGGAAAGCTTACCACTCTCCATTCAGGAACTATGCCAAAGGTCAGGAAAATATAAAAAGTCATCTTTCATTAATAAATTAAAATGTCATATAAAAATACATAGAACAAAATATGGTAATTGCCAGCTGCCTAATTATTTTCTCATCCTCTTTCAAACTTCAGCACAATGCCTCTCTTGGGCCCCCTGCCAGTGATGTTCAGAACATTACAAATATACTCAATTTTTGCAAAGACTTTGTGTTGCAAACTGTACTCTGATGGGCATAACTGAAGCAAATATAGGAATAATCTGACATTATTTACTTTAAATTATGAGGGAAGCGAGACTACTGTGTGCTGTCATCTCACCCTTGAGTTTGTAACCATATTCGTAGAAGAACAGTTCAGTAATAGGAGGTTAGAGGTGGCCAAGGACAAGTTTTGTTTCCCAATTAACACTACTGAGCCATGAAAACCTTGTCTACGAGGCGCCATCACATACAAACTATCCTCCCACTGCACAGGGCCCTTGCTCTCTGCAGAGTTCAGTGTCTCCTGACTTGCTCAACAGTGTAAGCAGAGGGATCATTAGTTATGACTAGTAGAGTCTAGGAGATAATGTTGACTCTTATTTCAGGAACTATTAAGCTATAAACACTGCTCTGAAAGCCATTTATCTGCCTTTTAAGATAAACAGAGAAGCTATTCAATTAAGTAGACTGCAAGAAGTAAGCTACAGATGCCAAATCGAACAACTTTTAAATTCCAAAAAAAGAAAATCTGTTCATTTAATAAGCCCAACTTTATACCATGAAATTACTGACATGGAAGTTCATAAGCAGCAGAGCTTAACCACTCCACTATGTCTGATTAAAAAGTACAAATCGAAGTGTAATTACAAAACAGTCAAATCCAAGCAATCTAAATTACACACACTTAAAATTTGCAAGTTACTACCGTGGCTGCCAGTTCCGAAGTACAAGGTTATGAAACTGCAATCCTCATACAGCAGTATTTACATTTTATCTCCACATCGCTACAATTTGAAAATGAGATGCTATCCTAGACCTCCACAAATGAGATAAGTGCCGGAGATGTCATAATGGAATCTGCACTTGCTAAGGAGAACATTCTTACTGAGATAAGCAAAAGAGCATGAAATTAATTTCTTGAGTCCTGCCAACTAACCAAATTTTTAAAATTAACATTATCAATCTATTTGGATGCACCACTATGAGATCTTTAACATACTAATTTAATAAAATTAAAAGCAAAAAAACAAACCTCAAACCACTAAAAGACATACCCATGAAACAGTTTCCAGTATCTTTTAAAGAGAGGTAAAATAAAAGTTTTTCTTTGTGTCAATAAAATAGTTGGAATTTTTTCTTTTTTTTTTTTTTTTTTTTTTTTCACAAAAATTAAAAACCTGATCTTTCCTCGCACTTCCAGATGCCACAGATTGTCAAGCCAGCTCTGAGGTCAGACAGGGGAACATGCAGGTGCACCATGTATCAGCAGCTGAAAGCTTGCAAAGTTGTGCCGGAATCTGATCTGCCCACCCTCCCTACATTCCTGCCGGCATTATAAACGTTCCCTGGAGGAATAATACCTTAATGCGGACTAATTTTCCGCAAACAGCCCCAGCCTCATTAAACCTCTTCTTTATCAGCATTGTTCAAAGCAGTTTTTCTGGTAATATTGAACTCTCTTACACCCATCTAAAAAGAAAAGAAACTCCTTTTATGTTCTCTCTAGTATCATTTCTCCTATTCAGGTCCACTGGCACTACACAATGGATTCAATAAAAATATTCAGTTTCATCATATGGTAGTAATGTCCTAAAGACTATGACATGGATTAAGAGAGAGAGAGGGAGTCTGTTCCTATAAATAAAGAGATCACTCTCCAAACAGGATTTGATAAGTTTCTATGAGTGGCTCATCTCAGCAATCAGGTAAGGTCAAATACATTCAGAGGACAATATTCCTAAAGCAGGTGTTTTCCAGGACCTGCAATTCTTCACAGTCCTTAAATGACCTTTTACCCTTCCCTAGACAAATCCTTTTGCCTTCAGTGACATCACACAGACCCTGTTAACATGAAAAGCCTTTGGCATTACGAGAATTAAAAAATTTGAACGTGCTATCACCTAGCTTCATTGTGGAGACAAAAAGGTGCTAGTCTGCATTCAAGCACCCTGCAAAGCAGCATAACCTAAGAGTGAGGCTATGACATGCAAAAACCAGAAGCGGATTGTCTTCCCAAAGTGATGAATATGTCATCTTATCCCAGAAGCTTCATGATGCACATTGCCCATCTGCAAATCATTGATGTGAAGGATTATGTTCTTCTAAAAGCACTTCTGGTTTGCAGATGATAATTTTTATTACAGGACTGGCAGAAGAATGCCATCTGCAGACACTCCTTCTTCCTCAGCTCCATCCAGATTATCTTGAATGGCCTGAAACTCCAAATGCAGCACAGGATTACAAAATAGAGGACAGAGATGCAGCCAGAGGGCATCTGTCCATCCTAACCACACACTCTAATAATGATCTTGAAATTATAAAACCAGTTGTACTGGTTGCTAGTTCAGAGGAAAACAGCAGACTGAACAGTGCTGTATATTCCAGTGTTTCTTCTACCTGCTGTTCAACACACAAACACTCAAAAGGGATTGCCAAGAATACGGACACTGGGAAAAGAAAATGCCAACAAAAGCACTGGGAGAAGGCAAGCCATGCATTCACAGCCTTTCACCAGTCCAATTCTAGCTAGTAGGGATATTTTGAAAGAAATATAAACAAACAAATATATTGTTTATATCCTACATATATAAGGTACATATCCTATCTAAACACAGCATATATATAAACATGAATAACCTGTGAGGGCTCTAAATTGAGGAAATGAAGAGCTAGTTGCACTGAACAAATCATTGTGGAAATAAAATTATTTGAATATTGAAAATACCGCTACAATTTAATACGATAATGTCAATATTAGCAATGTAAGCATGAAAGCTGTGGTCCTCATAGACGTTCTTCTCACATGCACAATGAACACAAGTCCGTGATGTAACATTTTGATCACACATATTTAACTATAAAAAAGGGACTTAAATGAAGACGGCTTTTTATGAACAGACTTCCAAAGCAATAGCCCTATGCAAGAGACCAGATGCCCCCCCCATGCACAGATTAGTTACTGACCTTGCAGACACAAACCTGCAATACTGCACAGTGCATGTGCTCTGATGACCAGGTGGTGCCAAGCACCACCAGAATGACTGCTTATGTTCTCCGTATCATGAAAAGAAAGACCTAAGTATCGCATTTTACACCATTTATAAATGAAAATAAAACAATGTCTCCCATATTTTATTATTCTGTTCTTCTAATCACTCTCTCTCTTCTCCCATTTTTCCTCAACCTACTGCCTCCACAGCTTTTAAGCATTTAATTTTTTTCTCATTTTTTGATATATTTGGTTCTTTCATATTAACCATATTTGGTTAATGTATTTTGGTTCTTTTTCTTTTAAATAACACAAGTTTTCCTTCAAAAACTCAACTTTCCCGACTTATATTCCCCTGGCCTCTCTTTCAGTTGCCTTTCTTCTGTCCTATTCTACAACATGATCCCTCTTCCAGTCCCTCACTCCTCCTGCTTTCTAACGATGCAGTAACAAGCTCATGGGTATTTTCCCCTCCTTCCTCTCTCACTTATGTTCTCCTCACCTTTTGAATGATTTATGTCTAAACCATCTGACCTCGACTCCTTCCCCAGTCTTTGTGCATGTGACTCACTTTCCCATCCCTTTAAAAGCACACTCAAGATGAACTCCCAAACCCAAACCAGGCACCGTTTGCTCCCTGATGGTATGTACCTGTACACCCAGCACACATGCAACATGGCACACTCAGTCCTCTACAGGAGGGCAACCTCTGCATGGCTTTTCTGCTGGTTCTCAAGCTTCTCTGGGAAGTGAAGCTTTTATTCTCCCTTCCCAGGTTTCTCTCTGCAGAGCACCCCAAAATGACTGCTGTGTATCAAGAGCAAGGGCAAGAAGACACTGCTGCCTCTGAGAAGGAAAAACAAACAGGACACAGGCAGCAGCCCCCTGATGTGATGCCATGCTTTCCAAGTCAGTAGCTGACATGACAAACTGCCTTTTCTTTGTTGATCAATTTTTCAGGGTTTTTTTGGAGGGTGTTGGTATGCTTTCTAGAGAAAACCAAGTAAAATAACAGAGGCTGTTGTCTACTTATTTCAACTGAGATCCCAAGCTACCATCAATCCATTAAAACTGAACTAGAAAAATGCCAACAACAGCATGAGTCTTCTAGAGACCTCAAAGGAAACAGAAAAAAAAAGTGGTTATGCTCACCAATATGAATTTAAAATATCAAAGATCATTTCTTCTTTCCCTTTTCTTCTTTTTATCTATTTTAAAGAGATGGAAATTGTCATCCAACTGAAGTTTCATTTCTTTCAGTGCCAGTCAATCTCTAAAAACACTCCAAGTCATAAGAATGAGGGGCCTATAGCAACCATGCATTTCAAGCTGAGATGCTGTGTGATCTCAGAGAGAAAGAAAAATATTTTCTCAAGCTTTCAACTTTTCACTTGTATAAAATAGTTTATTTTACAGCTAGGTAAAGGTGTAAAATTAAACTTCATCAGTGTAATGCAGTGTAACTCACTATAAATACTGTTAACGTAACTAAATGCATGAACTGTGCAACATTTTCCATCAGAATATGTAAGGGAATAGATGCCAAATATAGGGTAAAAGAATATAAAAAGTCAGCTTTCTTCTATAAAATAGCAGAATTCCTAAAGAATGTGTTGGTGGTCAAGTCTCTGACAAACGAGAGGTTGTTTTCATGCTACACATCCTGACTATTGGTTTGATCGACCTTGACTAAGGAATAAGCATTTTGGTATTCTGTAAATAAGCACAGGGATTACTATATTCCCATAAAGTCATCTGAAATTACTTCCTCCCAGCTTGTATTTCTTATTGCTGTTCTTTTAATGCACCACTGCTAAATTAACTCCCTCCAGGACTTTGTCATAGAGAAATGATTTTCTAAAGTCCCTTCCTGGGTGAGGATCAAACCAGATAAAACAACCAGTATCACTGAGTTTCAGTCAGACGAACAAGGAAAAGGGTAAAACTAGTTTTTAGGGATGGATGTGATGACTACAGACATTCACAGTTTCCTACACCTAATAATTTCTATTTCTACACTGCTTTCCTTTCCAAAATCCCCCTGGACTGAAGTTGGTGGAGAGAAGTTTGATCTCTGTGAGCTAAAGAACCAGACTGATCTGTATTTCCACATAGCAGAAAAACCTTCCAAAAGTCAATCTACCTCAACACAGAGTTCCTATCTTTCAGCCTAAGTTACCACCATGCTCAAGGAAACACACTGAAAGGATTTAGTAATACATTCAGCAGAAAATCAATGCAAACACTTAAATATGTGTGACATCAGAAAATATATCAGATTTAGTCATTTTCTTCTACAAAATATACCATAGCTAACTAATCTTAATCAAAAATTACTTCTTTAGAATACTGCAGGTCCTCATATTGGAAATGCCTATTTTGTTCACTGACAAAAATGACATGTAACATAGATGGCACAAACCCAAGAATGCCAATCGGAAATTCAGCTGCAACTATGACTAATGTTTGCCAAATTGATAGTGAGCCATGGTTGTAGGAGCCTCTTTAGGAGCTGAGCCGCGAGGCATGCATTCCAGCTGCTGGCTTGTATCAAGAAAAGGAAGGGAGAGTATTACTGGGGAGGAAATATCATGGGTACTCTCTGTTAGCTTTATCTTGGAAGGTCGCTTAGAACTGGAGTTTATAACCCTGACTCCTAACATGAGAAAACATGCAGCTCACATTGATCCTAGGGACTGAGAAAGTGTTGGTAGGCTATATACATGACTTCTTTACTAAATGTTACCCAGTTAACAAGCAAGCAAGAATGAACCTTTTAATAACTACTTGAAAGAATAAGGCTACTAAATTTATGTTCAGAAATGTCCAGAATATAGTCTGAAAGAAAAAAACATTTTCTTGCACCATCAACTATATACTTTTGTTAATCAGCAACAGAATTTCTTACATGAATACAGTTGTTATAAATCAACAAACCTAGGCAGCTGTATTTAAAGGAGAGTGCCAGATAGTCATGAAAAAGTATTCATAAGAGGAACAATTAAATACATAAACAACTGAATTAGCACTTTACCATTTATTCTACATCCTGATGGCTGCAGTTTCAATAGGTGATACACTCAGGATAAACACAACCTTACTTCTTTAGTTTTATCCTCAACAGCACTGTTGACATGAGTTATTAAATTGAGCAGACTCAAATCTGAAGCTCGCTGCATTTCAGGTAAGAACCCATGATTTCTGGAATTTCTGTACTGTCTGTACACCCTTAACAAAAGACATGATATCAAATCTTCACCCTTTTAAAATCCTGAAGTTATAGAATGAAATCCCAGATTTACTGCAAGCAATATTAGTTTTGCCATCACCTCCAATGGGTTCAGTATTTCCAGGGAAGACAACACCTGCACAGAATTCCTCTTCCTTTCTCCGTCAGTTAGAGAAAGTCAATTGAAAAAATTTATGTACTGAAGCAATTACCCTGTTTGTTGCCTAGATCTTAGTTCCCACTGAAAATAAATTGAGTCATGATGTTAAAATGAGGGTAAAAAAACCCCAGCATGCACTGTAACAGATGTACAGGATTCCTTTCAGATTTCACATTCATTGTTCTGCAGCCCATGAAATACTAGGGAGCCTTGGGAAGAAGTCAAAACCCTTGACTTTAAAACTTCACACCCATTCAGACAGAGATGACGATGAACAACAGTATTCTAGCATCATATTTCTGGTTCCCTTCACTAGTATAAAATGGTTTCAGATTCAGCAATAATATTAATCAAGTGTTTTAAGACAGCCTTCTGCTTTCCCTGTAAAATTGCTCCTCTTAGCACTCTCAGGAGTTTTTGCTTCAGCCAAAGGTAAATGCAGTTTCTTCCCATAACAATCATGGCAAAATAAGGCCCAGCACACTTCTAGCCAGGACCAGAAGTACTTTATTTAGGTCATTGTATTAGAATAGTTCAAACCAAAATACTGCCAAATTAAAGGTGAAAAAATCTATGCTTTTCAGACATGCTTACCAGAAACCAGCATAGTCATATTACTCCACCTCTATGTTCTATTACTTAGAGAAGTTCAAAAAAGTTCAGTAAAACAGATTCTTTCTCTTTTTTTTTCTTTTTTCTACACCTCTTTTAGAGAGCTTTCCAACTAAAGTTGTGAACAATGGAGGGAAAAAGCAAAACAGGCACCACACTGAAAAATAACTACAAATGATCCATCTTAGAGATGTGAGGAGAACTGGGAAGAATTATTTACAGAACAGATGTACTAAAAAATTTTTCTTCGAAACATCTCCCCATCTCCAAAGAACTTCATAGTTTTTCTGTATGTCGATATCCATTGTTTTATTTGCCCTACAGCAAACACAACCATCACACTAGTGTCTCCTTTCTGTCCCTGCCACATTTTTCCAGGAGAAAGTCAGCTCAATGCTCCTTCCCCCTTTCCTCAGCAGAGAATCACCAACATGACATCACAGGACTACCTAACAGCAGGGGCCAACCTTTCCTCAGTAAAGCCAGCTGTAAGATTTTAACAGGCTGACATTCAGCTTCAACTCAACAAGATTTCCAGGGGTTCATCCAAGGAGAAGAGATGGAGGACAATGTGCTCAAGCATCCAGCCCTGCTTATGAACTTCTCAACCCACCCTGTAACAATTAAGATACCGACAAAGGACTCTATTTCAAAAGTGACACAGGCTAGGGAGTGGTTCTTGACAAAAGAAACACCCCTTTCAAAATTCTTCTGCCAGCAGGGGTGTGCAGGTGCTTCCACTCACCTAATTTTGTACGCCATTGGTTGGGGGACCTCTTTATCTTCTAGTCCCAAACCACATGTGCTGGGATTTCCCTAAACTCTAGAGATTATTGTTAAATTAAAAACAAATTATAGAAATCTAAATCTAAATAACCCTCAGAGATCACATTTAAGCTGTAAACAAAAATTGGCAGTTGGTGGGAAAAGGGTAGGTCTCCTCTCTTCCCTTTTAAGCCATCAAAACATAGTCACCAAATTTTCTTTCCACGTAACACAGACATATTTCAGATACAAAGAATCATCTTCTGGATCCATTCTTCCAAAATACCTAACAATTTCCAAAGCATCCTTCACTCTCCTTTGCCTATGGACACTGGGCAGACAGCCAACCTGTAGGCACTGAAGGAGAGGTGGTACGTACTGTACTCCCATGGTTTGGATACACTTCTCACTTTTTGCACTTTGTATTCATTAAAAATATGAATTAGAAGCAAATCCCTTCCTGAATGTGCTTTACAAAGACAAATAGGATACAATGTCTGAAACACTTAAACCCCGTTACTGTTTTAATGCCTGCTGCCAAGACCAGACGCAGCGATGCTCTTTGGCCAGCTGTGGTCCACAGGACATTGGTTAATGTCTTTTTTCACCACAAAAAGCTATCTAAAGTACAACTTCTCCATCCTCCTATTCCAAAGATGCGTGTTTTGGGCTGCAGTAGATCTTCTCATTTCAACCAGCAGCACTGTGACACAATCCAGAGGCTGAAGGAGATGTAAACTATTTACCCTGCTTCCATGTACCTTATTTTTGCAAGCCAGCAGGCCAGCCTCTCTGCACTATGATTGTTCATAAGGCAAGTGTTCCCTGCTCCTGCAGGGTGCTCATGGAAGGAGACGCCTGGGACTTTCTGTTTAAGGAAAGCCACTAAGTGATCTGCATTTCTGGCATGGGAGATGATTTGTTTAACTTGAAAATAGCTTTGAAAAACAGTACAGTGAGTGCAGAAGACACCAAAGGAACCTGGTGTCACCAGTGATGCTGCCAGACAAGAGAAGACACTCACATAGAGAAGATCATATGGAAGTATGAAGGAACCTTGAAAAGCTCTCAGTTAAAATGTGCATAGTCTGGTTTCACATGTATGCTGTGTACTTTCTCTGTCCCTCTCTTTTCCACTCCTACGTCTCTAATACTTCTCCCTGGATAGTCTGTCTTTCTATATGTCATTGTTGATTGTTGGGGTGTTTTTTGGTTTCGTTCTTGGTTAATTTATTTTTTTTTATTTTTTATTTTTAATAAAACAGGGGTGCCCAAGGTTGAAGATGAACATACAAGTAATTTCCAGATTTGAAGACTACTAAAAATAAAAACTGGAAATAAGCTTAAATAAGTTACGGAAGCTTCCTCCAATAATGTTCCAGCCAACCTGCAAATTTCATTTTGAATGCATGTTGTTCAGCCCACAGGATTTAGTTTCTTTTCTAGATTATTTACTCCTTTTTGAAATCATTGTATTTTGGGTTTGTTGCTTAGAGACAGGTCAGTGTTTACATGGAAATGCTATTTTGAAAGAAAAGTATTTACGTTTTACTGAGAACAAATTTTACTCACGCATTTTCAAAAATCCTTTTATTTAGCTGAAACTATTAGTCAAATGTAACTCAAATTTGTGAACACTTTGGGCCTAAACCAAAACATTTTTCTGATAGTCTTTACCTTCTTATGCTTTATAATTAACTTTTTTAATCAGCTCTATCTACCATATCACTTTCCAGTCTTTTAGGAGAAAAATTAAGGACAGTGATGAAAAAGACTATTGGGAATTTCCTATTGCATCTATACATTTTAATTGGATGTTAAGGTCACAGATTAGACTGAAAAGAAATACAAGATAAACCCAAGTAAAAGTGTCTTTTTTAATTTTTCCTCACAAAAGTGGAAATGTTGGAGAGTTAAAATTTAGGAAATTTACAGGAAGTCATGTGACATATTGAGACACTCAAATATCTACAGAGTTATGATAAACACTAGAAAAGCCCCTATTTAGACACGAAAATAAAGTGACATGCTGGGTCCTAGTTAAAACAAGTAATCACTCTGCTGTCCTCTCAGTATTCAAGACTTTGTCACATTAGGCAGCAGAAATTTGGGAAACACCCGTATCACAAATTTACCTCAAAGGTGTGGTGTTACAAAGATGTCAATGATTCATTCAGAAGTATTTCTAGGTTTTAATAAGGCTTATTGCAAACAACACTTTTTTTTTTTTAATATGTAAGGAGGGCACAGCTCCACATTGATAATTAAATTCCAGAGGTGAAACAAGGGTTTCAGGCACAGCTGGGTCCAGCCCTGCTGGATAAAAAGTATCATGTAGGACACACCACATATTTCCCATGGAATCACAGAAAAGGGGCATTTTGAGAGAGAATGATGTATTGTCTTGTAGCTTTCCTTCAGTAGCAAACCTCACAGTCATTCACTCATGTCTTTTCAAAACATCCTACTTTGTGAAGGCTGACTTTGCTTCTTTCCATTTACTTATTACGAGAAAGCAAGGAAGAGAGAAAGAAATACCCAACATAAAATGCAAGTGGGATGTAAAAGTAAAGCTGGCTAAGAATCTGATCTCCTCTCCCACTGTTGTGTCTCAGTGTGCACTGTTTCACACACCATGCAAACTTCTCAGGGAAGCTCATTTTCATTTCCATCACAGCATCACTTCTATTAGTACTGGGCTGCTTGAGTTTAGTTAGTATTGAAGGAGAAGGTTTAAAGATGCCTTTCAAACTCTGCACGGCTCTCTGTACAACATGGCTACAAGCTAATAAAGTCTGCATTTGCTAGTAGAACAACTCTTAGCTTCAGCATCAAATATTAGACAAATACAGTACTAATTAAATGGCAGTCCTGATGCATGAAGTCTCTACTAGACTACAGGGCAGCCCTAAGAGAAGCTCTCCAGTTCTGGCAGCATGCCTCATCCCCACTTTGGACTTTTAAGGGTAACTTCAGCATGCTTCACACAGCCCACTATTAACAGCTGCTCATCACTCCTTTTCTGTCTCCTCTGCTTTAAGCCCACCTGGCAGGATCATTACTTAAACCAATAGAAACAAATTTTTCATTAACATTTTCAAAGTATTAAATACCTTTTCAAGATTAAAATGTATCAGATGATCAGGGCTTTTTTCTGCTTTTCAACATTTAGTGTTCAAAATGTCAGTCTTGAGCAACTTTCTGTGGGATATTTTCCTTTTAATACAGAAAAAATATTTAGATAGAGTACCTGTAAAGTCTCTGGAGCAAATCTTAAATAATTGCTACCGACTGCGGTGACTAGTGCTGCAAGGAAACCTAAGGGAATTTATAGGTTTACTTTAAACACTATTTTATATTATTTTTCATGAATGCTTGCCCCTGAAAATGAGACCAAATCATGCAAAGTTCTTTATTCTCTGTAGAGATCTGCACTTTGCATTAGTATATCCTGCTAGGGTAACACTGCATGAATGTTGTTCCCCACAGAATAATACGAGGACACTGAAAAAAATCTTAGTAGAATGAGAGTTAAACATTGGCAAAACCACCTACAAAGAATACCTCTTTATTCACCAGCTTGGACATTAAATCTCACTTATATAACTTTAAAGGAAAGCTATAACCTGAAAACTGGTGTTTGTAAGTATAACGCTCATTATAAATAAAACTTGCTCACCCTGGAAGTGTGTCTGTACTTCACCACCTTGTTGCCAACTGTGTGAAAGACAGCAGTGAAGGTGCAGAAAAGAATGGCTTCAATATTTTATGCTGGGGGTTAGTTTCAAGGGTTTGGCAGTGGGATTTACTTCCATGCTCTACAGATCAGAGGCAGAACAGCTATTTGAATTCTTTCTCCATTACTACCTTTCTGTCACTCAGAAGTTCACCTTTATTCATTAACAGAAGGAAGAGATGGAGAGGTGAAATCCTCTCCGTCAAAATCCTGCCTTTTGTTACTCACAATACACTGGGATTACTCGTGTATGAGGAGAGAATGCTGCCCCTTGCTGGGATTTTGTTCAATAAATACGATCTATTGTTTTGTGAGTTTAAAAATGCTTGTTTTTGAAAACCAGTTTAAACAAATGAAAATTTGGGGTGACAAATTTGTGAGTCTAACCAGTTGGGCTTTAAACTCCTATGCATATCTTTACTATATCTTTTAAATGAGCTTCCAATTCTCATCTCAAGTCTTCTAAGTGATGACAGAAGTGCAGCCTTCAAGTCCAAAATCTAGTGCTGGTTCTCACACACTGAAGAGATGCTGATGGACGCGTCTGCAAGCAGACACATTCAGTGTATAGAAACAGTGAGGTGCTGAAAATGAAACTCAAAGTTCTGGCATTTCCTCTAGAAGGTATAAAACAACACAGCAGTCTTAGCAGGCATTATTGTGATGAAAGAACCCAACAGGACAGCTGTGTGAAAAACCCTACACAAATAATGCTTGTTCAGTTAAAATGAAATATACTGCTAAGGCCTTTTTGCACTGTTTTGTCAAGAAGACCATTCTCCAGGTCCCGAGTAGATTGAAGAGATGTTAAGGTTTAATTTTAAAAGAGTCTTCAAATTATTTAACAGATCATCAAGATATTAGGATGTTTTCTCCAACTGTACAAAGCAATTAATGTGCGTATATTGAGACACAGATATTCCACGAGAGCATGAATGTCTTTGCATGGACAGAGATGGGAGACTACATCTCATTCTCTTCTGTATGCTACATGACTGCACATACTGCAGATTGGAGTAAAAGACAAGTTTCTGCATTGCTCAGGAAAGCAGCTGGATTGAACTGTGTGTAAATTTAGCCTGAAGTGTTTTGTCTTATCTATCAAACGGTGAACAGCCACCTCAGTCATCCCTGTAGGCAGAACAACAAAGGAGCTAATCCTGATTAGGTCTAATGTTGTCTGAATCACATTTATGTTCACCCTGGAAAAACACGTCACATAAATTAATCCAGCCTGCAAAAATATCTAGAACCAGAAAAGGACAAATCATGTGCCCAGTCACCTGACATGAGCCATACACCGTCTTGGCAAGAATTTTACCACTGCAAGAATTTAACCATTGACAACCTGTTCAACTTCCTTGCTTTCCTCTCTGCTCTTTCCCAAGGTGCTCAACAACAACAAAGAGCCAGCAATACATAAAAGGAAGGTGAATTGCACCTTTGTATAATTTAAAAAATCTAAATTTGCTGAAGACTCTTAATATAAAGGTCTAAAAGAGGCAAGATTCTACAGGGAGAAGCTTCTGTTAACAGAATCTTTCTGAGGAAGGTGAAGAGGGAAAATGGATCAGAAAAACTCCTCCAGGAGAGTAGTTTATAAAAGTAAGTGGTTCTCTGTAAGAGCAAGCAGGACAGCCTAAAGTTTATCCAAGGGAGACCATGTTTTATTCCCCTTCCTGCGTGAACAGACATCCTATTTTGCTGCTCACACACTGGCTGAACTAGGAAAACATGTGCTGACAGTTTGGATACCACCAAAATTAAGGTGTCAGCCTCACTTTGCGATCACTCAACTGAAGAATTGTCTTAGCTCATCCAGAAGCATTTCACTGCTAATGGCCAGCAAGCAAATTTGCTGGCTTGCTCATTTCCTTCTATGAATGCGCGCCAGCACACCTGAATTTTACAGCAGAATAAAGGAAAATACAGAACGCTGCTGCTAAACTTACTGTTCATAATTAAATCACTGCAAGATCTTTTTTTGCAGACCTTTTTTGGGCCGTTTTCCAGGATGAAGCAACAGCTGTCTTTGCCAATCTCCTTACAGGCAAAGAAAATTTTCAAGATTAATTGCTCTGATAGAAAACAGGAGATTTTCTTTTTTGCTTTTCTTTGCTAGTGTTGCTTCTCCTGCAGTCAAATTTCTGATCCTGGAGGCACTTCCAACTGCAAATTAATTACAGGTTTGATAAGCTGCGTACCTGTTGTTCATAGAGATCAGAAGTTTTCAACTTAAAACCCCCTTTTATTTCCTAGAAGACTATAAAATTAATTTCCTGCTTTTCCAAGGAGGCTAATGTGAGGCAATTGCTGATGTCTTCCTATGGTTTGAAGCATAGCAAAAGGAAACCTCAGCTGAAAATTTGGCTTTAGCAGAGGACAAGAGCCTGAAAACATATCAATCCCTGCTCTTCCCCTACGGAGCTTCCACCTAACCTATCAACGAAAGTAGCAGAGCACATAATCCAGATTGGTGGGTGCCCTTGATGAAACTCACGCTACACAGGATGTCGTCCTTTTTAATTAGGACATTTAACAGATAAATATAGCCAAAAACCAGAATTGCCTGTTCTTGTTTAAGAATAAGCTCTCCACCCAAACAAAGTATTAATGTGTCACTCTGTATAATAAATACATGACTTGCTATACAAAGAAGTATAGTTGAATGGCTTTGGCCTTGTCTCGAACTAATTTATTTTAAGTCTATATATAACAAGTTCCTCTGACAATGAATTGTGTAACGTCTACAAGACAAAAAACGGCACACTTCGTTAGCTACAGAAAGACAGGTGGACTGACAGAAACTTCCACTTAGTGCTTTATTGGCTGCCTGCCATGGTTTGAATGGGGGCAATTATGAAAAAATTGAACACATGACTTTAATAAGCTTCAATATAGATTGCTGTCTGGTTGAAACAGAGCTTTACAATGAGTTACTCTGGGTCTAGTCTTTGCTGCTAGGAACAAATGTGTTGTTTCAGACGTCAATCATATACTCTTGGCATTATCTGAAAAGGTTAGCAAGAATACTGACATGTGGAATTGTGGATGACAGGAAGCAGCCACAGCACTGATTTCCCTCCATATCCTGTGAGATAACAGACTCCCTCTGTGCCAGTGGGGAAGTACCTCCCTGAGCACGACAGGGATGCGGCAGCAGCACCTGACCCCAGGAATGCACAGCAAAGAACAGCTACCATTGCTGTGGGGGTTCAGTAGCATACCCTGCAAGCGGAGTCCTCTGATGCCGAGGCAGAGGTTCTCTGTCCAGAACTGAGCACTAAGTACCCTACAGATAAATTAAAACTGATCTTATCAAATGTTTAGGATGGATGTGTCCATACAAAGGTGTCCTTCTCTGGTTTTACAGTTCAAGCTCCCACCTCCAGCAACTGAATTAGCTATGAACAAGACAGCAAAAAATGCATAATTTCACGCTCACCCTGAGGTCAGTAGTTAACTGCAGTAGTTAATGCTTGTTCCACACATTGAACAGTTTAAATGAGAAGTTGAGGTTTAGATGAACCACCAAGTCTCCCTCCCAACCAACACTCTTCCCTCCCCAGCCAAGCACACCGCCTTTTAGAAAAAACCTCACTCACATATGCCCCAAGGGAACTGCTCTTTCAGCAACAAAAGGTCTGCAGGGAACTTCTTCAGGACTGAAGCAGCCCACTGATGGGGGAAGCAGTCAGTCACTGGCCCGTTGCATGAGCGCCCACATGTGAGCCACAGAAACCCAGACTTGCTGGAACTGCTCACATGGAATGGGGCCAGAAAGCCTGCCCAGAGTAAGAGCAGCGTGGTCCCAGCCTCCCATAGAAATTCTTCCTAATTCCCTAGCAGCAAAAGCAGCAGGATGGTTTCTCCCCGGTCTCGAGTCCCCACTCCCACCTGCCAACTCCAGCTCCAGCTCCCTCCCCTGGCAGTACTGAGCATGCATCAGTCCACTGTGCTAATATGCATCTTTGGTCACCTCTGCACTACTTCACACGTTGTTTTTCACTCTGTGTGTATACATACTTTCATTCAAAATACAAAACCCAGCGCAATTATTGCATAACAAAGATGCACTCAAATGGCCATATCTAGTAGTACATTTCCCGGACAAAAGGGACGTGTTTCCAGTCCTGTCTCACCTGTGACAAGACTGCTAATGCAACTGCAGATTATTTTATCCACTATAAAAAAAAAAAAACAAACACCACAAAACAAAACAAACAAAACCCCCACAACCCTAAAAACCCAGCAAAATCAAACAAACAAAAAACCCAAAACCAAACAAAACCCCCCAAAAAAGGAAAAGACAAAATGCTTTCCATTCAGTGAGAAATGGGCTGCATCCCCCCGGGGGGTGAAAAGTAAAAGGAATATGAGTAAATTTCAATGGCTTTGTCCTTGAGTAGGACCATGCCAGCAAAACATTTTAATACCTTAGGATGTTCAGCTACGGCATTACCAGAACTGCTTCTGTCCCTGCATGTTTCGATTTTTCTGAATGACTGCACTGATTGCTTCTGCCTGTACTGATCTTGCCTGCTTCAGTCATCCTCCTTCACACGCCTTTGAGAAGAGCTGTGTATGGGCACCGACCCCTTTTGCCACTCCAGACTGCTTGTTCTTATGCTGCATGAGTGCATCATTTAAAATAATCAGACACAACATGAAGTAACTATTGCTATCACTTGCTCACCACTAAGTGATACTAATTTTTACTTTCACAGGTTTGGAGTATTTTCAGGTGTTGCCTCCAATACTACTACATTCTTTAATTTCAACGTGATTGCAAATTATCAGTAAAAATAGTGGCAATTATTAACAACAGGAACAACGTGCACTAATGACAAGTCCATACGAGACACTTCTGACACACCAGAAATTCAGTAAGGTCAAGTCCAAAAATGAACTGTCATAATTTGGTGCTCAGATAAAACCTGAAAAACTGGCTAGTCAATAATGTGCAGCATCAGACAGGAGGTCACTGACTTAATGTGAGTCATCAGTGCAATAATTTATGAGAAAGCAGTTACCATATCAGGAGATATCCACAGACTGTTCTGCATGAGAAAGGAGAAACAAGCCTCCTACTCAGGCCAGTGAAGTCGCTTCAAGAGCAGTGTCGTGCTTTAGGCAGCATCGCTCTCACAGGACAAAAACATGTGAAAAAAGATCCAGAAAGTCACAAAAAGTACCCTCATTAATTTGAAAATAATTAATTATGAGATTTGTTCAGTCTAGAGACAAGGCCACACGGTAACAGCTCTGAAATAAGCAAAAGGTCTCTACAAAGAGATTAAATATACCTTTTCACCATGTGCACTTACACAGGATGAGGAAAAAAAAGAAGCTAAAATTTTAACATTGGGATTTCAGACATCCAGAAGATCACATGTTCTTTGAAAATCTGACTAAGAATGGAAACAGATTGTCCACAGAGGTACAAAAATAAACCTTTATTCCCAAAGGTTTAAAAAACGGTTAGACAAATTGGTGTCAGAAATGGCTCAGGTACAGTTAAACATGCCTTCAGGTAGAAGAATAGCCTAGACAATACAAACTTCTTTGTAGACTGTCTCACTCCCTCTATGGATTTACCTCAAAATGCAAATTAAACTCATTCAAAAACTGAAACCAAACCTCCTAATTTTTAAAACATAAAAAACTCTTTTAATGTACTTTCACTTTTTAATTTCATCACACTGAAACTCTTACTTGGGCTAATGAACAAAAGGAAAAGTAATCTAAACCCAGAATGTTTCAATGTAACATTCATAAAACACCTATTATGGTGACTCTGTCTTTCTGTTAGTTGGTCACCAAGCCAAAAGATCTATCCTTCACAGTGTTCTTCTCAAGATAATTCCATTATCGGAATTACAAGATTTCAACAATATTGTTCCCATTATTGTACTCACATCAGTATATGAAGAGGTTTGATCAGTTATAGTATCAGACTTGGGGACAGTTTGGAATCCTAGAATCATAAACTGCTTTGGGACCTTAAAGACCTTTAAGAGCTAGTTCCAATATCCCTGCCTCAGACTGTTATCTTCAAAGAGAAATTAAAAAAAAGGAGAAAAAAAAAAAAAAAGAAAAGGAACACAACAGCTGAAAAAATGCTAAGGAACTCAGGGGGAAATGTTTTGAAGAGACACTGAAGCTTTGGAAATAAGGAGACTACAGTATTTTGCTTTTTCTTAACTCTGGAGACTCAGAACTTGAAATGAGTCCTAAATTAAATTTATTTTTAATACACAGCGAACACCGCAGTATGTTTCTCTAGTCATGATAATTTAACTTCAGAGGAACAAGGCAATATTAAAAACTGCTCTTTGCCTCTACCCATGTTTCCTAATCTCCTCTGAGGTTATCTTTAATGCTGGCAAGAAAACATCACTTTTAAGTAAAAAAATCCATATCATATTTGTCTCCAGGCCCTTAATTGTCTAATGCAATTCCCCTTGGAATTGTTTCATCTATACAATCTTTTTTTTTTTTTTTTTCCCAAAAGTCTTATCAATATTTTGAAATATAAAGATACTTACTTTATAAGTTCTTTCGATTTTTCAAACTAGTCAAACTGAAGTTGTAACAAACAATACAATTTACCATGTCTTCCCCCATTCAATGTATGGAATCTCTTGTGAATAGTAGCTTCTGCCAGTTGGGATTTTGGTTATCAGAGCAGTAAAATTTTGCTTACCAAAGCTTGTTCTTTATGCACAGCTGGAGAACTTTGTATTTAGCACGGAATTACCATGTATGCACATGCAACTGAATTGTTAATTTATAGGGGAAGATGAAAACCAATATTTTTAATGTAGTGTGAAAGATAATAAATAGTCAAACCAACAAGGGACATGCACAAGAAAGGAAACAGACACAGTAGAACCAGTCAACTCAGCTGGGCTGAAGCTGAGTGGCAAAACCAGTTCTTTACTAACAATATTAATGTTTTATGTATAGCCTGGACCCCTAACAGGCAAAAGAATGTTTCAAAAAAGGGAGGGAAAATGCTATTGCAAAGAGTTCCTTCATGTGTCTTCACAGGGGATTTAAGAAAACAGATACTAAGCGTCTGAAACATTGCAGAAATGTCTTGAATTTCTTTAATGGTCTGTGTCCATCAAGTTTCAGGGGAAATTTCCAAAGAGCACACACTGCTGGAGCACAGTACACTGCAAGCATGATGTGTTCAGCTCCATCCTTTGGGAAGCACAAGCAGGTGTTTTGAAGGAATGCTTTGCCTGAAACCTGCCTTTTGATTATTGTGGCTTTGGAGACCTTTTGAAAAGAGAGACCTGACAAGGGTATTGAGCTTTGTTAAGAGAACTTAATCCTCATTCTCGCAGCTGCTGACAGGAAAAGGCTATGTTTTGCTTAAGGAAAAGATTCCTTTCTTAGAATCAAGGGATGAAAGAGAAGAGCAAACACACCCCTCCCTCTCCCCCCACCCCTCCCGAACAGCACAGTTAACACACCCAACGCCTGACTGTTAACAGCAGGAGAAACATCCCTTTACAGTTCTACTATAAATATCAATATATATAAATATAAATCAAAGTAAAAAATTTCTGCCAGGTGGCACTGGGCATTATAGGGATACAAAAACCATCAAAATAATAACCAGATCCTGAGAGACACCCAGTTCCTCCCTCCTGTTGAAATGAACGGTGCAGAGAGTGCTACAAATGTAACCTGAGCAGTTGCTTACATCATTCCAGTGCTATACTGAGCACTATTTGAAATATTTCCAAAAAAGAGGAAAGACCACTAAATTTAAACTGATATTCCAATCTTGGATGCACACGTTGCCATGAGCTTTGATTTCCATTACTTCTAAAATACTGATAATGTGAGTTCAAAATAAAAAATTGTTCAGTGTTCATAGATTGATTTTTTTTTTTCTTCTCCTAAGATCTTTATTTATTCCAGTGGCACACAAACATAGAGACTTCCAAACATATTGGGAAGCAACAGTGAGGTGCTCGAACAGGCTGCCCAGAGCAGCTGTGGATGTCACATCCCTGGAAGTGCTGAAGGCCAGACTGGATGGAGCTTTGAGCAACCTGGCCCAGTGGAAGGTGTCCCCTGCCCATGTTGGGGGAGTTGGAACTAGATGATCTTTAAGATCCTTTCCAATCCAAACTCTATGACTCTGTGATATTTCAATATTACAGGCCAGTAAATATAATTTGAAGCACTACAGTTCATTTCAAGAAGAAGTTCTGTTAACTTTTTTCTTAAACAAAATCTTTTTCCAAAAGAGTTTGTACTACATGTGCATTTGTTGCTGCTCCTTCAAAGAGCTGACCTAGCCTGGACAAGTAATAAACCAGTAAACTCCTCTGGCTGTACTAATTCTGAAGAGCTGGATTTCCTGAAAATGCCATCTCCAAAGGAATATGACAGCTCAGCAGGACTTTTCCAGCAGCCTCAGTTGCTGCCTGTGGGAGGCTGTGACAGGTTGTGCAATGGCACAGTGAATCATGTTCATCCCAATACTTGGAAACTGATGAGGAAACTAAATGGGTGGAGAAGTAGACCTGAAAAGCTGAGAAAAAGCATTGGATATAAAACCAGTAAGAAGCTGAAGTGAGCTGAGAAATCAGGGCAGTAGGAACTATATAAACTCACATAAAGAGGGGAATGGGCTGGGGACAATTGGGTTGAGTGAGAAAAAGAGTCGCTGGATGTTTCTCTACAGCTTAGAATGGCACTTTGATTTGATCCATCTCATCGCTCCTCTGTGCAAAAACCTTTCTGCAAGGCGCTAGCAAAATGATCCGTCCCTTCCCAGGGCTGGACACATGGAGGTTTGTAACCTATTATTTGTACCACTCACTCCATTCACTCAAGTGGAAAGTTTTGTGATGTGGATATGCTGCATCATGCTTTGGCACAATGAGGATGTGTACTGCATGAGAGGACTTCTGTTTTTCACTTGATTTTTTTCAACTCTAAACAATAATCCATAAAGCCACAGTATGTTAAAAGCACATTTAAAAAAAAACAAAAAAAAAAAAACAAACAACAATTCACCTACTGAGGCAATGGCTGAATTAGCGTTGCTTCTCCAGCTTTGTTTAACAAAGGATACTTACTGTTGCCTATAGAACCCTTTTTCAATTTTTTTCCAGAAACTTACAAGGTAGATGAGGTAAATAACCATGAGGAGAAAAAAACATTAAAAAAGGAGGGGAAAAAAATAATTATCTCCGAGAAATGTCACTACATGCTTTGCTGTGACTTGTGACCTGCTTCTCCCAGCGCGACCTGGGTGTGAAACCAGCAGAAACATCTAAGCCACTCTTTCCTCAAGTGATGCCCAGTTCCCTGCTCCACTTCTGTGTGTGCTCAACCTGAAAACCTCAGTTCTAATCAGCAAGCACCGTGAGCACTCCTAGGTATCACTGATGTCAGGAAGGCCATGCTCTCCCTCATGTAAGCACATGCCAAAGGATGGAGCCCAAAGTACCTCAAAACTAAGCATGTAGTAGAACGAGGGCATGATGGCACAACCGGCTTTAGCCAATGTCAGAACACACTTCCACTGAAAGAGAAAGTCTAACCACAAAATCAGTTTCCTTCTCTTTTGGCAGGGTTATTTTGCAGTCACATCAGTGATCTGCTCCACTGTGCAGCTGACTAAGTCCCAGGGAGAAGAAGAGAGAAGAATCTACATTAAGAGCTGTACACTGTTGCTCACATGCTAAATTTTACCCAAATGTGAAACCACAGCCTGGGTGTCTTCTTCTAGCCTGAACAGTCCTCAGACTCAATGCTCTATCTGAAAAGTGGGGGGACAGATATCCCTTTGTCTAACCATGGTCATTTGTAAAACTAAACTGAAGCTCCTATAATGATACTATAATGATGGGTGTCTCAGGAAAAAAAGATGAGGAAATGAATAATTACAGCCTCAGCAGGGTTTGAATAGCATGTGGTAAATAAGGTGATGGTCACACATTGAACACATTGAAAAATACAGCCAAAATAAAACAATGAATAGGGTCTCATTAAGCAAGGGCTGCTCATCTTGTATACTGAAGAAAGCAGGGGTCCAGTGGAAAAGCTAGTCTGTTATGCAATTGAAGACTGCATAGCAATGCATATGCACAGAGGTCAAACAAAGGTTGCATGTGCAACATAAACACAGACATTTTGAATGCAGCACTCCTAAGGGTATTTTCATCTGGTTTTGTGCTTGTGTACGAAACTTAACAGACAGTGTTTACAGACTTGACATCATTTAAGATCTATAAATTGTCTTTCTAAATGGCATGTTACTCTCCTTAAAATGTAATGCATTCAGTGCATTAAGCACTTAGTTAAATTCTTTGGTCCAGATCAGGCAGGAAACCAGATTAATAGATTCAGTTTTGGAGTGCTGTTTTTGGGGGACACACCTTTTCTCTGCCACAATCTCTCCTATGGTTCTTGTGAGGAGGCCAAAACATGGATGCCTTCACAAATGAAGATCCTCTCTGAGAATCAGATAAATGAATGAATGACACTGTGCCTAGGGAAATATATTCTCCATTATTTTAGATTAAGCTGTCTCACTAAAAACAATGGCAATGTAATCTGTCAGTAGTTTGTAGCCTAACTGGGCTGCCACAGGACCACTCATATTTTGAAAGCCATTTAGTCCAGCATACAGAATAGCAGCATTCTGTTACTGTTTTATATAAATATATATATATATATATATACCTACAAATAATTCCTTTGTCACCAGTGGAGATAGCTACTCCCAATTAATGTCTCTCATAAACAGTTCTGTGGAGCCAGACTGCATTATTATTTCCATTTTGCAGGAAAGAATGTGAAACAAGGGAGCAGACCAGATTCATAAAATCTTTGTGCCTTACTCCTACTGAAATGAGCCAAACTTGGTTCCACTGGAGAACTGGATCCACAAAGCAGATGAGCCCTTATGTGGGATTATACTTTGTATCTTTAAAAGGACTTTAGTGAACTGAATATGATTTTTTTCAGAAAATTGAGCTGTATTATTTCCTTCAGTAAGGGGTCAGTTACTACCACAAAAACATTAAACAGATGAGAGAAACTGCAGCAGAGGGGCAATGGGGTTTTGGTTATTCCAAATGTTTGCAGTGGTGGGTTTAATGGACCTGCTTATAATTTCTTTTTTCCCCTAATATTGTCTATTTATTGCATAAATAGAAGAAATAATATGCCAATGAACACTGGAAATATGAAAAGTGTTAATGCTGTCACAGAGTAAGAAAAATCTTGTTATTTTAGCTAACAATTTCAGAAGCACAGATTTCTACCCATCTTTTAGATCTATGTAAAAATATAACAAAGACTTACACCACCACCTTAATTTAGCCCTGAAAAATCCTTCAGATGTCAGATGTGTTAAACCTAACCACAGGACCAAAGTACTCCTCTAGCTCTTCAATCCAAGCATGAAAGGTGTTTGCCCACTAGTAGAAATCCATTGTTTGGAGAGAAGTGAGGGCAGTGCACCATTCACAGGAATTTTTTCATTAATTCTCATTTTGCTCTTTGCCCTCCACTTTCGAGAATGTCCATGGCAGGGCTGCAGCCCTCCTCCAATGTAACACTCATCTAAGAACTGCCCACCAAAAGCATGAAGGTTCTTCCCAGAAGCAGCAATGTCATCTCAGTGCCAGGACATGAAAACACACAGGTTGTGTTTGTTCTCAGTGGGTGCTGGCACCCACAGTTGAAAAGCTACAGATCCCATTCCCTCCTTGCTCTCTAAACATGCAGAGGACTCTGCAAACACATTGCTTACAGAACTTGCAGAAAAGCAGAGCTTTTTCACCTATTAAGAACAATGTGTTTTAGAGACAGAATTTATTTTTCCTTATTTTTACATCAGCTGGGCTTTATTTCTCTCTGTTACCCAAAATAACCTTAAGATATTTGTTGCAAAAGGAAGGCTGTACCATTAGGCTTATTTTAACATGCTTTTTGGCGGCAGGATGCTACCTTACTGCACAAACATGTTCTAAGGGAAAGAAGCTTGGTTAAAAAGGTTAGATTTTTACATAAACAA
Source organism: Margarornis squamiger (assembly GCA_035222235.1). NCBI lineage: Eukaryota > Metazoa > Chordata > Aves > Passeriformes > Furnariidae > Margarornis > Margarornis squamiger. The sequence continues at coordinate 21,517,972 of JAWWTY010000123.1, read as the reverse complement.
TGGCCAGGCAGTTTATGTGCTTCCATAACGTAGTGGCATTCCATTTTATGTGTTTATGAGATTTAGTTTGCTTTTCTTTGGTAGTACTATTTTGTTATTAAACAAAGCACATACATGACTGAAGCACATGTCCACAGACCTAGAAAGTACCTAGGGCTTTTTTTGCACCCAAAGAAGAATTTCTGAGGAATTTATGTATAAAGTAACAACAGAGATTTTTAAAAAAAAAAATAACAAAGTACAATGACGGCAGATATTCAAGACTGAATCCTTCTCAGGTTGTATAAAACACAGCAGCTCCCTCCATCACAAAGAACAGTCAGCCTAAGACAAGCATTAAAACTACTCCAAAACCAAACCAAAAATCAAAGTACTGTTAATAACCATCCACAAGGATGGCTACCTGCTACTAAAGATATTGGATCAATCACAAACATTTTGGAGGACACTGTTTTAAATGGGAATTGACCAGTAAAAATGTCAGAACATCACTACACTTCTGTATCTGGGTTTGCATGGAACAATAATCTAGGAGAAATGTGAATTGCTGTACATTTAATACAGCCACTACCAAGGAGGAACTATTACACATACCAGCATCTCTATTTCATACAGAGCAGCAATTCCATGCCCAAATTTTCCCACATGAACAAGACTCTCCCTAGACAGTTTAATCCTCACTGTCCAGCTAAAATGCCTACTGCAGCTGTGCTACCCCTATTTGCAGTAAGAAACTTCTCAAATTTTCTTCATTACAGCTATAGCTGAAATTTTTATCTCCCCTTCTTTTTTAAAGGAAAAAATGTTAATAACAACTGAGCTGAACAAAATCAGTTACAAAATTTTATAAAAGACATAATTACTGCAGAAAATTTTTTACGTTCCCTCTTTTCACTGATGACTTCTGATATATATGTATTTTCTAATTTATAAGGCAACAAAACTAATACATAAAGTACACCTTCAGGCAGCTACTAACAACTGAACTGCTAAAAGAACATACAAAAAACCACATTTAAAAAAATAAAGTTTGTGAATGTTCCAGCTCTTTGAAAACTGACCTGAAAGAATGCTCCCCGAATCTAAATTTATTTGCAAAACTAAAGTTGGTAATGACAGATTCAGAAGGTGGCAATGTTATTTCTTCATCTACAGCTGTATTTTCAGGTGGTGACTTCCCACAGGCAGCTATCACTCATTCAACAAAATCTACTCGGCGGCCCTTATTCAAACAGAATATGTTTAAAAACTTAAAACAAAATACTGACTTTTCACCTGTTACTCTGTCACAATAGAAAAGAGTTTTGTATAATGCCACATTGACCTAATCAATATGCATTCAGATTTTAGAAGAGGCATTCAGTTAATAATTAATTTATTTATTATATATATTGCTTGATCACAACATATGTCAATGTAGAATTAGATTGTTAATCCATTACATTTCAGACTAGGATTTCTGTGTTTTTTTACGCTAAAGGAAAATCTATCTTACTGCTGTAAAGGTTCACTCCATATACAAGTTGCCACGGTTAGAAAAAAAAAGTTATTTTATTGCTTAGGCTTACCAGACACAAAACAAAGGCTTCCACCAAAAGCCTTAGATGGTACCTAACCCAGGTAAAAGAAGAAATCAAGCTCATTTGTTTCTGAAGCTGTGTCACTGATGCTGATTTTCCTAGTGCTAATGCACAGTCACCAAGACAATCTGCTTTTGGGAAGAAAGAGAAATTTGCTAGAAACCTCCTGCAAATGAAACCCAGATGCTTAAGCACAATCCCAGATGTCTCCTGCAGCGTGTGGCTTTGATAGATTAAATTGAGCATAAGAAAGAGATGAAATATTTATGAAAATTAAATTTGCAGGATGCATGTCAGTAAGCCTGAAAAACACTTTTTTCAAATGAAGACGGGAAACCACGTTTTTCACCCAATCGGGTTAGGTGAGGTTATAGTGGTGGCATTCCTGGAGTAACCCAGATGCTCACCTTTCATTCAGACTACTTAGCTTTTATTCAGACCACTCCTTCCAGAAAAAGGGACCACAAATACTGCCTCTGACACCAGTGTATCAAACATTTATAAACAACACGCTGAAATGAACTATTCTGTTTCACTCCTTATTCAACAAAAGTTTAGTATTACGAAGGCTCAGAAAAAGCTCAAATCACATACAGCATTCTGTGGAATGGTATCGTGTACTGGACACCAAATACTGTTGACACAAACAAACCTGCCTTCTTCCATATTTAAGGGAATGCTATCAGACACTTAAGCAAATTAATACATCATGAGACATCTTCAGGCTATTTGTTCACCAAAACGTCATACTTGTACTGGCTTCCTCAAAAGAGCAGCAGGGAAAAAAAAAAAAAAAAAAAAAAAAAAGGGTGAATGTGGCAAAAGA
>JAWWTY010000123.1:21452953-21515556 GCA_035222235.1 Margarornis squamiger | reverse complement strand
TTTGTTTAATACAGGATGTTATTATTAAAACCAAGAGAAAATTATCTCAAAATAATAAATGGATTAAACCTAAGTTTACATTAAAAAAAAAAAAAAAAAAAAAGAGTGAATGTGGCAAAAGAGAAGAGAAAGCATAAATTAATTAAGATAATTTACAATTAAATTGAATCGTGTAAACACTAAATACCTCCATTCTTCCAATGATAAATGTCTTGCATAAAATCTCCAAACACAGCTAAAGCTCCCTCTCTCCGTGGTCCAGGTCTTGCCTGTCTCAGTAGATCTTTTATCACCAGGGTAAGCCCTACTACAGAACACAATCAAGTCTTCATTTCCTAGCTGTTCCTATATTTCATCCCTCTGCAGGCAACTGTCTTAGAAAGGGTAGCACTCCCTTTCAAGATGCTCTTCTCTCTCTTCTGGAGAACTGAGAAATCCGGAAGAAATTTTTAGAAGTTAATCTTTGTGACTATTTAGCACTTGATTACTTCAAAATTCTGTTTGATACAAATATCCATTCAAATACAGAACTATGACTTAATACACATAGATGTATGCAAAACAAGTACAAAAGGTTAATATTTATACTGTGGATTAATAATAAAGGAGCTGCACCTCTCTGTGTAGCTCACTGAATACTTTTGAAACAGAAACCAAAAGGCCATTAAACTTCAGCAAAGCAGGAATGGAGACAAATCTAACACTTCCCATCACCCCTGTGCTCCTCGAACACCTCCTGAGTGCATCAAAGGGCCACCGGATGAGCCAGGACAGCAGAGCTGTCTCAAAGGAGATCAGGGGTTTATTTGAAGAACCTCAGCAAGTGACATTTCCCAAACTCTCTTTCAAAAAAGGAGCGACAAATATCCCATTTCCTTTTCATGGAATGTTTATACACCAAGGCTCAAGTACCTTTTGCGCTGCCAAGCTAATGCAAAACCACATTTCATCAGAGGAAGAACAATACACTTGCTTAGTGTGCACATTTAGACTTGCACTTACAAGAATACACTGTATCTGAAGCAACAGTCCAAAAATGTGCTGATAAAAAATCAGTACTATTGCAATATCACTGTAACTCACAGACAGACATCATAAAAATCAGTAGCCTTAGAACATATGTCCCCTACAGTCTGTTTGCAGTGTCAAATGCTAAAAAAGTAGTAGAGCTGGAAATAGAAGTTAGTAAAAATACAAGACTGTTCTTGGTCTGGATAACTAAACTGGCACACCAAGCTTTTTCATTTTAATTTTAGGGGAGTTAAGCCTCCATTTCTGCAAAGTACTCAAGGAAGAGAGTGGTCTTGTCAGGCTCATAAGGACCATTCAAGTTTAAAATCACACAGGTCTCTGAAGTAACCTGCTCAGCAAATGCTTCATGGTTACTCTGGCTAACACATGGCTCATCTAGTTTCAGTCCACTTAAGTATTCTTCTTTCTAGTTATGAATCCAGAACAACAGGCATTCAAAAATCACGCAAGTGTTTGCCAAACTGCAAAAGAAGTCAGGCCTTTAAACCCAGTAGCTTTGTCAAGGCCAGACAGGAGAGGATGGGTAATAAACTCCAGTTCAGAACAAGTGGTGCAAAGTATGCTTCATATGTCCTGAGTTGAACCATATCTCCAAGAAAAACAAGGAAGGAGAGAATAAAAGAAGGAAAGACCCTAGTATTGCTATCTTCCCTCCAGGTATGATGCTGAAGAGATCAGATTTCAAGCATCTGTGATGCTCACCACAAGCTACTTTTATTGCTGATTAATAGCTGGAGATGCCACATAACAGCTGCAGCCTAAGACTCTTGAACACAGACATGGTTATGCATTTAACAGCTGGGTTCAAACTTCCAGTGGATTGTGCCGTATGGTAACTAGGATCAGTTTACAGTTGAAAAATTATTACTTTAAATGCAGACTGTACAACTACACTGCACAGCTACCTCTAAAGTAACACATCCCAAAGGTTACCTATCCTCAGGCTTCCTGGATCATCCTTCAACTTTCAGCAAATCAAACACTGTCATGTCCTATCTCCTAATTCCCACAATTTTCAGCTGTAAGCCTCAAAGTTCAAATTGCATCAGGGAGCAGCAAATATCAGAGGTGGAGGGGAAGGCCTGGCACTTCTCCAGACAAAAACTAGACCAGCAGGTGAGCATGAATTTTTTTCAGATTAAACCAAGTTAGAGTGCTGCCTGCTAAATCCCTTGAGCAGTGAACTGTATGACAAATAATTATACCAAAGAATTCTGTTACATCAGGTTTATATATTCACCATATTGCAATGATAATTAACCATTACCTCTACTCAAAGTCCCTGTGGCTTTCGATCCATTAATTGGAAAGGCTGATATGTCACTCCACAGCATGAGGCTGGGGTACGCTAACAGACAGCACCTAGGCATAAGCATTATACTCCTCAAAGATACAACTGGCTCCTGCCCAGTTTTCTCATACTTTCTCTCCCATATTTTTAAAAAATGCTACACTCTTTCATTCAGAAAGACTCCTCTGCAATTTCCACATATCACTTTAGGACAAGGCTGTGACACCGTCAGTGCCTATTCAAAAGATGCTCATTTGTAGCTCTACTTGGGATGATACCAATGGTAGTATAGGAAGATGGAAAAATCTTCCAAATAAATATTCTGCCTCTATCCCACATGGGTAGGACGGGCAGGACAATCTCAGCTTTTTGGTAAAGCTCCATTTTTACAGTAAGTTAAGGCTTACACTTCATTTCACATATAGGACTGATATAATTATGCATCGCCAGATGCAAAAGATTTAGGCCAAAACTACAATTTTGCTCCAAAGCTCAATCTCTTATGCAAGATTTTTTATTATTTTTTTTTTTTAGCTGAACTTTGCTCAGATTATGGGATAAAAGACAGTTTTCAAAACAAAGAAGCGGTTTTGGTAAGAAGAGCTTTTGGCACCTGTTTCCTTTAGAGTACAACCCTCCAGGTTGCATCACCACTCACATAAACATTTTTTCTAACAGTTCAGTTAAATTAGCTTTTGGCCTACATTTTTTATGCTTCAATCTTCAAACAAACACTACCTTTTCTGACTTTATTTTTGAACATTTCCTTCAGAAAGAACCTCCTTAAGTGTGAATCCCAGCCTAGAAAATTACCCTCTCCAAGTCTGCAATGCAAGATAGAAGTAGAAAATAGTGCTTGGTCCAAAAGCTTGAACACAAGACCTGCAGTTCAGTCTGACTGAATTGCTCTGCCTTTCTTCCTTACGCTTTGATCTTAAGTTTAGAGAAGACTAAATTCACTCAAAAATACTCCAACAGACAGATATGACCCAACACTGGTCACAAGCAAAACGTGTCAAAAATATTCCAATTCCCTCTAGGACAACATATAGCCCTTGTGGACATACAACAAATAAGATTACATGTGAATTGGCTAGCACTCAAAAATGTTCTTAAGAAGTTGAAGAAATGTTTGGAAGAGACTGAGGGGCTATTCAGACAGCATAATACAATACCCAGCCATTATAACATAATGCACGCACCAAATCGATTGCACAAATATAAAAAAAATATTCAGGTCTGAGTTCTGCATTTTGAGGAACATACAGAGGGACTGAAAAATGCACAGCAAAGTTCAGCAAAAGTAACTGGAGACACTCAAGATGAGGAAAAAAAACTGGGCTTGGACTGGCACAAAGATGACCAGAGTACACTTAGGACTAATACTTCTAGAGGAGAGAAAAGGGAGACACTGGAACCAATTGCCTGGAAACCTGCGGTCTGAAGGGAAGTCAAAAAACATATGCATGTCAGAGGGATCAACTAAACTCTTGATATCTAGTGCAAATCATCCATTACATTAATGATATAACATTAGATATTGGTAACCATGTGGAACCATGTGGAACCATGTGGAACCCAGGCAAAGGTATGGGCAAAGGATAGTAATTCATATCCTCACTGTGAACATCCTGCAAGGAAACAGAAGCTGTGAAGGGACAGAATAGATGCATCAACTAAACAAATTTAAGCTACAATTAATACAGCTTTAGAAAGTCTTGGTTTCACCCTGAGGCATGGACTGAATTACTTAAGACCTCTTAATTTGATTTTAAGCTACCTTTTTGTAACAATTTCTGGCCTTGAAACTGATCCATAACCCAAAGGTTACGAGGAAGCAAAGTATTACAGTGATGCAACTTAAAGAGAAATATTACATAAAAATTGCAACTATACAGCCCATAGCTTTACAAGTTTTCTTCTATGGATTTAGCTCCTAAAATTATCCTAAAGTAGTCAGCTTCAATTTCTATCACTTTGCCTTTCTTTATTTGCCGAAAGATTTGGGGTGGTTTCTGTCTTATATTCAGTATTTCAGAGAAGGACATGGAGCTGCTGAAGGCACCTGTGGGAACCTGCATGGGCATTCCCTGGCAAAGATTCCCCAGCACAAGCCTCTCACCCTCTGAGTAGTGCTGCCAAACAAGAAACTCACAGTCCATGAGAGGGGAAAAAAAATCTGTGCTGAACAAGCCACTAGTTACATTTCCTAAAAAAATTTTGTACAAGTGGTCAAAAATCAAGAAAATATTTGACTCCAAATTGCCAGGAAGTTGGGAATGTATTTCAAATGCAAGCTGTGAACTCATAAGCAGCTAGGTTTCAAATTACTCTAATGGGAATCTCCTACTGACACTTGTAATTACACTGTTGATAAGACACAGTATCTGAGGATCTTGTCTTTTGGCATAATTTGTGCATGCTCATCTTTGTGCCTGAAATTGTGCAGAGGGAAAAATCTTGGTCTTTTCTGGACAACCTAAGTTTTCTGTGCACATCTTTCAGCAGCTTACTGTATTTCTTCTACAGATCTGCCTAATCCCCTTCCAGATGTTCCTAAATCAGAATACACATGATTTCCTTGAAGATCATAGCAACAAGATTTTCAATGTCTTTGGGAACACGTTATTGTGGTATGGATAACTCTCAGGATAATCGAAGAACCTCCTTGTTTTTCCAGGGATCACAGAAAAAGAACAGTATCAAAGCATTTACCCATCAAAATTTTAAAAGGGAAGAGAGAAACTAGTAAGACTCTGGAACATAAATTTATGACTCCTGGTTTCAGGGTAGTTGATGCAGTCCTGGCTGCACTCCCCACTTCGGCAGTAGAGGGTGCTGGCAGAATACTGAGGGTCCCTGCAAATGTATCCAGAAGCGGCCAGTCAGGTGTGACTGCAATTTGTCGAGAGCCTGCATGTCACAAAAGTATCACTTAGGAAGCACCAGTGAATGGTTTTAAACTGTTCTTTCAGTATCATCCGAAGTCTTTAAGACCAGCTCATCTCATGCCAAATTGTGCAGCATGCTCACTCTTATGCCTCATGCGTAACTTCTGCAGTCATGTCTGAGAAGGAAGTCAAACATTAGATAAAAACATCAGTACAGTATTTTTGTGATTCAAGGAGAAAATGACTGACCAAGGATTGCAAGCTTGAATCTGAACTGCATATACCATTTCATTTGTTAAGATTCCTGCAGTCCAACTGCTGCCCAGAATTCTGCTCTGCATCTACCATGCTCTCCCCACGACCAGCTGCTCCCACGGATGCTGCATCCACTTCCCACCACATGAAAGCTTTCAGGGCAAACGGACTGCACGAGTGACACTGCAGTTTCTTCTGCTCCTTAGCTTTAGCATGTCTTATTAAGGAAGCCAGAGTAAAATCATCTCAAGTATAAGGGAAGCTTATGGTTGATGCTGAAGGGCTGTAGGTGAGGTCACAGAAAATTTACCTGTTCAGTTAACAGAACTGAGAAAGAAGAAACTTCCTTGCTGTGCATATTTTTTTTTTCTCTTTTCAGATGTGATACTCAGCTTGCTATCTGCTTCATAATGAAAACATCCAAGCCAAAACATCCAAGAGTGTTTCATTAAATTATATACCACACTAAGCCTAACAGAAAAGTGACTCTGCAATGACACTAATTTCATAGTTCTTCCAAAGAACATCACTACATGAATGATATGTTACTGTAAGCACATTCATAAACTCCCAAAAAAACTCACCAAAACACGTCAGCTCATTTACTGCACCCAGAACTCGTTCTCAAATGCAATTTTTGTAACTATGTTTCAAATCTTCTAATACACACTCCTTATTTTCAGTCTCTGCAATGAATAAAGCTACTATGATTCTGCTGTCAATCACAATTCTGCCTTACTGCAATCTGTTTACTGCTAATTAGTGCCCCCGTTTTTCTTATTAGCTATGTCAAATTTTTGCTTCTTGATGGGCAAATACAGCATTTTCACTTATAATTAGCAAGATGCTGTCCTGCTAAGGGTGAAGCATGAACACGTTCAGCCTTCCTACGAAACCAGCACAACGTCCCTTAACTCTATAGCTACTACTAACTCCCCTCGCTGTTAAAACGCTGGTAACCAGACAAAGTTACCAGAAAAGCCTGAAACGCTCAATATTTCTAAAGGCAGATTTGCTACAACACAGCCGCTTTAAAACTTTGTTTTTTGAGCGGTGCAAGTCGCCGCAAGCCGCCCCAAGTCGCGCAATCAGACAGCGAACAGCAGCGGGAGCGGCAGCTCACGCCGTCCCATCGCGCCGGCTGTCCCCGCACGCCGAGCGCCTCGGGAGCATCCCCCGCTCCGCCGCATCCAGCAGCCCGGCAGGACCACAGCCGCGGGCGGCAGCTAAAATCCTTCCCCCGTCGCCCCGTCCGAGAGCACCTTCCCGCTGCCCCCCTCCCTCCGTCCGTCTGTCCGTCCGTCCCTCCCCGCTCACCTCGGGCGTGCAGCCAGCGCCGCTCCAGCTCCCAGGGACAGCCGCGCCGCCCAGCCCCGCTTCGCCCGCCCGCCCCGGCCGCCTCCTCGCCGCGCCCCCGCCCCCGGCCGCCCCTGCCCCCGGCCGGCTCCGGCAGGGCACGGCAGGGCAGGGCAGAGAGGAGCGCAGGGAGCCGGGACAGAGCCACCCGCAGGGCTGCCGCCCCCGGGCCGCACACAAAGGGGCAGCCGGGACGGCGGCGCGGGGGAATCGGGCCAGGTACCCCTGGGCTGCCCCGGCCCCGGCACACCCCCCGCCCCGCAGGGAAGTCGAAGCCGTCCCGGCTTTCGCACATCAAACGTGCCCTCTGCCCGTAGAGACCCGCGCTCGGGAACCGCGACCCTTCCCCGGGCAGAAAGCGCTCGGCAGCAGCAGCTGATGGCAGCCAGGAACCGGGAAGAACCAGGAGGAACCGGGAGGAACCGGGAGGTGGGTTCACCCAGGGCACCCTCCCCGCAGCCTGTCACCGGACAACTGTTACTAACACTTTCTAAGCTTGTGTCATTCTTCGAGTACTAAGTGAGCCGCTTCAATATTTGTGCAGTGCAGGATTGCCCTGTTAGCCTGTTAGTGAATCAGCCGCACATGCGGATTTAACCCCACGCCTGATGGTCACACATGCAACGCAGTTGTGTCACTTCTCCACTGGGCACATTAAACAAAGCCACCACATCTATGGCTAGGGTTTATAGACTTCTACGTTATCCAGCCATCAGTAGATGCAATCCCACAAAATCATCCACTGAATCACAGGATCATTTAAGGCTGAAGAGACCTCTAAGATCATTAAGTCGAACAGTTAACCATGTTCACCACTAAACTACATTCCATAGCGCCACATCCACATGGCTTTCGAACGGTCTACACATCTGCCCCTTAGGATGGGAACAAGTGTTCTGAACAACTGTTACAGCATCAAGCAGCACAAGTATGTGGTCTATGTTCTTCAACAAAACACAGGTGAGATCGTTAAAACACTGAATACAGTAATATAACAGGAAAACTACAAACTGATATACCACAATAAAAAGAGGCTCCCAACCACCACTGAGAAAAAAAAAAACAAACAAACAAAAAAACTCCAACAAAATCCACAAACAAACAAAAAAAGCCAACAAAAAACCAAACCAACAAACAAAAAAAACCTGGGTGGAGGAAAACTAGGTATTTACAATTAAACTCCATATCAATATCCTGTCATAATTAATGACAGCACTTGTCTTTTATCTGTAACAACGAGAAAAATAGGGTTTGTGATTCATTAGCTCACTTATGACAATGTTTGTTCAGTTTGGCGCTGATACTGGACTGCTGTAGCTAATGGAAGCCTGGCATCTTATTAGGTAAATGCCACTACCACGCTTCAAATGGTATTTGGCTTCAAACAAGTGATCCCCCTGAAACTTTCTGGAGAAGATCCACATCTTTGATGATGTTTAACAAAATAGAAATCTTTGAAGCATCTGCCTAGCAGCTGTCATACAACAATATGTAATACTGAATAAAATTCACTTTTAATGTGACTCATCTGGCCAAAGTGTTCATAAACCAAACCTTGACCAGCTATCACAAATGTGGTGAGCATTACTCTTGTTTTCCTAGTGATGTGAGGAATTTATTTTTCTTTCTTCATTTGTTTAAAACCCCATTACCTGCTTGATTACTACACCAATTTACAATACAACTGCAACACCAACATCTGTTTCTATACACATGAATGTAATGCGGCATTTATGTGAATATAATCATCATCATGTGAATATACTTTTTTCAGTCTTTCTCGTGTGTTTTCATTGGAATATATAGCAAAGAAGTAACAGAGTAGTGTCTAAACTATTTATTTTTGAATATGATTCCTAAATTCAGATTTGCTCCACACAAATCAGTTTTCATGGGAAGAATTTCCTGTGTTCTAAAATTTGTGTTTAACCTACATGTGGTCTTCAAAAAGCATGCTTGAGATTTCCTTCCCAAACTCCCATAACTAATCTCTTAGAGTAATGTTTTGTCATCTACTGACACAATTTTAAATGTTTCTATTACTAGAACTAAAAATCCCAACTGCCATATATCACATATCTTTCATTGTACGCTACAGAGCAGGCCATTCTTCCTACATCAAACACAAAATGGCACTCCTATGACCTTTTTGACTGTAAGATGGAAGATTATCACTATTTTGGACACTTAGGATGGACACCAAAAGCTTCAGCTGTGTGACCTTAAAGGACTAGATGAATTCAGAGCTGCAAATGTCTGAATCTGAAAGATTGCCATTAAAAGTATGGGGAATCTAACTGAAATACTTTTAGGATGATGGCAGCAGAACCAATGCCTCAAGAAAAGGAGTTTCTTGCACAGATTAAAGCAAAGAAGTGTTTAAAATCAGTCTTTAATTCACGTCTGTATCTAACCACAAACTCACAGTGGGAAGAATCTCAAATACAATTGCAAAGCTGCACCCTGACTGGGCAACTTAAGACAGTGTGTGCTGGTATGACTATGGTTAGCTAGTCAGGCTCCCTGAAGGAAACCGGAGATCTGCATGCTGGCATAGAAAAGTGAGCTGAGGTAAAGCACCTCTTAAAATTACCAGCTTTCATCAGTTTCTTTTCAGTACTAACCAGAGGTGCCCAACAGATGGTATTTGTTAGGGTGTGGATGGCAGGAGGACTCTTAGACTGAGAGTCAATGATGGATCTCTGTAAATTAAGTGGTTTTTTGCAAATCCATACAGGATATATGGATATCAGGTGCTATTTCTCTTTGGGACACTGGCCAAAAAGAAAGCATAAGTTACTTTAACGCATATCTTGATCACTTTTTGGAATTAAAACAAGGGCAGGGGGAGGGGAGGAAATACATAATACGGTTGCTTAAGACACTATTGTAATGAATTTGATGACACAAGAGGTTTCCTCTCCTGTCTTTTATCCCAGTGTTTCAGACCTTAACATGAATAATACTGTCCCATTCAGCAGAGCAGAAGGGACAGCACAGTGATGGGAAGTAAAGGGAAGGGAGAGGTTGTCCCACTCCTGTTTCTCTGATGTCTTCAAAGTATGAACTGCAACTAAGAAATCTTTTTTTATTGTGCATTTTCAATGAGGAGCAGGACACTCCTGTTATTATTAGAGCACAAAGCAAAATAAATAAATGAAGTACACAACAATGTGCTATAATTACAGGGTTTGTAGGCAGTCTGTCAGCGTTCATGGATCTTTCCCTCAGTCCTGGGGAATACATCAATATTATACACTTAGTTATACAGAGTGTGTAAGCAAGCAAAAGTATTGCAAAATTATTGCCCTGATAGGGACATTATATTTCTAAAAATGAAAAGAAAATTTTCAAGTAATTGTAAGTATGGAAAAAAAAACCTTGCACATCTTAGAGGATGACATCATTGTTTCCATAGTTGTTAATGTTGCCAATGATGTAACCATATCTTTTATTTCTTCCTGCTAATTATGCTATTTTCCTATGTATTTTGTGTTCTGTAAAAGCTCTTTGCTTATTAAAATCCTTTTCTAAGCAGAAGCACAAATCAAAAAAGTCTAAATTAACAACATTTCATTGCTGGTCTCTCTTTTCCTAGATTAAAAACAATCCAGTACTTAAACTACAGTAATAGCCACAAATGGAAGGTTTTTCCTTCAGATGAAACCTGCTTTCTCGAGGAAAGCTGGCAGAAATGAAATCTTGAAGGCATTATTCTCTAATATTTTTATGCACTTTGTGGTGAAACAGTGTCCCCATCTGTGAAGAACAAACTCTAAAAGAATAAAAAGATGCTTTCGCTCCACTTGAAAAATTGAGGCATTCAAATCCAGGGACAGGCAGACAACAAAAGCTGTGATGTGCTTGGAAATCTCTGAAAAGACTCTTAAAAGGCACTGCAGAGGTGAATTGAACCTCTTTTGCCCAAGTTTCTTCCCTCTTGCCCCACTCCATCTGTGGGGATGCTCCCCTGGCAGCCCCTGAAGAGCCACACACACCCCATGTCCTGCACAGGAGCAGCCACTGACTTGCACACAGCCCCCTTCCCCCTGTGATCTAGCTGAGGGGACCATCTAGTATTCCAGACACGTGTTCCTCTGGGTTTTGTCTGTATTTTTTTTTTTTTCAGAGATCTGCCAAAGTTCCCCCTCCCCTCTGACACACACCCCATTTGGAAAGGGTAAAACAGCAACAAGAAGGGAGAAAAAACCCCTAACTTGTCCAAAGCACGCAAGGATGATTTGTGTTCTCACTTATGGGGCATGACTGTCACTGTTGATCTGCTTTCAGGCCTAGATTACATCTGATAAGGGCTGACCTTATTTGAGTATTCACACATTATGCACTCATGGAGAGCATGTGGACACAAAAGTCCCTCAGATGTTCTGGGCATCAATCACGCTCACAGCATGGAGGCTGACAAACTTTTCTTCCCTTAACTCGGGAGAGAAGAGGGTAGTCCAAGACAGACTTAATAAAGTTTAAAGCTGTGCCACAGTATATTTGGGGCCCATTGTCTTCTAAAAGTGTTCTTTTCAACAAATTCTCTGCAGTTACCACGGGCAACAATTCGTCTTTAACAAATTGGGGCGAACTGTGTGCAGACTGTAGGGAGGAGGGGAAGTGAACAAAAGGCTTGCCAGGTCTGTTAAATAAAAGCCGAACAACCAAAGCCCTTCTGTTTCTTACCTGCCCCGTATTTAAAAAAAAACAAAGTAAATTCTAAAAATCATTCCTAAGAACTGAGTATTTTCAAAGCATAACTTTAAGCAAATCACATCCTTAAGAACTCATGTACCTATTGTTCACCACACACAAATACTTACACGCATTACCACAAATAACATGTGTTTTTGTAAAGGATATATTATAAAAATCACTAATGACTGAAACATTTCATATGTTGCAATGACTGACACCTCTATTTAATCTTTCCTGATTTCACAAGAACTACAACTGGTTTTATAAACCTCCTGCTTCAGTCTACATGTTTATTTTAAATTATGAGAGCCAGGAGACAAGAGCATATAGCAGGTGATGTATGTGCTGCTCTGAAATGTACTTACCAGCAGGGCCTTGCTGAATTTGTAAAGTCTAAATTCTCATACAGTATCCCCCTTACAGACAAAACTGACTGTAAGTTTTGTCTTGTAGTTTACAAAACTGTAGTCTTGTAAACAAGACTACATACAAATGCTCTGTAGCCAAAAGACTATAGTCTTTTGTCAAACTATAGCCTGGTTATAGACCACGGACTTTCATGGAAACAAATAAACAAATAAACAAAAAAATAGGTAGCCATCATACCTAGCTCTCAAACACCTTTTACTCTCCATATCTGTAGACTACATGAAATGACTCTTAAAACAAAGTGGGATTTGCTTTGGTAGATCATACTGGTTAACTCCAAAACTTACTTAGGCCATGTAAATTTCCTTCAGAGCTGGCCACTCCAGCAGAAACAGTAAGTTAAGGAATTTTTTCATATGACTGGAAATAAATAAGTGCAAAATTCAAATATTCATTTGATGCTGCAGTTTAGGAGATCCATTCACAGTATGATGCATCTCATCATGGTGAAGTTTTCTTACTTTTCCAGAACTGGTGGGTTGTGTTTTGTTCCTTCTAAAGCCATTCATTTCTCAGTTATATATCAAAAGTGAATGATCCTTGAGAAAAGGAGCAGTACACTGCCAAGAGAGGTGAAAAGACCTTTGGATTAAGCCATAGGAAAAGTATATTGAGAAGGAAGTAGTACTGAGGCACAAGAAAATCTAGTCGTTTCCAGTAAAATGGGCAATATCCAAGATGATAACATAGAAAAATCCACTACCAATTTCACTGAATTTTAATTTAAGCCATTCCCAGCAGTAGCACAGACACTTACTGCCTTCAGGAGGTACATTTCCTAATGAGGACTTACTGTGGCTGTGCATTGTATGTTGCAACACATTCTTTTTAAAATACAAGCAGTAAAGCATCCACCTCATTGCATGTGGGAATCAGAGTATGGTATGCTAACTAAGGGCTGAGGTTTAAGGCCACATGCCCAGTCTATAAATCTGTATTCAGCTTGAACTGAAGTGTTCATTAGAAGGTTTTTGGCAACAGAGCATTTGGATCACAAAGTTTCAAATAATCATCCTAGTAAGAGATTCTACCCAGTCTAATATGATTGAGTCCACATATTTTTTTTTTCTTGGTTAAAAAGTACCCTTTGAAACTTGAAATATTTTGATGAAAAGAAATTAATTTATTTCAGCAGTATAAGCACACACACTAACATGCATATATAGGAGCTCACCCCATTAAAAGTTCATCTATTGGCTTCAATTGCATTACCTACAACATGGGTTATTCCATGATATGAAGGAAAGCGCATTTCTCCAACAAGCTGGATCAAAATCTAAACGTGTGAAGGAAGTGTGAAGGAAGACTGTACCTTTAACTTTACTAAT
The DNA here is from genome assembly GCA_035222235.1 of Margarornis squamiger. Lineage (NCBI taxonomy): Eukaryota > Metazoa > Chordata > Aves > Passeriformes > Furnariidae > Margarornis > Margarornis squamiger. The sequence goes on along the minus strand of JAWWTY010000123.1, from coordinate 21,502,273 downwards.
GTTCCTTGCTGACTATAGGCTGACTGTATTTCAGTAAGGAAGCAACACAATAAAAGGAAAGTTAAAAGAGCTTGGATACATGTTTGACTTAATAAACCAGAAATGAGTATTTATAGTGTTTTGTCATATTCTCCCTGATCTTGCAATGACAACCTGCACATGGTAGTTCAACTAGAACTTGTCCCCACAAACTGTGAGCCACCATCAGCTCACAGCAATGTGTCTACCACAACTACCACTACCACAGCAACTATATCTGTGTATTCTGTCCAGATACCTCAGACTGTGGCAAAATAAAACCATACCTAGCTACAGAGGCTAAAAGCTTCCCCAAAAGGTCACATAACATAGCAATTTTTGTGCTGACATATTGGATCAGAGCAACATCTCAGTTTGTCCATATTCCTGTCTCCAGTAAAAGGTATTTGCTTTTTATTAATTTTTAAATGTATTGCTTTTTAATTTCATTGGGATGTCTCCTGTCTTTTATTATGTAAAAGGTTAAATGGAAAAATTCAATTTTCTTCTTCTTTTTATATGATTTTATTTTCCTTTTTCTGTCTCCTCTCTAGTCCTCTCTAACCAGTCCCCAAATTTTAAATTTCTTGCTCCTCTAGGAGACAGTTTATCTCATATTTTAGTCAACCCCCTATCCCTGCTGCACCTTTTTATCAGCTGAGGTGGCCTGATGCAAATGCGGTGTTCCTGGTATGATGTGACACTCACTGAGTGACACAGCCACTCTAAGAAATCAGCTCTGTTGTTTGGAGTCAAACATTTTATTCCCTTTTCTCACTGTGCAAAGCAGATTTCTTTGATTTGTTCATAAGGATACTTTTTGTACTCAGCTATTTCAACATTCTGGAAATGTATCAGGATTTTGTATTTGAAAATGTGCATTTGCCAAAAATACTTTAACCTGCACACTTGTATCAATTTAGCAAATCTCTTGCAGTTTTGCTCAATTCTTTCTGATCTAAGCTAATTTAGATAATTACTTTTTATTTCCCTGAAGTCTCTCTTTCCTCCAAAGCTTAACATACCCCAAACCAATTCCAGAAGTAGCTTGTTACTGCATTCCTGGTGTCAGGAGCCTCCTAAATCTCCATTTCTCCTTTCCCTTTCAATATGCCAAAGAATGAGACTGCAAGAGGATGGATGAGGAAGACCAATAGAGATGGATGGCTTGGTGTCATGATTTGGTACAGAAAGGAGGAGTGTCTGAAGACAGCTGTAACTACCTTCAAAAAATTCTTTTAATCATTCACACTACTTTTCAGGGCTTTCCTCTCTCATCCAGAGATGAGATCCCTCCATCTGGGGAGCTGAATGCCCCTGACCCAACAGTCCACCTGCTCGCCTGCCACAGGCAGAGCTGGCAGCTATTCTTCAGCCCCTTTCACCACCTGGGAACCTAAATTTAGACCTCTGGCCTGGCCAGAAGAAGAGGTTGAAGGGTCAAGGACAGACGTGCTCAGTCCCACTCTCAGCACGCTGTCAGGGTGCTTAAGCCACTCGTGCATTTCTGCACATGTGGACTCCTGCTTGGTGCATCATCAGACCTCCCTGCTAGGTGAGGTCTTTCAAGGTGGCTGCAATGCCAGTTAACATGCACATTTGAAAGTGTGAGACATCAAAGTTTAAGTCTACATTAATTAGCCACTCTATAATGAACTTTGCATTTTGTAACTCAGAAAAATTATACTAATGAGTTTTAAGCATGAATAAAAGTAATAAACAATACTTCTACACCATAAAGTGTTCTCAACAATTAAGTAACCCCAGAGTCTCTTGATACAATATCTTATCCGTATATAATTTCATATTCAGAAGTTCTTTTCAGCACAGTTTGGATTTCAGGCTCCAAGCTATTCTCCCAAGCAATAAATGGACAAAGACATAGATTTATTCATCCTGCTCCCACCCCAAAAGCATGTCTGATGGATTTGGAAGGTGTCCTACAAATTCAAGATAGGCATCTGCCAAAATAAATCCTACTCTAATGCTTGCAGAGGATATTTTTTCCTCCCATATCCCTTTACTGGTTAACAATTTTCTATTGAAATCACTTTTATTTTTTTTTAATTTTTTTTTCCAGAGCAAACGAACTTGTTCCTCTGTTTGCAATCACAATGCTCTACAGCTTGAACTTCACAGCAAATCACCCTGAAGAACCATGGTGGCATGCTGGTTTTAGGTACCCAGGTTTCCAGGGAGGTTAATTCCATAATATACACACACTATTCATAACTTTCCTATAATTACAGGTGCACAAAGACCACAGAAGTAACCAAACACACAGAAAGTAAATGCATTTCGTGGCTTCAGTGTCGTAAAGAGCACAAGCAGTACTGGATACCCAGATAAATCTTAGCTGTATTTACAGATTTATCACAAGCACATGATCAGAAAAGAAACAAACAAACAAACCCCACCAAAACAACAAAAAATCCCCCAACAACAACCAAATTCCACTGCTTTTAAATTCTGTGTATTACAACAGAAGACATGTGAAACCTCAAAGCAGTCCCTAATATGATGTGGACACCCTATGACCTCTAAGATTCCCTTCTAACTGGTGTGTTGAGCTTGAAGGCAAGTAGGAGCTTGCATAGTCCACTGGACCACTGAATTTTCAAACAGTAATTTCAGTTTCACTTACTTCTGAAATAATATCAAAAATAAATCTAAATTTGAAGATACTAGACTTCAATATCCCTTCTTTTGAAGGAGCATATTGTTTCCCTGTTTGTGGGGGTTTTTTTAGCTAAAATACATATTAAGACATTAAAAAAAAAATGCCCTTGGCTTTTCCTCTTTAAATAAGTAGACAGCTTCTTTAGTCCTTCACATTCCTTCACCTGTCCCCAGTTATACAGCACAGCTGCTTGCGAGTTTAAGATTTTTTTGTGAAGTAACAGTTCATGATAATCTCATTAAATCCTTTCTAACACTTTCCAGTTCACAGAGGATTTCCTTCGCTGGGGTAAGTGGAGCAAGGATTGGCTGCTTAAAGCATCTCTGTGCAAAAAAAAGAAAAGAAAAAGGTCACCCAAAGCCCTCCTCACAGAGCACCCCTCAGCAGCCAGAGGGTGCAGGGGAACCAAAGCTTGGCCCCAACCAAGGGGGTGGAACAAATCCAGAGATGCAGCAGCTCTTTGCTGCTTCTCTCTACAGCTGAAAAACTGCATTAAAAGTGTAATCCCCAATATTTTTTGCTTGTAAAACAAATCATGTGCTAAGCAAGCTACTCTACCTGTAAATCATTCTGTTTAAATGTAGAAAGTTCATCTCTCCCCTAGCCTAGAAGTACTCACTGAAAAAGAGACAGAAATTTGTGCTCTCAGGGAGAGCCTCCACGACCAGGTTGGCTGCTCAGACATCACAGCCTTTCCCAAGAACAGGAGATAAGTCTCCCCAGGGGGAAACAGACAGCTTGAAACAAAAGTGAGACAAAAAGAGGCCTGATTATTTCATAGATATGCCTTTTATCAGATCTTACAAGCCATGCTGTGGATGTTCTGAAGGCATTTTCAAGAGAAGGACCTCCACAGAGAAGCCCTGGTGATAAGCAGCTGAACGTGAGGAACTGGGAGGAACAGCAAGAGAAGCTGAGATGCCTTCAACTGCTCCAAGAGGAAATGGGAACAATTTTTAGGCTCCATCACAGAAAATAATATAGCATCAGCTACTTCTATCAAAAGTTTTCATTTCACAGTACATGGTCTCATCGACTGCAGTTTAATAGGACTTTTCCCTGTTTACATGCACTTAAATGGCAAATGCACTTTTCCTGCTCCAGCTGCCAAAAACTACTTTTTCAACTTGCCTGCCTAAAACCACCCAAAACGAGCAACGCAAAACATGTCAGACAGTTTAAGGTCTGTAGAAAAGGCTGGCCAGCTCAGGTATCTGGGTAACAAATATTTTTATAGGCCTTTCAGTGGCTTAAATCCAGGACAGCTCTGCAGTGATTTATTTCTCTCCAACAGCTTCTAGGGTGGCCTATGTAAAATTAGCTGGTAATCACAAACCAGGCCCCTAGTGGGCACGTTCCATACCCAAAGCATCAGTGACCGGTGCTCTCTTGCTGAGGGTCACAGTAGAAAGACTGAGGGGGGAATGCAGGATATCTCATGCCATCAGAAAAACGAAGCATTATGCAAGGATTTTGCAGGATCAAAGCAGAGTTCATCTTATTTAAGCCATAAATACAAGTGTCACTTTTTATGATCATCCTGCTAGTACTCTGAATAAGCATTAAGTACAGTTTTTAAGGGTTATGCATAATTTGCCTTTCAAAAACCTACTCCCTCAGGAGCCAAGAGTATAGACTATTTGCAGTCTGAGTTGCTCCTGCAGTTCAGTCTCTTAGCTGAAAATTGTCCCTACACCTCAGTGTGGAAGGGAGCAAATATTAACAGCACAAGCTGTGTATTTACCCTTGAGGAAACTTCTGATGTCTGAGACTTCACTGATGAAGACTTTTTACATAATTGCAACACCTTCTTTATGATAGAATTGGTTGCAAATCCTCATGCACTGAAAGTCTTCAAATCCTGCCACCACCTTCTCTGCTTTAGGGCACCATCAGTACACTGGTCTGCAGGCTTCAGCTTCATCCACAGAACAAACATGATTCTCAAGAAACATGCTAGATATGATTAGTTGTATAAGCCTCGCTGGAAGTTGCAGCAACATATTTTTCAATTCTTGTACGCTCTTAGAATGAAGATTGCCAATCAACATGCTCCCAGCCACTCACTACAACCAACGTAAGTACTCGCTGCATTTGGGAGTAACTAGCTCAGCAGTTATCACACAAGTCTTATGATGCTGAGCTCCCCTCAGTCAGTCATCACTGAAAGGGCTGCCCAAGTAATCTCTAATAATTGCCTGGCCCTTGGCAGCTCTGGCACCACAAAAGAAATTTTGCCCAGTCTCTGAAAAGAAGCATGTACATACACCAAAACAAGGTGACACATTTATTCCATGGAATCACACTGGGCTGACATGGCCCACTCAGTTAAATATATTAGAGGAGGCTCTTGGGAGCTCATTAGAGTTCTACCACTAAACTCCCTAAGTATAACCAACACTGTAAATTTTTTTTCCTGCCTCCAATGCAGATCCATCCACCGCTGCCAAAACATCCAAGCAAGACAGAGGCTAAAGTGTAGTGCCTATAATTTTTCTTTGGCTGGGGCGATTCAGTAACATCTTCCTGGTCAATTCATATGCTGATACGAGTCTGGTATCATCATTGTCTCTCAATGACCTTTAACCATCACCAAGCTGTGTTAAATCTCATACTTAGGTGAAAGCTAGAAGCTGATGGGAGACTCCCAAATCTTACATGACCAAAACAAACAGAGAAATGCAGCTCGTTTTCCTGAACAATTCCCCACCATCTTTAAGAGAATTGATTCAGACAGACATTACAGTTTTATGTTCTCAATTCCTATTATATTCACTCAGGTCTAACAAAATAAGTACCTCATTAGATATGAGGTACTTATTTAATCTAGATGATTCAGTTTTGCCATGTTTTTCATTAATTTTGGATGATCTATTTTTTTATACATTTTCTGGATGTACCTTCTTTAAAATGTGCTAATTTACTTCTCTGGCTGTAGATAATAAGCTCATCTCAGCACTTGCAAATATTCAGATGGAAAATGAAAACTAGACACTAGAAGTCACATGCTTATTTAAGCATGTAGCTGGACAGTATCAATATGACACAAGGACAGTAGATGAAAATTAACCTACAATTCTGTAATATCATCAAATAAATCTACCTACTAATGAAAGGAAACACATTTTCCATAAGAACTCGAGTGGTATCCAAGTAACGATTCCACGATGATACATTTTCAATTAAAGAATTACAATAGACTACACTTATTTTTTCTCTCTAATGTTAGGTTGTAATTCATTATTGTACAGACAGTTGAATATTAATGTAAAGCTTCTGTTCTTTGTCTTTGTGGTAACTGGGAGGCATATTCAAGGTCAAATACTTTTACTAAAAAAGATACACCAAATATTTGAAGTTTTCTTCTTTTCCATTATCTGGTTGCTTGTTCTCATCTTTTTTATCCAAATAGAGAAATATTACCAAAATCTAGAAGAAACTCTTTGGCAGACTGACAAGAGTGCTGAGGAGCATACCCACTCATAACAAAAGCAAAAGTACGTCTATTTATTGCTGTTGTGTAATCAAGAAAGGCTAATTTCCTATAAAGCCAAAAGACTTGAAAAGCAAACTCATGATCACAAGAAATTAGAGCCATTTAACAAGTCGATGTTTGCAGGGAGCAGACACTTTATAACTATCCATTTATGGTGACAACCTGCTAAGTGCAAGAGAATGAAAATTTGATTAAAAATTATCTTTAATTATCTTATATGGTCACTTCATACTATATTCTGTCACAACATATCCCTCACTAATGTTGCTATATGGTACTACAAAATGTTCATATTTAATCAAATTACAAGCAAAATGCATTAAATTCTAAAGATGATTTTCCCATATGCAGCTACATATCCATCAATATTTACATTCCTGAGTCTTGGTCAGATGGCATTGGTGCTTGAGAGGACAGGTACACTACTCTGTACTGTCACATTCTTCACTAAGGCTTAGTTTCAGCAATTCAGCTTTTATTGCAAATGCTTAAAATTGGTAGTAACTGAATTTAAACCTAAAAAAAAAAAAAAAAAAGGCAACAAAACCACCAACACACACCAAAAAACCCCCAAAAAACAATGCTATCCTTAGAATCTGTGAAAACTGTGTTTCCTTGAATTTGACAGGAAAATGAAAAAAAGAGAGGAATGGAGAAAGAGAGAATCAAGACACTGTTCCCATTACACAGTATCTATGGAAGGTTTATTTCAAGTTAGAAAGCTACCAAGAAATAGAAAAAAAAATTAATTCTTACATGCTGAACAGTAGTTCCTGCTTCCCATGAAAGCCATCTGTTCTGTGTATGTACATGGTTTGAAAGACATTCCCAGGATTGTGTCAAGCCAAAGGAATCCCCACTAGAGTTACAGAAATATAAACTCTCTTTACACTGGCAGGAGGGTGCTAAAATGCAGCTCTGAAGACATGTATACCACCACCAGGCTCAGAACTACAACAGTTCTGCTGACATACCAGGCGTTATGTGGGATTTTCCCATCTGATATTATATTATGAGAATTGAAACTTTAGCAGAGATAACGTTGCAATACTTTGAATTAGAAATTCTTCACATAAGGCGAGATCTCCACTCCTCTCTGTTGCAAAATGGCATCACCACCCTTTCTCCCACTTGCAGCTGACACAAAAAATGCCTGGAAAATATTTCTGAAATAGAATTAATTCCATAACGCGATTTTTGCCATTACTGATTTTAATGGGAGAGGTACATGGCGCAGTTCAAATAATATACTTGTTTCACTATTTCCAAACTCTGGAAACAGGAGTCTGAAAAAAGAAGTCTAATAATTAATGTATGAGAAGGACTATCCGTCCTGTAGGCCTGGCATTTTTGCAATCTCTTGTCTACTATACAACGGAGTTCAAATTGCAATTATTTTTCCTAGGGAGCAATTAAATACTGCTACCGATGTTAAGCATAAACACAACTCTAACTACAAGCAACGCTCAGATGACTAGCTCAGGTTCAAGGGTTCACTGCACATGAATATCCATAAATACCACTGACAGCCTTAGCAGTATAATGAACTTTGCAGCAACTCATGCAGGCAGTCTACACAATACAAGAACATAATGCCCTAACCTTAAAGCAAGAAACCTGCACAAGCAATTCTGAGCTGCTTTTACAGCTGAGACAGCGTATTTAAGAACTATTTAAGAAGTAGTCCAACCTTGTTTGTAAAATGTTCATGTGTTAATTATTTTCTAAATCATTATATAGAATCAAATAGCAGAATGGAAGGAAACGAACTATATGTAAAGATGGTCAGTCCCACTGAATCATCACACCAATTGGCAGTATATTCTTGCCTCCATGAATTTAAGCATGCAGCATTACAAGACAGACACCCTGGCCTTTTTAAAGCATCACATAGTATTTTATCTTTAAGGTGCTTACATTTTTTTCTTGCAAACACTGGCCATAGTACCACATAGCCTCCCATAAGCAGATATTTCTGGCATCTCCTGAAATACATGCCCCTCTCCCAGGTCAAAAATCAGATCTGTGTTAAAGAAACACTCTCCATTTGAAATCTAGGGAAAACATTTAAAGCATTTGTTTCTTTAACTTCACTATTAGTTGCAAAGACACTGCTTCTCTACTTCTGTGTGAAGCTGCAGCACGCATAGTAGAGGAAGCTGCTATACAAATCCGTGTACTTTGTAAATGCTCCTAGCAACAGTGAGCACTTTGGAAATACAGTGTATTTTCAACTGACTTCAACTTTAGGAACCCTAAGGGTAGAGTAAGATGATTTTAAAGAGTTATGAACTAGGAAGATGTATGGTTATTAAGTCAAAGGTGGTTTTCTATGTACATACAATCTAACAGCAACATCCCTTCCTATCTTCTTGATCTCAATCCTGGCAGAGAACTTTTTACAAGGTGCTTTTTGCTTTAAAAGCAAAAAGTGTACCTTTAAAGGCACACAGAAAGCTATCACATCCGTTTCTCTGTTCTGAAATGCTATTGCTCCTTACAAAATACTAGCTAAAGCGAACTGCAGGAGACCCCCATCTATTTCACAGACAAGTCAGCTGGGCTTTGTTTAAGCAGCCTTCAACAGCAGCTTAAGGCAAGATATCTGAACTTACACCAAAGCAGATGAGGAGCACTCAATGGTCTTGCCACTTCTCTTCAGGAGAAAGGCAGTAATCATCAGCAGATAAGCGGTAATGTATTAAAACCAGCACATCTGTTCCAGCAGCAAACATCTGTCTGCATTCTACTTTATCAATGGATGGACCTGCAGTTCATCACTGTAGGGGAGCTCGGTGTTATTCGCTATGATGTCTATCATGCAAACTAATAAACTTCAGTGCTGCAAGGCTCAAATATAAGCTAGAGATGATGCCAATTATTTTATTACTAAATTGCTTTCTGATACTTAACATTAGATGAGAAGCTTACTAAAGTTAGCAGATCATTCTGATTTTGAGCTCAGTTTATGTATTCATTGCTGATGATCACCAAAATCTCCACAGGCACTTGCTGTGGTCTGATCAGCTTTACTAACCTATACACCAGAAGGTCACACATAAATATCATGGCATAATGAAAACTTATTTCCTGTGTGATCCTGGCATTGGAGAAGTGTTTGCCAGATCGATCATGCTGAAAGATAGCTTTTTTTCAATGTCAGCTCTTTTTTCTTCTCTATTGATTGGTTGAGAGGTGTTTCTGTGCAGCCTCAGAAGGCTGCTTCAGCCACCAACCAACCTGAACCAGAAATACTAATGCTTTTTTTGGTCACAACAGGCCTTCATGCAGGAACATCCCAAAGGCATGTTATTCTTGCAACTGATTCTTCTCTTCCCTGACGAGGGGAAATTCTGTCTTTAGCAAGAGGACAGATGGACGCCTCTTTGAGAGCCCCCCAGAAGAGAAGGTGGCAGGAAAGGGACCTCAGTTCACCAGTGCATCTGGCATGCCCAAGCCCACACAGTCTTTAGGAGAAGAAAAAGTGGGACCTAGATCATGAACTGGGTGACTCAGCCCCTGCTGATCACTAATTTTAAGTGAGGAATGAGTTTGTAATTCTAGAAAAAACAAATCAATACAGTAGCTGTGCCGTCTACATTTTCTGTCTCCAGCGTTTTCCTCTTTATTGCTTCAAATTTCTATGGATGGTTTTGGTAGTCCCTTTAACATATCACCTTACGGCTAATTATTATATCTTTAAAACCTCTGCAGTGGATTATCCCCAGATAGATGGGGCAGTAACCACAAGCCACAGTGGCCGAAGTAACATGACATAAACAGGTTAGTCCCATCTTTTCTTTCTAGTTCTCCAGAGCTATTAAACCGTACTCACAAATAGCTTTGTAAGGGAGGATGTGAATGAGGTGTTTATCATTCATGTTGTGTTGAAAAGCCCTCTAACTCTGCTATGTAATAGCTAACAGGCTATTACAGAGAAAGTGACACACCTCTAATTTGGACAAGTTTATAACACAAGTTTGAAGAATGACATAATGAAATGTAGCTATTTGAACATCCTAATTGCAAATTTATAGGGGATTATTGTAATTCTTTTATCATTCTTAAAATGCTATGAGTGCTGCCTTATATTTTTTCAGTGACATCCAAATACAGCTTGAGAGCATTTACTACAGTCCATCTTGGATAATGAAAAGGACATGAATACAGTGACAGTATTTTGCTTATTAAAATATATAGACTGAGATGGTATTTTATGCATGTGTATAGGAGGCAAATACTGTCTCAAAACTAGAGGCAAATAGAGAGCTATCTTAAAGGCAACAGAAAGAGCAACATTCTCCATTGGGAACCATGGGAAAGGCTGTAAGAGGCCCTGCAGTGGTGTACAAGTGCAGAAGACTAGCTGTCCACTGGCCAAATGTTGTCACTCTCTGTTGCCAGAGTGTCTATGACCTGAAATCCTGGCCAAATATTGCATTAGATTATAATCCTACAATAAAACTAATACATACAATAAGTTCTCAAAGTGCTATTTCTCAGAATTGTTACCAAATCAAGATGTTATTTCCATGTTTTCTTAGAGGTAACCATTTAGCTTTTAAAAAGCATTGCAAAATAGTCTTTGCAGCTGAATTGCTGACATTTAGCAGAAGAGAAGGATTACTTTGAAAGCTATGCAGGTCTTACCATGTTAAAACTTGGACAGAAATTACCATATGTGATAATTCACACTCAAAGCTGGATTTTCACAAATTAAATGCTGCATTTTAGGAGTTTCTACCTCTAGTCTACAGAGAGCAAACATGTTCATACTTTCTTGTGGCAATCTGGCAGTAACTAGGTCTGGAACCAAAAGGACCGAAACTAACACATGAAACCCAAGACTCTCAAAAACAAAGCAACAGAAATACCTGAAAAGACATGTCATTCATTATAGTTTGTGTATATTACACACATTTCTCAGAAACCCTGCATCGTCACTTGAATTGTAAGTCTATTAATTAACACCACATATACATAATAGTCACAATGAGGAGATATTTGTACATTCAATCACCTGGGAATCTGCCAACTAAAGTCAGGTGGACAAAAATTCAATTAACTCCCCAAGTAAGAAAGCTCTTCACATCTCAGAAGTTGTTTCAACTCCCCCATTGTTTTCATTTGGACTCACAAACAAACAGAGCTCAGCAAAACCTTAAAGTCTTATCAGTATTGCAGGAAATGTGCTAATAAGACAGAAGAGTGAGGGGCCCAGACACAACTTTGAAGTCACACTTTTACACAACAGCATCTTAATTACCAGGAAAAGAAAACGCACTGTAGTCACAGTTGTAGTAGAGACCAGATGCTGTAAGGGCTAGATGCTGTTGAGTTGATCCCTAGTTGCTATGCTCAATGACAATTTAGAGAAAAATTCCTTTGGACCTCTTGACCTTTTCAAGATTACAGCTTTTTTTTTTCCCCCTGCCATTGTACATTTTTATGCTTTACACATCTGCACAGTCTTGTACCTGAAAGATACAATTTTACAGCAGAAAATTCTTACAACTTCTGTAATGCAGGCAAATCTGTGGATGCATCTTCAGCTTTTTGCTGTGTTGCGAAAGTTCTTTCAAGTATGAACCTCATCAAATGCCAGGAAACAGAACTGAAATTTCCTCTCCCTTGCCATGTAGACATTGCAGAGTACCCTTTTGGAAAAGGGGCAAACAGGAGCCAGACAGCTTATGACTGTGGCAGCAAGGTCTACATTGCTATACACTAGTGCCTATACATTTGGAAAAGTGCCTACATCTTTGCAGGTTGGGATTTTCAGGGGAGATAAAAACACTCAGCAATCATTTGTTCATTTTATGTTTTCATTCTCTTTTAATAGTAAAAGTGCATTCATAGCTTCAGATAATTTCTTAAAAACACAGATGATTTGAACAGAAGAATTTCTTAATTTGTTGGTTTTTTTTTTTTCCATGCTAGTATTTGAGTTTTCAAACTTCTCCCTCATTTGATGAGAAGTAGAAACTTCATTTTGCTTTATTTCATGAAAACAGACAGTTTCATTTGATCGCTTGAGTGTAGACACTTGGGATATCAGACAAAGAGCAATTATTGGGAGGCTGATGATGAGGTTACAAACGCTGGCAGCTCTGGGCATGCATTCAGAGCACTGCAGGGGAATGCTGACAAGTCTCTGGCATATCCTTCAGACTCCCACTGAAAATGCTAATTCACTGACATCTATTTAAAAAAAAAATAAATTTTCAAATTGAACTTTCTAAAACATTCTTCATTGTAACTTCAGGACCTCATCTCCTGTATGTGAGCTGACTTCCTAGGTGTGATGATCCCAAAGAGATGACTGGAGTGTTGTATGACCTTAACTACTCACACCGAGCCACCAGCTGCTTTTTCACTAAGAGGGAAAGAAGGACCTCAGGGAGACAGCCTAGGGAAGAAATGGGTAGGAAAGGGGGCACAAAACACCCCCTACATTGCTGGTATTGTACAATTTCCAAGTTCTGTAGATATACAACAGGGATATTCACACCTATCTGTGTCACTAGTAAACATACTGCAGGAAAATGCGCTGGATGTGTGGCTTCAGCACACAATGCAAGTAAACATGTTAATAGCAACAGGGAAAAATATCTGCAACAGGAGAGTCCTGGGGATCTGAGGAAATACTGAGACAGATGCCACTGAAGAAGTGATCTTTTGTGCCATCCTTTTCAAATATACATAAAGGAGCAATGAGTGCCACTATGAATTCCTGAGTGACCTCACCTTGAACACAGACTATAATGATAATATAATTAAACTACTACATGACACTTTTTTTTTTAATCTCTGGGAAGTGGAATCTAATTTATATTACTGCAAGAGTTTGACAGAATCCTTTAGCAATTTGTTAGCAGTTGAACTTGGTCAAAATTGTAACTCTTATTTCTGCTAGGCTCCAGCATGCCTCCTGTACAGGCATAGGAGTTAAAAAAGAAAAAAAGAAATTATATAGTTTCCCCCTTGAACAGCAGCCAGCAGAAGTGAACTGCCAGGCCACTGGAGATGATGAGCACATGATGTGAAATGTCCTCCATGGAACAGAAAGCCTTCAGCATCTATCCTTCACCTTCTTATCCCTTTAAAGTGTTTGTAAAACAAATTTCATGTTTTGTTCCAGTTCCTGCAACTTTCTGTCCTCTGCTCTGGAATGTGAAGACAAGCTAGACAAAATAGCAGGGAGGCCTCGGAGAAGGAGGGAACCTTCAAATCCAAGCAACCTCCTCAAGGACGGGGCTTGCAATCCACTTCTGTATTTGCAGTTGGCATGAAGAATTTTCAACATTTGTAGCAAAACACACACTGGAACCGTGTATGTCTTAGCAGAAATTTACTTTCAGCTCTCCATTCTGAAATCTGTCCTCAGCAAGAGTGTTAAAAAATTGACCCTTGCTCTTTTTGCCTGAACTGACTTGAGTTCAGATAAAGAATGCTTTTGGCATTGGGTTTTGTTCGCTTGCTTGAAATTTTTGTCAGGGCCATGGAGATAAATAAGCAATGTATTGATAAAGCATTACAGTAATGTGTTTCAATGGTTAAATATTTTGCTTTTAACTAAAATTATTTTAATCCTCAATGTAATCCTCCTCTGAACTGCTTCTAACTGAAAGTAGGAAGAAATTTTGAAATATCTTTACACATATGTTCTTTGTTTTAAAGAAAAAGAAGAAAAAAAAAAAAAGATGCTTCAAAATAAATGGCTTATGGCTTGGGGAGTATTAATGAGGTAAGACATTTCCAAAGAGACCAGAGAGTGACAATAGCACACGGACTGCAGTGGTTCCACAACTGCAGAACAGCCCCCAGCAGTGAATGCCCACTGAAGTGAAGCGAAGCAAAGTCAGGACGGCGGGAGGTGGAGAAAGAGAGGGGGAGAGAGAGAGAAAGGAAGAGAAGGAAGAAAACAAACTGTTGCAAGTTCATGCACCCCTATTACAAATTCATTTTAATTAAACAAAGAGATTATACAGACATTGCTGACAGGGATTATCAAAATAGAATGGCGCCACCTGCCCCTTGCAGCCCAATTAATTAGCAGAGAATCTGAGGTGCCAATTATCACAAAGGAATAAGAAAGGATCAGTAAACACAGCTCATGGTGAACTTGAAAATTAACTCTTTCAGCTCACAGCTGAAGCCCCCACAGCCTTACATACAGCCCTGATGCTGCCACAGTCCTCCACAAGTCCCACACTGAAAACACACTACAGACTTCTGCAGATCCCTCTTTCCAGTGACCTGTGAAGTATGTCCACTCCTGCTCTTTCTAAAGTCCTCAGTGTACTTTTAAAAAAATTAAGTCACTAAATTTAAATAGCAGATAAAATCATTTAAGTTTGAAAGGGTTCCTCAGAGTAAAAGAGGTCTTTTTACTGTGCTGTGAGGTACATCAGCAAAACATAGATCGTTTGCCGTGCCATAGCAGAGATGTTTTAAGACAGCAAGTCCCTGAATAGAATTCCAGTTACTGACAAATAACAGCTACAAATTTTAATTTCCTAGGAAGCAAGTTCTGGCTTATAGGTGCTTGCCCCCTTCTCTCCCTCCCCGTACATGAAGAACCTCTTCTCTTTCCAGCTCTTTAGTAGGGTAACTCCAGGAGTAAAAGGCTTATCAAGAAAGTGAATGGGAAGGCTCAGCAGCAGTGATTAATCGCCATCTGTTTTCCAGAAGAGCCCAGGGTCCGCCAGAGCATTCCAGAAACTTCTGGCTTTGGATCCATGCAGCAGGAGCTATTACCAAAGGCACTGCAGTGTCCGTAAGGGGAGTCTACCTTAGCATTTGCACAACAGGCTGATGTTGGCCCTGCAAAAGGAAAAGCTACTGGCATTTACCCCTCCCTGGTATAAATCCCGTCTCACTTTTAGCAGAACTTCCTCCTCTTTATAGAAGACTCAAAGTTGTACCTGCCCTCCATCTATGGACTTGCAGCTGTGTCCTAAAGAGGAATTAATAAGTACCTCATGCGTAAGGCTTCAGTATTTTTCCCAGCAATTGGAGGAAAGACACTGAGTAATGATATTTTCAACTCTACCTCCCCAGAAGAGTGATTCACTGCCTTTTGGGGCAGGCACTGCTCTCATGTTTTATGCAAACCTGTAATCACAGCTTAAACTTATTTCATGGTTTCCTGGAGGCCATAAAAACAAATGAACAATCAGATGCAAAGCCATGGAAGCAAAAAAGGTAATCACTCCCTTTTTTAATTCTTTTTTCCTTGAAATATAATTTCTTTTAGGGAATGTTTACTTCCCCACTATGCATATGCTCATTTTATGGTTACATCAACAGCTACTGAAAGTAATATACAGAATGATAACCTTAGCTTGTAGAACTATAAATACTCAAATCAAAAAGGGTGTGTGAACCCTCAGCCCAGTGTAAATTCAGTGTTTTCTCAGTTGTCTTTACCGGATTTGACTGCCACAGCTGGAATTAAACCCCATTCCCTGTTTTTGTGCTATTTCTTCTCTATTGCATTTGAAATAGGGGAAAAAAAAAAAAAAGTGTGTCATTAAGTATCAGTTATGCAAAAGTTGCATTAATTCAAATGGGGAACATACTGACTTCAAAGGTTTGCTTTTACTGTCACTATTGTTCAATGCTCCTGTAAACAAAAATGAGAACAGGGTTGTTATAAGCACAGAGGGAAGCACCTGTAGTACAACTGGATTTAAATTAATCACACAACCAATGTTGCATGATAATTACACTTCCATATCTATCTTGAGAAGTGCAAAACAAAGTCCAAATACTTCAACAACAAAGCCTGTGAATTGCAACAAGTTTTATAAGCAAATTTGCTTGCAATTCCAAGCTCCTCTTCTTTTCTAAGTGCCTGCTGGATTGTTACTCAAAGGCTTTATTGTTTTGGGATCAGAAAGTGAGGGCTTCAGCTCTACAATGCAGTTTGTCACCCTTTGGATAAAGAAGCTGTGAACCAAAGGAGCGGGACATACTTGTGTCTAACACAGTGTGCTCTGAAGAGCGGAGCACATGCTGGCAGCACTTGAAAGCCCTGGAATACCAACCAGTTGTTCCAGTTAAATTGGTGAGACCTCCACATACCTGTGGGGTGTGAAAAGGCCCCGGTGCTCATCATTCTGCATTAGGATTGAGTTCATCTTATCAAATGGGCCTTTGAGCATATTGTGAGGTAATTTACCAACCGAAAAAATCATAACAATTTTCTACTTCATTTACTTCAACAGTAGCTACGTAATGTCAATAGTTTTAAACATTTAATTAGACACACCACGTGTTTTATGCTCTACTAATTACATAAAATTGTGCTCAATAATTTTCTTCCCATTGAAACAAACCTTAAGCAGCTGTTAAAACACTAATTAGGTGAATGCCTCCATGCTGTGCATTTGACCTGGTGCCAAGCGCGTTCCTCCCAACGGTGAGTGGGGTTTTTCCAGTGTCCATGATGGAACCATAAACGCACGTCAATCTCTGCTGTGCCACAGAACCAAGAGCGAACACCAAACATTTATTTTGGCCCTCACCTTTGAAAACTAACATAATATATAAAATGCAACAGTTCAGAAAGATGTTTAATTATACTGGGCTTTTAATTTTCTCCACTTCCATTTTTACTTCCAGAGAGCAACTAAATTTGACGCAGAGCTTGTCATTTACAATCTCCTATGAAATCAGCACTTTTTATTATGTTGGAGCTGTTTCACAAATGTTATCTCACAGTACAGTTAAATGGAAACGGTATGAAACATATTGCTGAGCCTGTTATAAATGAAGCCCTTAGTACTGGGATATTTTCAGGAAATTTTGTTCCTAAAATATTTAAAAAAGTTATGTGAACCACAGTTACCATGCATACAGTGGCAAGGGATAGGAAAACCTTTTTTTTATTTTTCCGTTTTGCATGAAAAGAGAATTCAGAGAAGTTTTATTTATTTTAGATATCCTTATTAAAGGGCATGTAAGTCTTACCACTAACAAGTTTTTGCTGATCCTAATGGCATCCTGAATTGAGTCAGTACCTCTGAATCTCTCAATTGGTTTCACTTGGAGCTTTAACCCTGGATGTACCTCCAGTAAAATCAGTCTCTTAATTACTAAGTCTGTACAGCTACAGACATAATCCTGGTGTTCCTACAAGAACAGAGGCCTGGCAGAGGGGACCAGACTGGCAATAAGAGGAACTGTCTGACACAATTCCTACCTCAGCAGTTCCCCAAACCTGCTCAAGCCTCTATGAACTGGGATTTCAGTCTTGACCACATCTTGCCAATTTAACTCCACTTCAGAATTTGTTCCTGAAGGATTCCTATAAGAAGAAACTGCCCATGCTGGCTATTTTCAGACACACATATCTACACTTTTGTCTACCTGTATTCTTTGAAATTAGATCCTAGTGAGCGTACATGTGATCAAAAATTCAAAAGAAAATGGATCTCCTCTGTCTGATATATTTTGACAAATTTCGAAGCATTATCACCTGTGTATGCTTGCTCCTATACAGCAGCAGAAGTATGTCTGTTATATTACAAAAGAAATAGATGCCCTATATTTTAGTTAATATCAAGTCTTCACAAACTATTTTAACTATATAAATATATATTCTTTTTCTTTTATTATTTCCAGAAATTGGTAATCTGGCTGACAGTGAGTCTTCTAAAATACATCACACCTGTGGACTTTCTTCTTTTATGTATTTTGTGTAGAACAATTCATAACTACTGTTCACAAAATAATGATTTAGTTTCAAGTAATTATAAATTGATCTTAAAGGCTGTAGCATTCATTGAAACAAATCATCAGTTTACAATCCCTTGTTTGTGTGAAGCACTAACTCTGAAAGGAAAATGAATCACAAGGCTTTCCACTAAGATATGAAGCCTGCCAACACTTGCAGGACTCTCCAAAACACTTCTGGAAAACGAAGAGGGACACATCCTGGCTTCCTTTTCTAGTGCCATTATGACCTGCATCAGGTGTACTGTTGAATGTCTTTATTTTTTAACTTTCATGTTCTCTAATCAGGGACATCACTAAAAGGGTACAATTCTAAACCACATACCACATCACCGAAAACTAAGAATAGATGAGCTTAAAAAAAATAAATCCCAAAACATAAAAGATGTTGAATTCCCATAGTTCATACTGACCTCGTGTAGCTGTACAAATGGAACCATCACAGTTCTCTGGGAGAAGAGACTGACCCTCACCTCATTATAACCTCCATGAAGGTGATTGTAGAGACCAATAAGGTCTCTCCAGCCTTCTTTGCTCCAGTCTAAACAATCCCAGCTCCCTCATCAGCCCCTCAACAGACTTCTGCTCCAAACCATTCACCAGCTTCATTGTCCTTCTCTGGACCTGCTCCAGGACCTCAGTGTCTTTCTTGTCATGAGGGAGCCAAAAGTGAACACAGGATTTGAGGTGTAGCCTCACTAGTGCTGAGTCCTTTCTCATGCTGATGGACTGTTAACTTATAACTAGACTCTGGTACATCTTTCCGATGTTCTCATCTCACACCATTTGAAGATGTGCCTTAGATGGGACTAGATGACTTCCCAAGGTCCCTTCAAACCTGAACATTCTACGATTCCCACTGAAAATCACAGCAGGTGGCTGTAACCTCAATATCTTTCACATACAACTCACTTCCTAATTCTTCCTTTTTACTGCAGGAGACTTCTACACTCACCTGCCTCAACCTGAATAACACAATTATGTCCCTTTTATGCATAATGGGCAGCAGAATACAGGGGCTACAGAGTATTTTCCCCTTTTCAGCTTCCATATCTACTTCATGGAAACTTCCTTTATCAACCACAGTCATGTTCCTAGAAAAGTGTTCTTTTCAATAAAAATGACTTTTTTATGGAAGTTGAAGGCCAATAATCCAAATTCCATAAATCACTAAAAACACTTTTTCTCACAGAATCCTGAGTTGCTTTTTTCTCAGTAGCAGAGAAAGCATTTTACTATAAACAGTTACATTTTTGCCCACACTAAAAATTCTGTATTAAAAATACACTAAATGAGGGACAGATGTTTAAAACAGTGGACCTACAATGAAGTATTAAATATTGCTGGCACACTGTGCCCTTTGGTACAGTTTAGTCTCTTTTAGCAATAGGCATGTTTTCACAGCTGTAAAAGCACCAAAAATCACTGTCTTTGCTCCAATATTAATATAGAAATCTATTAAAAAATATACCAGACTGCTGAACAGATTAGACTATTGTTCATACATTCTATTATTAAAATAATTTGCTTTTACAAATTAATACTAAACTCAAATGTTTTGAAGTTGTTCAAGGGAAATAGTGTTACTTTGAAGAGTACACGGATTATCTATAAAGAACCAAAAAATTCCACTTTTGTCAAGAGAAAAATGCAAGCCTCCTAAGAAATCAAACCTGCTATTTGATGTTATGCTCAGTGACAAAAGTCTGACTCACAACAGCACAGAGAAGGTGGATGATCTTGTGTGATATCGCTCCAAACCTGCACTGGGTATGCAGTGTAGGATTAAAGCCCTTTTCCACAGGTACAAGTGTTGTCTTAGAGCTATGGGACCAGGAAGTGAGACAGGATATGTAAGAGCAGATTCTGTGGTCTAGTGGATTTTGGAATTAATACATGCTAAACACAAACATGAAGGGCAAAGATATAACACATACAACAGAATGATGATACTAAAATCTTCAGACCTTGATCTAGTAACTGTGGAGATGAACTTGGTAAATTCATAACCACAGTAGGACCTGCTCACCACTGATAAAGTGATGCCTACTTAAGTTTGCAACTCATCTGGAATAGTAATACATATGAGATGTCCACAGTTCAATTTGTTTTAATGAGTCCTACTTAAAATATCAATTAGGGACATTAGTTCCTGTGACATGAAACTCTTTTAGTACTCAAAGAAATAAGGAGAGAAAATGTTACAAAAATCTGTATATATTGTTAAATGAAATGTGGAGGACCAGCTTGGGCCCTTGAGGGAGCCAGAAAAACTGAATCTGTTGGATGTATATGCATCTCATAATCTTTGACCAAGTTCCTGATGAAGAGATGAGCAGCTGAGTAGGGACAAAGCTTGATTAGAAGCTGCAAACTCCAGAAACACTGTTTTAAAAGCTAGAAAAAAACCCAGAAGACAGAGTGGAACAAGACAGAATAAGGGCAATATGATGAACAGGCTAGCATATACAGTAATATTACTGCGAGCATATACGGTAATAGAAACAAAGCCCCACAGGGCTTTGGGAGCTCAGCTTCTACTAAATAAACAAATTCCTTGGACTGGAGACATTTTTTTGGAAGGAGTTTGTATGGCACAAACATTTCTACTCTTTTCTTGAAGCCCCAAAAAGTCAAAACCAAAAAGCCACACACACACACACACAAAACAACAAAACACCCTGAAGATGTTGACAGCCCAAGTTAAACATGATTCTCAGCCTCTAGAAAGTCCCTTGTTATCCGTCTTGAGTAGGTCTTTGCTGAGGAGGTCCTACCCAACTGTGAACCCAGAGGATGAAGCTGAAACCCCATGATGTAACTAACTAATTCTTGCCTTGAAGAAATACCCACCGCAGTGCTGGCAGTCACTGGGCGCAGAGAGGACTGTTTGCAGCGGCAAGACCAGTGGTGGCAGGCACTGGTGCTTACAGCCAGACCCACATCTCTGTAAGCACTGCTGCTGTGATGGGCACGTCCCACACGGAGCCCCACCAGCTTCACCAGACTCTCCCAGGCATGGGGTCCCAGCTGTGCATAGCTGGGGATGCAGAGGTGGGGAACAGCAGCACTGCCACAGTGACCAGCACAGCCCAGCACATAATGAAACAAAGAGACCCCTCACCCTTCTGGTTAGACAAAAAAAAGCCCAGGGGCTGTAAAACACAAGGAGGGAGAGGGGAGTGGGGAATAAAAACAATCTTTGAGTAGGAAAACAGGATAAATTCATTTAATAAATTATTTACTGGAATTATTCACTTATCTTCAATTACAGTCTATCCATTCTATCCACCATCTACATTAAATTATAATAAATTATTCTATTATAACTTGGCTTCATGCCTGCCAATTTGCAATAGCTTATTTTTTCAGAAAATAAAGGTCTGATGCTGTTTAACCTTCCACAGTATTTAGATGTGTACACCTGGACATACCCAAAAGACACTTTCTTTTTGAGAAACTCAGTTCTCCTGTAAATTAAAGAGGGGGGCAAGCATATTATATTTAAATTGTTACCAGATATTTTGACAACATAAAAAAGACACAAGGTCTCAAAATAATCTTAAAACAAAAATATCCTGCTGCTTTCCTGAAGATTTTGGCATATATCCTGTACTGAATACCCAAATGCAATTCTGAGAATATATACACACTCTCCATCCTTCTGCCATCAGGTCCCTACTGAGCAGATGTTTTAGGATTCTTCTGAATAAAAAATGTCTTGTTCTACTCTACCAGACCATCTTTGACATTCACAAAGGGCTGCAAGTGAAAATTGATTCCAATAGGATGCAGAAAAAAGGGGAGGGAAAACCAACATGAAGGTTGCTTTTTTATGTAATATATAAAAGTTTGGTTTCCACAGTCACACAGAATGATTATTAGTTAGGAATTCAAATCTGCACTAGGATAAAATGAGCACAGGTCAAAATAAAAGGTCTAGTTACACTGAAAGAACAGCGGGGGAAATATGCAGTAAAATTAAGGGTTTGCAAATATGAGAACACTGCTCAACTTCCTTTCCTCAATCCTGTACTTCTACAATCACTACGCCTATAAACTGAACTGATCAGACACTGAATTTTTAATTCTATACACACTGTAATTTTTACATCTTGCTTGACTTCAGCACAGCATGTATCATATTATGGATTAAAGCAGAAATAAATGAGGAAAAAGGTGAGCAAAAAATTTGACTTTTATACATTTAACAGTACTCTACGAAACAACAGCACAAAGTAAGAGATAACCAAGGCCTTGTGGGTCTGTTTTACCAGGGGCAGCTGCTGCAGCAGCACCAGGATAAGGCCAAATTCTACACATGTGGGCAATGTGAAGACACAAGTTAAACCAGCTGGGCGAAAGGATAGTCATGCTCTGAATGGGATACATTTTTTCTATCCCTGGCAAAAGCTCGAGGACAACATAGAAAATAGCATAGCAATGCAGAGAAATTCCACCATAAATTCGTATATACATTTCAAGAACCTGAAAGCACCTTGGATGCAGCCACCTCAGATCCCCAATGAAACAAGACCCTACCTTTTCAAATATGCATCTCAGAAAAAACGCTAGACGTCATACTAACCAACATATCCTTTCTCCCTCACTCCTTACAGGAGTAGCATGGGGTTTTATTTTGCTAATATTAACATGTTCTACTACACTAGAAGTGCTTCTGTAATCTTGAAAACACACTAGCACTACTTCCATGTAGTTTCATTGCTGATGTCTACTACTATTAAAGGGTAAGCGTATACTTCAAAATTATAATTCACTTAGCTATTTACCAGAGCCAGCATTATGTGAATAAGCTTGATATATCTCTGTTCCAAAACCTATCAGAAAACAATTTATGGAATCTAATAAATTAAAAATTAATTGTCTCCAGCAACCACATATTTCACAATAAATGTATGTTCTTTGATCACAACTGACTGTGCTGTGTTCTAATTAATTTTTATACAGAAGTTTGCTATTGCCCCTTAAATAGATTTTATACACAAGACTAATCAGCTAGCATTTTCAGCTGTGCCTTTGTCTTTTCACCTTCCAACCAAGTTAAAAATTCACAGAATTCTAGTATTTCTGGCATGGCTTTTTACATGTAAGCCATTTCAGTTTATGGAAGGAAAGATCTATATTTTTCCCTTGCTTTCTTGACCCCAACAGGCACATAATAGAAAGAAATACATGCAGACAGTTTAAGGACTTGCCTCCAGACAATGTGGCTGTGGAAATGAATCGCTTTCTCGCTCTCAATTACTTTTTTACACAGTGAAAAGTACTGGAATTACTCAGCCACTGTGTATCCCCTCCACTGTGTATCCCTCTGAGACAGACACAGAGCCATTAAGTATTTCTGTTTGAAATGGCAAGGTAGCTGGCATGGAGCAGCATTTGGGCCCTATTTCTGCTGGGGTGCTGTAACTTCCCATTTATGAGTGTATTTTCCTGTATCAATGATCAGGAACCTGGAAAAAAACATCTATGAGTGCAATACAAAATCTCAAATCTGGACTGGATCTATGCACAGATTATTTTACACATCTGATGTATAGATTCTGGCATGGGATTTAGGGAAAGAAAATAGCAGTAAGGCTTGGGTAGAAGGTATTAGCCAGAGGAGAAAAGTAAAGGGAAATGAGAAGGTTGGCCATGCACACTATTTACCTCCTGCTTCGTCACAGGAGGTAGATTCTGTTCACTTGTGGGACTAAAAGGCAATTAAAAATTCTAATTGATTAGAAGGAAAAGAACTCTGCTTTCTTGTCCAGATCTTCCTCTGTCTTTATGCATTCATGTAGAAAGGTCTAAGGTTCTGTACATGTTTTTGCATAGCACTGTCATTGTCCTTGCTTACAAGTAATAAACTATGCCTGTCTACATGCCATTAATCTCTGCAGGGCCATACAATGCAAACAAGCTATGAAAGAGGCTCTAGTACATTTTATATGTCTATGCACACACATATAAACATATATCTATGCTTTGAAAACCAAAATAAAAGAAAGCTTGAGGAAATGAAAAAAGCATCCCATAAATTTCAAAGAATTCCCAATGCGGAAGATAATATCAAATTTAGTCTTAGCATCAGGCAGCACTACACAACAAAAAATTCTAGTTGCGTACCATGTGGTCTAGAGACACCAGTAAAGTTGATATAATATCTATTTAAGAAAAGGTCAGAAAACTGTCTCTCTAGAGTTGCTTAAGTATGTAAAGATCCAGCCTTGGTATATAGCTGGATGACCCTGGGACATGTCTTTCAGCATTTTCCTATGACTCTGTAACAATAGCTAGGGGGATTTTAAAAACTAGTATTCTAAAAACATTGTTTGCTCTGTGGAGACTCTGGCAAGAGGCATCCTTATACTTTGATACTGTCTTCCTAAAGAGTGATACTACAATGACTAAGTAGGAATATGCAAAAATTAAATGCAACTTTTAGAGCATGGGATGGTGATTTTTTTTCATGTACAGACCATACAAGACTGTTTATGTTAAATGTTCAAAAATTAAAATAAATTCCATAATACAGACAGGAAGTCAGTACAATAGGAACCAAATGGGAGTAATGGGACCCAGGTGCTTGGAATGGGTACAAAACCCCATATAGATGGCCATGTACAGCACAAATTGGAGCCTGGAGATGATTATAACTGGAACCTTCCAAAAGAAAGTATGGCTGTAAACTGTTAACTGTATCAATGCAAACCTCTTGGTATCTTACCACTGAGGAATGAGTAAGGAGGGAGAAGTGCATAATTTACTTAGCTAATACAACCTGATGTGTTCGTGCTGAAACTATATCATATTAAGGAATATATTGGTATAGGGCATCACATACAAGTAATTTTAACTCTTGATTAGGATGAGACCTGAGCATAACAGAAGTGGCAAGATGGAATTTACTCTCAGTTCAGTCAAGGAACAGCCGTACTGCTTCAAAAGTCATAGGACAAAACCATTAGCTTAGTACAATTAAGAATAATAAGCCTGTTATTCAGTACGTAACCTGATAGGGAAAATACATTTCAGCTTCAGTAATATAATAGTTTGGGTCACTGAAATAATTTCATTTACTCACCCATCTTTCTATTTATTCCAAGACAGAAGAGTAACATCCTATACACAAAAAAAGTCATCTACAAAGCACATCTAACTCATGAACAAAGTTCTCTTGGATGAAAAATAAATACCTTTAAGAGGGTTTTCATTAAGAGAAAGAATACCCACTATATGGTACAAAATGGTAACGACTAGCCTAACTGAAACAGGCAAAAAGCATTTCTGGCATTGTGTATATATATATATATATGGTTAATACCTTAAAAGACTGTAGAGAGACTGTGAGCCTTGTTGACAGACATGCTGTCTGGGAATTAAGAGCTCATGTCCAGGACTTTGTGGATTTGCATTTTATAAAGGTGTCCAACAAAACACGTGACTCAAGGACAGTGTACTGATTGCAGCACTCCTCCTCCGCAGCCGAAAGACGGAGAAAGTGCACACCATTTTACTTGCTGCACTTTATAAAGCAGTACGGCTGGCTTGGACTCACTGGGATTCTGTGATAGCTGAAGTCTGCTCTTTAGCACTTTTTTTAGGAGGAGGGAGTAATTTTTTTGGCAAAGGAGGGAAAGAGAGAGGGAAGACATTACTGCTGTTTATTATAGTCCAGACTGAAATCTTTAGAAACTCTTTAAATGTATGTGTCCATGTTGTACATTGATGAAATATGATTTCATTATCAACAGACTAATGTAGCTACCCTACCAAAGAACAGTGAACCAAAAAATTTCACTTATAAAGTTCCATGTAAAGTGAAATTCTAATTTAAACAGACCTATATTGTCAAAAGAAATACATACTATTTTCTCTTACATTGCCCCAAGAACAAAAATATTCAAAGTACATATTATGAGCAATGTATATTGGTTGGGGTGGGGGGGGTACTGTTTTTCATGCCAGTGCCATTCATTTGGGTATATTTAATTCTTTCTTAATATTTGTTAATATTTTATCTTTTTGTTTTGTTTTTACTGAGAACCAAAGCCTTTGAGGCATATAGGATAAAAATAAATTAAAATAAATAAATAAATAAATAAAACAAAAAACTGAAAGGAACAGTGAGGAAGCAATCAGAAATTCATAAAATTACACAGACTGTAAACAAGTAAAGAACAAAGCACTCTGAGTATTAAAAGTGAGTGGAAGAAAAAGTCTCTGTTTAAAGATGGTAACAGAGTAAGACCAAAGAACAGCCAACACCATGAAGCTGACCTATAATGTAAAGGCACATAATGTAGAGGACTTTTTTTTTTTTTAATTAGAAGGTTAAAAATATGAAATGTCCAACTTCTGCAAAACAACAGAGGAACAGAGAAGATGAAGTGAATTCATAAAACACACAATACATCAACATTGTGGATAAGTAAAATCCATATAAGTTTGGTGCCAGTAACCCAGTCAATATACTTTCCGATGGTAAACAGCCTGAAAGAAGTGTCTGGCCTTTACTGGAGTAAGAAAATAGATCTAAATAAATCCCATGTGAAAAAGAAATGAAAAACATCTGCTAAAGACACAAATGGTTTGTTGGCTGACGTCAACAATGGGAAAGCTTCCAGTATATCAACTCTGGGCTTGCCAGCAGGTGTTGCTGCAATTATTCAGAACAATTAGAGGTGATATTTCCAAAAGCATGGAGATGACAGGGCCAATAAATAAGGCAAGCATGATATTGTCAGCAACTGAAATGTAAGTATTTCTCATAAATCTCTCGAGGACCTGTGCAACTAAGTATTTTAAAGCCAGCCACCAGGGCCTCAAATTTTACCAGTCATACTAATACAAAATAATATCCTCCTCCATGACTGATGCCAGTGAAATCCCCCAAACAATCTGATTTCTATGATATCTCCTTTACTATAGAGCAGAATCTCACTTTGCTAAAGGGAAATATAACCATGAGCAGATACACCAGACAGTATTTTCAGATAGCATGTATTTGAGTGTATTTATTTATTTTCAATAAGCATGAACTTTCACTGATGTTGATATTCATTAGTATTTAGATTAACTAACCTGATTAGTCTCATTACAACTTTTTTCTTTTCCTTTGCAAAAGATTTCCAGTATTTATATTCTTTCACTATGGCTATGCTTCAGCCTGTCAGAAGACATAAAATGCAGCCCTATTGTTTAGATGTTGGGTTTCTCGATATACTCTGAGTATGACTATGCACACAGTATTCTCCAGATGGGCATACAGGTTAACAATATTTTGTAGATTGACACCAAACACAGCAAGAATTTACCTAATCCTAAAATCTCCCCTTTCTTCCCATTAATGAACTTCATCCTACACACCTATCATCATCAGGAGTTTTTAGAGAAAGTTCTCAAAATTATGTCTGCATCATGATATGCTCTCCAGACTAATTTAAATTGCATTCTCAATTCATTTGTCATTTTAAAACAGAACTTGTTTTATTATTTTTGTTATCCATTCTTCTTTCTAACTACCTTGAATAAAAAAAAAGTCTATTAAAACCCCCCAAAACATGATACAATTAGCATCATTTTGAACTATTGAATTACTGCTCATGGAAATCAACCAAGGAGTGTAGTGGCTTCTTCACAGCGAACTGCATCATCCTTGATTTGCTGTCTTGCTGTTAATGTTACAGCTGACTTCAGTGGACTCTCTGTCAAAAGCAAACCTCCTTGTCATTTGCATCATGACCTGCATTTCATGGAAAACCTGAACTGAAAAGAGACAGCAACTTTTACTTCATTTGAGGTAGAGAGCTAAGCTGATGGCTCATGACAAATATGCCTCCTTATTTCAATGCTATATTATGAACACATCATATTATGGAGGCATCATCCAGATGCCCAGCCCAGCCATAGAACCAAGAGTCAGTCCTTCCTCCGAGGCACATTTTACAAAGTATTAACTGACTCAGGAAAAGTGGAGTAACCACACTGCAGTTCATGTTTCATTTTTATAATATGCTTCGAGCTGAAAGCTAATTACATGCTCAAGTCACTTACTCTGAGATTAAATGGCACCAATTGCTTGCATGCTCAGAATAAGTTGCTTAGCACACTCTCAGCTTTCATCTTAAACACATGCACATTGCTGTTTCCCTACAGGAAAGAAGTATTAATGGAGACTTGCAAAATTCTGTCAGGATGCAAATGCTATTTAAGTGTTAGATATTACTTTATTCTAAAGAATTCTGAGGATGGAGAAAGTTAGGATGCTGATAACTGCCAGAAATATTAAAAAAAAACTGCATGAGAGAAATAATACCTGGTAGTGCAAGTATAAGATAAAAAGTGGTTTGACAAAAGAGACACAATGAAAAATCACTACCTGTCTTGCAAAGTACATTTTCTTAATCTACAAGTTTAAATCAAACAAAACAACAAGAAGTTGTTCTTCTAACAGCCTGCTTTACAAACTACACCTGGAGTCTGACCTGAAATTGCACTGCGTACTCTCTGGCTCATGTTAGAAAGCAATTAATGACTTTGTTGACAATGAACAAACTAGAATAGAATCTAACTCACACCATAACGGAGCAGATAAAAGTAAAAAGTCATCAGCATTTATTTTTGAACTGAGGAAAGCAGATATATCTTGGAAGAGAGACAAATTTTGGATCCCTGAAGAAGGATGATATAATTTGTACATAATCATTTTCTGACCATATATTCACTTTACAAACAAGTCCCCTATGCCACAGCATCTTAGCTGGACTTGTTAAAAACTGGGGAAGTGACTGCATTTGAAATAGAATCCCTTTCCAGTCACATCCAGCAGGTATGAGATTTCCTCCCCTCAAAATGTTCCAAAGGGCTGCAGAAAACCTCTTTGCCTAGTGAGAGATCCACAGGTGCTCTTTGTGGCTTCAGAAATGGAGTTAGCATCTGTCATTTGATGCCTGTGCTAATATTAAGAAATAATAAACATCTTTTTTTCTAACTGGTATAAAATAAAGCAAAAATCGTACAACATACATGCAAGAGTAATACCTTAAAAGTAATTTTGTTATCATGCTGAGAAAACATGATGTAAAAGCTACTCTCAAATCCACAGTGACTTTGTGCACAATGTGTGGAGGAGACAAGTGGGGTGAAGAAGGAATAGAGATGAACTTCAGCTGGAGTTTAACCTGGCACAAAGTAGCTAAAGACCACATGTCTACTAAAGCCACCAGAACTGCAACACTACACATGCACCAAACTTATTACACCTGCACTTTTCAACACAGGGAGAAAGGAGTTATGCCAAGTGAAAAACATCCTAAGTGAAGGGCACAGCGCAGAATCTCACCTCACACACTCACCAGGCACCAGGACCACTGGGGTAGCTGATGCCTAACCCTCAGGGCTGAAATGGGCTGCCCACCAACTGCACCTACCATGGACCGGTCCCCATATTCGCTGGCCACAAGAGGGTGTGGCAGAATTGGTTTCCTACAAGCCAAGGTGACAGCAGGGCTCTGGGCAAAAGCTGGGCCACCCACCTCTGGGACAACCTGGGCCAGGTTTCAGTGCACTTTCCCCCGCTAAGCACTCTCACAGCACCAGGAGGAAGACTGTTTTAGCCTATACAAAAATTAATTAGCAGGAGAAAGGGTTACAAGCTCCATAATTCACAGGTCTCACATTAATGATTAGCTAAGTGAACTAGCTGCCCAGTTGGTAATTTGATTCGTTGGAAAGGAAAAGGCACTCTACGGACCTTGGAAGGTTTTAGCAGAACTGCGTGTCCCAGGTCACCCTGCTTCTCCCTGCCTTCACCAGCTAATTGTCAAGCTCAATTTGCCAGCATGGTCCTGACAATAAACAGAAAGATACATTTCAAGGCGAGTAGGCAAAACTCTTGGTGGATGTCATCACGAGCCATTGTAATGATGAAATAAAGGAGATGATGGGATGGAAAGGGTTGGGTTTTTTTGTTTTGTTTCGTTTAGCAAGTGGCACAGTCGTATTCAATTATCACCCTTCATTTATTTTACCTGGATCATTAATAGTTCATACGTACCTATGCTAATAAAAGTAAGCAGGAAAACATTCATGGGAAGTTGTAGGATATTATTTATTGCTTGGAAGGAGAAATGAATGGTCTGCTAAACTGCCTAGATACTGATACGTAATTTTCCAAGTCAAAGCACTGGGACAATGTGCTTGTTAATTAAAAATCACACTTTACACTTATGCTTTCTGAGGTGGGATGAAATCCAGTAAATAACTACGATTCACTGGCTTATTTTAATTTTTATAGAAACCATGGTCCCACTTCAGTGCTCTGGCACATAATGCCAAGTGTAAGTAAAGGGTATTCTGACCTTAAAAGAGAGATCTCAAACATATGGCCTGTGGGCCAAGTAACAGTATGTGCCACAAAGGAGAAAGAAAAATCAGAGTATTTTGTCCTCTGCTGCAAGAAATGCATTCTTGAGTGCCAGTTTGGCATAGGAAGCAACAGGCTGAAGACTTTGAATTTGCACTTTGGAATGCAGAGTACTTTCCTGGTCATTCCTCTTCACGGTCACTGCCTGAAGCAGAGTTATTTTGTTGAGGTCACCCATGTTAAAGTCTGTCTCTATTTTCCAACATGAAAGACAGCACCGTAACGAAAAACACACATTAAAAACTCCATCTCTTTTCCCAAATCCTTCTTTCTGTATAGTTAAGAAAGCTCTGTGCATTTGTAACTGATAGAGTACAAGACTGTCAATAGATAAGCTCAGTTGGCTAGAGAATAGTGCTAATAACACCAAGGTTGTGGGTTCGAGCCCCGTCTGGGCCATTCACGTAAGAGCTGAACTCAACGATCCTTGTGGGTCCCTTCCAACACAAAATACTCTGTGAACTCCTTCAGTGAAACTACTTCAAAATTTCAAGATGTGTCTGGGACTACTAGTACTCAGTAGTTTAACTCCAAATCACAGAGAAGTGTTAGCAATGTCAATATATATATTTTTACACAAATATTAAAAACTACAAAGAAATTGGTAGAAGCAGCAGTAGGCAAAAAAAAAAAAAATTCTTTAGATGGCATGAAAACTTAAGCTTTCTTATGCTGTAAGTACTCTCATATCATGTCATAGACTAAGATAAACTTGAAAGGACAGTTCACACTGCAAGTGCTATTTCTAAACTAGAGTTAACGAGCGATCACATGTAATCCTGTGCATTCTTGGTTTGCCTAAATGAGCACCGGTTAAGTGACTAAGTCTTGCTCAAATAAGACTGGACTTCCTGTGTGCAGGGAAAAAGATAAAGGTCAGTGATCAAGGAACTTAGTGCCTACAGTGTTCTGTAAATGTTCTGATAAGGAAGGTTTTCAGGTTAGGAAAATAGTATGTCCATTCATAAATTTAGAGGTGGGAAGAAACAGAAAAGGCAAAACCACTTCTGGGAGAGATGGGAGCCAAAGAAGAGCTTTCTTAAAGATAGAAAGAGCACAGACTCCAAACCATAAATACTTTTCTTTAGTTGCACAAGCACATGTTTGCTTTATTTGCTTTCAAGTTCATTGTTACAAAACCTGAAAAGCTCTCAAAGTTATTATCAGCAAGCTAGGGCAATGAAGAGATGCATGTGCCACTCTTCTGACAATAAAAAGTATCACAATTAAGGTAACACTGGCATAAAAAGTAAATTTATGCTGATTTTCCTCTCTGCATGGGAACACAGATATTTAAAAAAGAACAAAACCATGCAGAGGCAACTAGCCTGAAGTTGAAAACAAATACTGCCAAGTTACTAGGAAAGAGTTTGCTCCAAGATGATGTCTGAATGGAAAGGACTATTAAAAAAAACAACCAAGCAAAAATAAATTTTTTTTCAAAGAGATTTCCTCAAAAATCACAGAGGGAAAGAAAGAATTCCTAATAGCCTGCTCTGAATTTTCTTCTAAATTGATGTCTTATAAGCTGAGCTCCCATATTGGTATCCCATCATTAGGAGTAACATCAGAAATCATGCTCAGCCCTCTTCATGCCCTGATAAATCACCAAAACTCCCCAGGACTACCTATGTTATTTTTCCATCGTAAAGACTCCAGCGGACTACCTTCAATCAAGGCATGCAACTATTTCTATGCAGTTACCTTTACATGTACATATACATGGGGTTTATTTTAAACAAACAAATCAACCAACCAAAAAAGTTCTTACTTTTTTCACACATAACCTTTTGTTTTACTAGGCCACAATCTCATTTCCCCTCTGAATGCAGAGCATGGATTATGCTGTTTTGTCAACTCAATTATTCAGATGGGGACTCCTCAAACGGAACATGAGAGCAGGACAAATAGCAAAAAATCACAAGAAAGCAAACATCCCAGTTTATGCCATCCTTGGAAACACAGCTGCTAAAGCTGAAGTTATACAATGAGTTTCAAGCTCCAGAATGACTCACAAAGGGCCAGGCTGGCTTTTAACATTCAAAAAGCCAAAGATAAGCCACATCCAACCCCAAACACAACATGGTTGCCAAGAGACAGAGTCATGCCCACTAATGTATTTTTATATCGATGCTCCTGCTCCAATTATTAAGGGGAGGGGGAGCATCAGAAAAAGTATTATCCCTACTGTCCTTTCCTGTGACGCCTTCCTAGCCATGAGTCTTGTAAAATCTCTGAAAGATAACTTCGCCCTCACTCATCCTGGGAGTTCCTCTCATCCTGGCAGGTAACCACTGACAGTCCTCCCAGGCATGTCAGGAACAGTCAAAAAGTCCAAACATTAACCCCTGCAACACACAATGCTGTTACGACTCCTACAGACATAAGTGCTAAAGAGGCAGCGTGTGACTTTTCTCACCCCAGTCCCAGCAGGTAATTGGACTTTCCATGAATAATCCCAGCAATCAGAGAGAAAATCTCTGCCTCTAGTGTGACCCATTAGCACAGAGTTCACTGATCACTAGGTTAACATGTCATTAAAGCATCTCGCTGTGGGGCTTAGGAAGGGTCAACAAAACTCCATCACAAAGAACAAAAAATACCTACAGAGCTAATACGTGGTTATATCAAGATCTTCCGACAGGTCGAATTCAGCTCAGAGGCTATTCTCTTCCCTGGGGCGACACAAGCAATATCTATAATCCTGACATTTTCTCCACACCTTCCCTTCAATGTCCCTTAAATTTGCAAAATAGAAAATGTTTTATCAAATTTAATGAGAAAGCAAACAGCCTATGTCACTGAAAGGTCAGATGGATACCTTTCTGCATTAGCTATTCCCCTACAGTGCACACACTTGCAGCTTACAGTCCTTGGTTATAAATGAGAGGCCTTTTTTAACCTTTTTATCAACAGGTA
This sequence comes from Margarornis squamiger, assembly GCA_035222235.1. NCBI lineage: Eukaryota > Metazoa > Chordata > Aves > Passeriformes > Furnariidae > Margarornis > Margarornis squamiger. The sequence goes on along the minus strand of JAWWTY010000123.1, from coordinate 21,468,985 downwards.
AGTCACATTTACCCAGGGTAATGATACACACACAGAGGCAGTCACTGAAGAACAGTTTATGCTCTCTAAGGACCATGCAGGTTTGGCAATGGTGAATCAAAGTATGTCTATAGCAGTAAAAAGGCACAGTAATAGTAAAGTACAATAACTTGTCAAGGTTGTGATCATCTAGGAATGTACAGTCACAACACTGAAAATCTGAGGTTGTGGACTAACGCCTTGTAACCTAATGTGTTCAAATACACTACGCTAAGTCCCTTTTCAACAACTATACTTCCTCCTATTTCTTATTAGTTGCATCTTGGCCAAGACAGTAGACAAAGAACATTCATTTAACCTTCAAACAGAAGCACAGATGAATTTGGGTAAGGAAGTGGGAAAAAACAGGAGGTTTCATCTTGCATTTATCATTTATTTATAAACCTCAAAGAGACGTGACAGTGCTGTTCTCTATAAAATTCACTAGTTATATATAAGGCAGCTGATTCTTTATACTCTTTTGTTTTTTTCGATGTCCATGTATTGGAATAGCTCTTTAATGAGAACATTTCCCAGCATATTAGTTTTATTAGTGTTAGTTGTCCATTTAACATACATTTCTGTCTTACCTGTTGCATTTCCCAGTGTAGTATTTTAATGTTTCTACTGTTTGTGATAACAGTGTCCAACCAAAACGTGAAATAAATGATACATGTAGGAAATAATGATCAGCATGATCTGTAAATATAGACATGTTTTTCTACAAGTTCTTGCATAGACTGCTTTTCTTATCTGTAAAACACCACTGTTCTTGTCTTTTATTGCTAAGTCTTAAATGGGTGAATAGTGGCTTACGTTATATACTCCATGCGTGCAAAACACTGGTGTTAACAAGTAAAGCTAAGGATCTAATGTGAGCCCTATCTTGCATTTCCTTTTATTTGTTAGTTTGAGCCTCAAGCTTAAAGTTATTTCAACAGACTTTTGTTTTCAACACATATACAGTATGTGTCTAACACCCTCTGAATTTGCAAGCCACCCTCCCACTCACCCCCAAAAATCTTCAACCACTGCCAAAGTCTATATTTTCTTAACTTAAAGAAGTAATTCCAGGGCTGTCAACTGATAAATTTCATTCAGGGAAACTCTGTGTTCTTTAAGCAACACATTAATCTTCTCTGAGCTAACCACAGTAAACATCAATGTTGAATTGTACAGATTTCACATGTTGCTGCCAGGACAGAGTTTTAGAAGAATTATCCCCTTTTTAGGTAACCTGGCTTTTAAAATTACACCCTAGAATATGCAAACAAAGAAGACCAATGAACTCAGCAGCCTGTATGTATTGAGAAGGCTGTTGAAAAAGATACTGTGAGTAATGGAAAAAGGTTCATTTTTCAAAAGCTGTAGGGAGTTGCCTGTGTGAAGGTAGGCGAGGAAGAATCTCTTTTGCTTTGGTTATAACAGTTTGCTGTAAACAATCATTTCCCCTCTGTTATCAGGGAATATCCTGCATGGGTGTGTGTTCTATGTCACCTTGACCAATTCATGAAGGAAGGGGAATTTTCTCTCCTAATAAACCACTCACCTCTCCACCTTTCTAAAAATTGTTTATTTTTTAAACTGAACTATGCAAATCCATTAACTACTGTCTGCTCCTTATAGAAAGACTGAGTATTGCCCCTGATTGCTAATACAACAGCAGACAGAAGTTTGAGTCAAGCTTTTTTCTTGTTTTCTGCTACTAAAAGCATTGCATATAGGACAGCAGACTTGCATGCAAGTACAACCAGCTATACACCAAGAAACGGATGCTTTAAGCCACACCCTAAACATTACTACAAGACAGTATTTTAAATGACCCACACTACTTTCAACAGTGGAAGTAGAATTGTGTGTATTTCTTTTCTGATGCGGACTGACCTTTTCAAGCACGTTGCTAAATGAAGAAACCACATGGTATTCCTCTATAACTGTATACAAAATCCCCACATGCAGAACATCTTCATGGAAAAGGCAGCACTACGCCTCGGTTACAACACCCACCTCCTGATGCAGTGTCCTCAAAGGGCAGTGAGCTGGGACACTGAAGACAAAAATGATACTAAATCAATTACTTACCCTCAAATGTCTTGTTTTAAATCTGTTGCTTCCACCCGGTTATAACGTGAAGCAGTTATAACTGCTACAGTTCAGAGAGAAGATTAAACTCAGCAAGGGGGGTTTATTTAATGTTGCTCAAATAACAGAAACCTGAAATAAAATTGCCCTCAGTTCAGCCAAGATTTTTCTCGCACTCCCTCTCTGTCTCTCTCTCCAGGACTGCTACGTAGTGGTCTATAAATACTGGCCCCAACACTTGCTCAGTGCTTTCCCTGCCGATGGCACAGGTCGGTGTTACTGTACACCGCGGCATGGCTCACACGAAGTTCTCAGCTGCTCAGACAAAGCCACGGACTGGCTCCCCACCCTGCCTGACTGGAAATACCATGCTGCTCCCAATGTTACAGATGCTGCTGGCCTTTCCTGCAGGCCCAGAAGGGGCTCATCTGAAGGAAAAAAAAAAAAAGGGAGGAAAAAGAAGAAAAAATGACACCTTTTTGTAAGCAGGTGGGAAAATGGGGAAGGGAGAAGGCTGAACTTTTGTTTCAGCCCCCTTTACAGTGCACATCTAGCTATGATTATAGAATTTAATTGCCAGGTAATGTGGATGTGAAAAACTTCTGCAAAAAATGGTTTCTATAAAACAAGTTCTTCAAATTGAAGAAAGTGTGTGTTTGTCACAGAATTCACACAAGAGCATTAAGATTATATGGGTATTCACAGCAGGATGAAGAACACATATTAATGTTGCACCTCAAAACTGCTGTCAGTGGCCAGGTATCAGGTGCCCAAATTCCTATTTAATAATTATGCACAGCATGATAGTAAGCATGAGACATCACTGGTGGCAGGAATCCGCAATCCTGCCCTGCAATAAATAAGAATTTCAAAGTTTAAAAATACTTCAAAAAAACTAGATCACATCTCTGTGAAAACCACGGGGAAACTGGGCTGTTAAGAGATCGTTACTTTGAAACAGAAACTAAGGGAAGTTGAAAATAAGATGGAAAGATCAGTTCAAACAACTATGTATTTGATGCATGCCCTCAACGTACACCATGGGACAGGCACCACAAATGCAGATAAATGTCCTGCCTTCATCAGTACATTAAATGGCATAACTGGGAGTTTTTGCCAAAGTAAAATATAAAACATATCTTAACGGCATTAACATTAAGAGCTACAGGAGTTCATCTTATAATCAGTGTCTTTTTGAGGTAGCTTAGGACCACGAAATTCTCTTTGCCCCCTGCATATTCCCCAGGACAATAGCTATGCATAAATTCCAGTCTGTTACAAGGCTTACAGGACTATCAAGCTTGTGTGATTAGATAATAGAGTTTCTGTAGCTGCTGGCACAGCCTGGCATAATCCAGTGGCTAGCATCCCTGCACATCTTTCAGATCACCACCTAGGTCATGGCCAGTGCTTATTTATCCATTCGCAGCTCTGTCAAGGGAAGAAGTCTTAATAGTAAGTTTGGAACAAAACAGAAATCTCGTCTCCTGCATCTGAATTGAAAGGTATGGTAAGTCTTACTGCTTTATTTCCATTACTTTCATCAAAAACAGCTTTTGGAAGTGCTTTTAGTACCTTGTTCACATACTTCAGGTTTCCATTCTTTCATTTGATTTATTTATCTTTACTGCTCAACTTGAAAAACTAAGATGATCATTAGTAACACACCACAACTGAAGCTGACTTTGTTTAAATGGACACTGTTTATAAAACCTTGGTTTAGAAGTTTGTCACTGATGCCACAGAAACCTTTCTGTATTAAAATGAAAATATATTTTGATGACATGAGTAATTGCTAAGCCTTGGTGAACTGCCAGATGCAAAGTCTTCTAAACTAATTTACTCATTACAAATTTCTCAGTCATAAAGCTCCTGCACATAGCTCTCATCCTCAGTGATGTACACAAGAGTTTCATAATATCATTCCATCAAACCTTCAAGCTGCCACAAATAAATCCCTGAAAAAACAGAAAGTGGAGAGGTTCAATAAAACTGAGCAAGCAATTGACGTATTTATCATAGTTTATGTGTAGTATAGTGTGAAAAACTTATTCTTGGACATTTACAGCTGTAAAACAGAGAAGTACCACAGATTTTTTGAAATTGTACAGAAGTCCATTTTAAGGAAACATGCACATTCCTGTACTTCTGTAAACAAATATGCAGCATCACTTTACCGTATGACATCACTACCATACCACAAAATACCAAAAAAGGAAAAGATGTGTGAACAAGAGCAAGAGAAGGATACCACAACAACACCTGTTAGTTATAGCTAGTTTTATAACAATACCTTTATATGGCATTGCACATGCAGAGGGGTTACATCACAGGTGGGAAAGCACACAAATCACTGATTTCAAATGATACAAGGACAGGGAGTCGGCAAAAAGTAAGAACTTAGCATGCTGGAGAAGTCTGACAACTGAGAGGATGACTGCTGGAGGAGGGCAAGGGAGGAACAACAGTGTTAGCCAAACATTCAAGGAAAAAAAGTCTAGTTTTTTTAACAAAATGTCAATAGAGCCTCTTAAAAAAAGCAGCATCTCAGCGTTAGAAACGGTAACATACATTAAAATCTCACAGTTAATGTGTGCATAATATAGAAGAATTGGACAGTAGTGTTGGTTACGCTGATGTTTCCTAAAGTTTCTAAAATCTTCCAGTAAAATTTTCAGTAACAGGAGAGCTTTGGAGGACATGCCAATTACGTATAATTTTAAGTCCTTTCCTACTAGGAAGCTAGTAGGTTCTTTCCTACTCTGAGTACTGAAGTCAGTGTGACAAACCATGACATCCAAAGTTAAATGTGCAAGGTTTAGCTGAATCACAGCCTGCAGTTTATGAAGAAGAATGATAGCTCAAGAACAATGTGAATGTATTACTACTACTTTTTTGCTTGCATTTTGCATACTCTACAATTTGATAATGAGACAGTTGTTATTACATCACTTAAACTCAAAGTCTAAAAAGGAAATCTGGTTAGCCCTAAATCCAGGACTAACGCTAATATCCATCAAAGGTAACAGGCTTACTTGAAATATGACAACACTATTGTAAATTTTAAAAGGCTGTTTTAGTTAAATAAGATAATTTCCACAAGACACAGAATGGTATATCAACTGTATGGACCAGTAGAGTTGCAAAATGACATTTTAGGAAGATGAATAATATCAAAGTCTCATACTCACCAGTCTGACTTAAAGAAAGGAAAAACCTACTGAATGAAGTAACTTGAAAAAAAAGAAAACCAGTAGTGTGAAAGATTCAAGTTATTTGGAAAGAGAGAAAGGAATGCACCCACCAGTAAGGAAAAATTATTTCCAGTAACACTATAAAACTAAAAGATTGCAGCAGACACTAAAATTCAAATTGTGCCCAGAAGCCTGAATTTCTGCAACTATAAACCAGCTTAAATACTGAAAAATATTCCAAATATTCTGTGTATTTTTAAAAGCATCTCATTCTATTTTCTTTCATTACATCAGTTATGATACAGTAAGTCATGCCAAAAGTCCTGAAACCACAAAATAGCTTTAAAGGTCTGCAAGATTACTTTTAAATCTTTTGAAAACTACCTTAACATATTGTGCCTCAACAAACATTCAAACACCTTATATAAAATTTCATTACAATATGAAAATCTCCATCTGTGTCTCCATGGTACATTTTAGTTTTATTCCATATAATGAATAAGTGAATTTTATCCTCGATTAAATGAAGCCTTCTTTCTTGGCTATTCCTGCCAAATAGGGAAAAAAGTCTGCACTAAAAGCCAAATGTGGATTATAAATTGATCCTGTAGGTTCAAAAAGCCTGTGAGGCTTGCAGACCTAAATCTGTCCAAAGTTCTTCTAACAGCTGACTTGTTTTTCTACCTCTCTACTGAGCATTTTCACATAAGAGACCTCCTGTATTAGTCACAAATAACTTAAAAGCTACTTTTCAGACATTATACAAACTAATTGCATGTTTATTTGTTTCTGTCTGTGTAATGGTTATGTTTTCATACTTAGAAAGATTCATGTCTGTCTTGGAGCAAGAAATGAGGCAAGGAAGGCAAGAGACAGACATGGCTGAGGGGAACCTTCTGGTCATACTAAAGGAAAAGCAGCAAATTCACAAGCAGTGTAAAAAAGAACAGGTAATCTGGAAAGAGTACAAAGATGAATTTCTGTTGTGTTGGGATGCGATGAGGAAGGCTAAGGCAAAGCTGGAACTGAACCTCGCAAGAGACTCAAAGAACAATAGAAAGGGCTTCTACAGATATGTTAACCAGAAAAGGAAGGTCAGAGATGGTGTACCCTCCCAATAAACAATGCTGGAAAACTGGTAACAATGGGTGAGAAGAAGGCTGAGGTACTCAACATGTTCAGCCTCAGTCTTCAATGGCAACCTCTCTTCCCACACCTCTCAAGTGAATGGACAGCAGGATAGGGATGGGGGGAGCTAAGTGCTTCCCACTGTGAGTAAAGATCAGATTCGTGACTATCTGAGGACCCTGAATGTATATCAGTCTATGGGACCTGATGAGATGTATTCCAGAGTCCTGAAGGAATTGGCTGATGTACTTGCCAAGCCACTCTATATGATATTTGAAAAGTCATGGCAGTCAGGTGAAGTCCCAGGTGACTGGAGAAAGGGAAACATTGTACTCATCTTAGCCTCACCTCTTGCCCAAGATCATGGAACAGATCCTTCTAGAAGCTGTGCTAAGGCACATGGAGGAGGGGGAGGTGATTTGGGACAGCCAGCACGGCTTCACCAAGGGCAAATTCTGCCTGACAAAGCTGATGGCCTTCTATGATGGGGTGACTACAACAGTGGACAAGGGAAGGGCTACAGATGTCATTTATCTGGACTTCCATAAAGCCTTTGACACGGTTCCTTACAACATACTCCTATCTAAATTGGAGAGATATGGATTTTATGAGTGGACTGTCAGATGGGTAAGAAATTGGTTGGACAGTCATGCCCAAATGGTAATGGTCAATGGCTCAGAGTCCTGATGGACATCAGTGACAAGTGGTGCCCCTCAGGGGTCTGCATTGGGACGAAGTGTTATTTAGTATCTTCATTAATGACACAGACAGTGGGATCAAGTGCACCCTCAGAAAATCTGCAGATGACACCAAGCTGGGTGGTGGGGTTGACATTCCTGAAGAATGGGATGCAATCCAGAGGGACCTGGACAAGCTCAAGAAGTGGGCCCACAGGAATTTCATGCAGTTTAACAGGACCAAGTGCAAGGTGCTGCATCTGGGTCAGGGCGAACCCCAGTATCAATACAGGCTGAGGACTGAACAGATCAAGAACAGCCCTGCCAAGAAGGACTTGGGAGTGCTGGTGGATGAGAGGTTGAACATGACTCAGCAATGTGCACTTGCAACTCAGAAAGCCAGCTGTGTCCTGGGTTGCATCAAAAGCAGTGTGGCCAGCAGGTCGAGGGAGGTGATTCTGTCCCTCTGCTCTGCTCTGAGACCCCACGTGGAGCGCTGCATCCAGCTGTGGGTCCCCAACACTGGAACGACATGGACCTGTTGGAGCAAGTCCAGAAGAGGGCCGCCAAGATGATTAGAGGGCTGGAGCACCTCTTCTATGAGGAAAGGCTGGGAGAATTCAGATTGTTCAGGCTGAAAAAGAGATGGCTTCAGAGAGGCCAAATTGTGGCCTTCCAGTGCCTGAAGGGACCTCAAGAAAGATGGAGAGAGACTATTTACAAGGGCATGTAGTGATAGGACAAGGGAGAATGTCTTTAAAGTGAGAGTAGGTTTAGATTAGATATAGAAAGAAATTCTTTACTGCGAGACTGCTGAGACACTGAACAGGTTGCTCCATCCCTGGAAGTGTTCAAGGCTCTGAGTAACATGGTCTAGTGAAAGGTGTCCCTGCCCACAGCAGGGGTGTTGAAATCTGATAGCCTTTGAGGCCCCTTTCAACTCAAGCCATTCTTTGAGTCTATGTACTATCAACAGGTGCTTCTATTTCTACTTTGGGAAATGCTGTTCTTGCTACTTGGCAGAGGTATGAAGGTGGTCACTAGAAGGAAAATTTGGTAATAAGGAATTCTGATTTCTTAATCTATAGTTATAGATCCTGACCTTTAACACTTTCAGAGAACCTAAGTTTGATTACAGATATTAGATGAGAAACTCAGCAAGCTCAGAGTAATTCCTACTGATCATAAAAGCATGACTGAATGACCCGCCTGCTTTCCCACAAATCTACAGTCTTAAAACTAACATGAAACAGCAAACAGGCTAAAAAATGAGCATGTAATTTCACACTGCCCTGTGTGATGTCTTGTCACTACAATTTCAGGAAACACACATAAATATATCAAAGCTATTGGCAGTATTCTTTACAAAGGAAAAAAAAAAGTACTATATTAAAGAAAACAAAGCCCCAGCTGCCTTCTACAGTCATCAAATATAAAAGACCTAAAAAGAGGCATTGCTTCGTTTGACTTCAGTGTAGAGTTAGAAAGGTTTAGGATGTTTCAGAATTAGTCTCTCTAGCAAGGGAGTGTAAACTACAAGACTAATATAGTACACTTTGACCATTTTCTTACATTTTTTCAGTGGTCAATACTCATCTGAAGGCTTGTGTTGCATTAAATTGCCAAAATCAATCATCTCATTATTGCATAAAAATTAATCAATAAAAGATAGATAATTTGAAATATTTTGAGTCTATTTCTATTTTCTGGCTGATTTTTTTTTTCTTCTAACCTCCGAATTTCACCCAAAATTAGAAGTCATCCTATAAAACTATCACAGAATTTATTTTTTTTGTATAGGTAGTACTTACATAAGGAAGTTAAATGACCACCTATATATTCAAATTAGATATTGTGTGTCACACACTGTAAAATATGACATACATTTCCCTTTAACTGGAAAGGCAAGACAGAAATCCTCCAGAAATTTTTCTTGTCTTTTTTTCTTAATAAATGCTTTAGAAACTTTTAGTGAGCATTCTGAGCAGATGACCGAAGCAGTAAGACCAAATTCTATAACATTCTCTAGTGTTACCTTTCATCCAGCCAAGAAAAATAAGAAAATAAGCATCCCTGAGGGTTTTCATAATGTAGTAAAAACTCAAGACAAACCTACATTAACCACACAAGAATAGTAACATCTGTCATACAGAGTAGCACATTTTCAAATGCAATGTACTTGAAATTGTGGTCATTCTGAGTCTGAGACCCCAGCCTTCATCACAGTCTGCTCTCATGTAGTCTGCACAGCAGGAAAGTCTATCAGCTGTGTAGACACTAATGAAGAGAGCTTCGATATGCTTTTATGAAATCCAGAGGATTCAAAGACATTCTTACAAACAAATGCTGGGATAGATTGGATATTGCTGTTCACTAGTGAATAAAGAAACCAGGGTTAAGATGACACTTGAGTCACTAATGACAAATTCCAAAATCTCGGGAGGCTGAAGGTGGAGGAAGAAGATTCTCAGTAAAGGTGATGAGATGTCTTTAGCTCTAGTCAAAAACCTTTGTGAACTGTGGGAAAAGACACCGGTGCATGCCTGAGCTTTTATGGCCTGAGGTCAAGCATAAGGAATAGTCTTTAACACACTCTACAGCAGGGTAGTTCTTTACACTTAAAAAAAAATACCTTCCTCATCTCTTAAAACTGATGAACTGCAGGCCAATGCCTTAGTGATAGTTTAGTATAATAATGTTTTCTCATTTCCCCACTCAGCTGACACTCATTTGAGACACTAATCTTTTAAAACAAAGTTAGTCGAAATATGTAGTACTAATTTTTAACATATGAAACTAATTCAGTTGTTTAATCAGAGAGTAAATCAATAATAATCTTTCAGCTATATCATTGTGCTTCCCTATTCAGAAATGCCATAAGCAACAGAAGACACAGCTATAGCAAAAGACAGCTACAGCAAAGGAGGCACATCTATGGATGTCTTGTTTGGAATGCCATCTTCTTGAATTATTTCATATAAAAGGTCAGTAAACAACTTGAACCACATAATCTAAGCATCAGTGTGACATTATTGTATAGTAAAAAATCTGTTACCAATACCTTGCCAATTTAATACTTCTCTGCATCACGTCATCTTTGATTTGCCTGGTAAAATTAAGAGATACATTATCACAAAGCTAGTTTTGCAGTAAAGCAGAGGCTGGCGAGTTCTTAAAGTGAAAACAAATCGTGGCAATTCTTTTCAACTGAACAAATCTATTCCCTAATGCCAGGATTTGTAGAACTAAATGACTGAGCAGTGAAGGCGAACTGATTCTGTGAGTGATTTCCTTTGAATTTGTCAGAGATGTCACTGTTTCGTAATGTTTCATGCAAGTCTAAAAGCTGTCCATATGAAAGAACACCTGGAAAAATGCTAAAAGGGGGGAGAAAAGGCAGAAGGACAGAACGAGTTGTTGCAGACCTTCAGTGGGAAAGCAAACACGTAAAATCGTTAATTAGCACAGATAAATTTCAAAACACTAAGTTTAGATGACATATTCCTCCCTGTATGATTTCCTTTAGGAATGCATGCTAAGAGAAGAAAAGGAGTTGCTGCCATGGAAGGACTCTGGAGCAGGTACTTGGTTTTGCACATCCTCTCCTAAACCAGCAACAAAGAGCAGACATCTGCCATTCCGGGGATTTTAAAAGCTTTTAATTGTTTAGATACATACATATATACATCTCTGGAATCTTCTATATACCTAATAAAAATTAATGTAGGAACTTTGGTTACAATAGGGATAAAAGTCTATATAGGCAAATTCCTTTCTGCAAATTCCTTTCTACAAATTCAGTGTGACATATTTTAAACAATTTTAATTCCACCTGTACCACAAACTGCAATGAAAGTATACATGGCCTTAAAAAAATGTTTCCTTAAATTTTCCTCCCAAGCTCATAAATATGTGTTTAGTCATAACTAAAATATCATCAGTTACTTTCAAAGCTTTAAGCAAGCATTGTACAAGCCCCTCAGATACTGATTAAATGCAGAATGACTATCATTGAAGAAAGCACCTTTCAAAATGGGAAAAAATACTAAAACCACAAAAGGTCTCTTCATTTATGGAGAAGACCACAGTATTCTCCACATTCCCTTAAGTAAAAAAAAAAGTTTCATGGTTCTAAAAAAATACTTGGGGAAAAAAATAGCCCACAGACAGTAAATCGCACACGGCTGCACATATTGTTCTGTTTCTGGAAAATTAAAACCTAAGTCAAGTTTCATGAAATCTGAACTTCAGGTTCCTGTGATTCTGCATTTCTACTTTCTTCTCCTTCATAAACTAAATAGTTAGTCTGATTTTGATTATAAACCTTGACCTCTTCAACTAACAAACCATCTCCTCCTTCTCAGGTTTGACAAGCACAAAGTAAGCTTTTAACAGCAGCACCAGTTTGAGCGTTATTTAGGTGTGCTGTTAGCAACATGTGTACAACTGAAGCATAAAAAGGGAATTTTAAAAGGTATGTAATCTCACAGTGTTGTCAGTGGTGACTATAAAAGTGTTTTAATCAAACAAACATCAAAAAAATTACTATTTCAAATGCCAGAAGGAATAAATTAAAAAAAAAAAAACAATCAATTTTCTTCCTGCTCCTTGAGAATGCCTATTTGAAACTCTGTACAGGTGCCAAATATCACAATAAGACTTTATAATATTTCATTCATTCTTGCATTATGAACCATTCTAATAATCTTCACTCATCAGAATGAATTCTATTCAGCTTTAAAGGATTTATCTGTAGGCAACTCAAACCAAAACAAAATTTGGATTTTTCAAGTTGGCTGGAGCTTCATGAATCCTGCATTGTAAGAATTGTTAGCTTTTGCTCTGTCCTAGTTTCAGCCAAGAGAGCGTTAATTTTTTAGAGTAGTCAGGAGGTGGGCATGGCTAAGGCCCGGGTGCTATTTGATACCACCTGATGTCATTGCCAGGGGCGGGAGTAAGGTAGTCTCGCTTCTGGGGAGAAGGGAGTTCCTCCCAGTAAAAGAAAGTGTGGAGGACAACACGGTCCAGGATTATTCCATTTTATGTGGAAACATTTCTTGGTCTCTTACTTTTTGCTATTAATGTTGTTGATGCTACTGTTTGTTTTTTTCATCTCATTGCTGTTTCCAGTAAATTGTTCTTATCTCAACCCGTGATCTTCGTCTTTTGTGCTTTCAGTTGTGGGGGGAGGAGGAGCAAGAGGCAGTGTGGTTTTAGCAGGGAATACCACTCCCAGACCATGACATGCTTACAAATGGATAGAAAACAGACCAATTTAATTTTTATGTTATTTTCTTAAATATGCCCATCCATGTTACAGATTTGTCACATCTGAAGAATGACAACATAGAAAAAGACCACTCTCTCAAAGACTATTGCTCATCAATATGGGTGGGCCATGTTGTCATGAAGGCTTTACATGTTTTAGAATAGCTTTCATCCAAACACCACTGAAAGGTGCAACCTAATAGAACGTTGAATCTACTCCGAGTGATTAACAATACACTTAACTGCAGAACCAAATGTTTTTTTATTTGGTGAAAACAAACATGCAAAAGCATTGCATTCCTTGTAGACTAATGAATGCATGTGAAATTATGATGATGTATGAACCCATTCTTTATGAGCGTGGCCAGAGGGAACTGCCTCTTAGTTTAGAAGAGATGGGGTGGGAAAAGAAGACTGAATGTACAGTGGGCCCTACCAGAGGTGCATTATTAACTCTCCACCGTGTTCCTGTTTACAGGCATGCTCTTGCTCTTTCAGCATGCCATTGCTTACCTTTGACTCTAAGGGTCTTTGTTTCCAAGCAATAAATACTTCAGACTCTGGGGAGCAGACAGGAAGATCATACATGACTTCAAAAAATCCCTTACTGTTGATAGATTATTGTAAGCACTTATTCATTATTAGGTGAAATGCTATTGACTGTACACTTAATAAATAGCCTATTTGTTCTTTACAACTGAAGCAATACTGTAACAGGAGTTTTGAAGAGAAGACCATTAAAAATATAAAGACATCACACAGCAGGTAATTTGCAGAATGTGGTTTCAGTTTTCTGTTCATTGCAGCACAATCAACAAATACTGAATCGAAACTTCTGTTGCTTTCATAAAGATTTTGTGTAGGGCAAGCTACTCATACACCTTAAAAATGATCCAGAAGTTTTCATGAAATGAAGCACTGAGGTGAACTATAAATACACTTGTGTAGCTTTCCAACAACACTGTGTAATCATTTCCCGCTTCTTTGGACAAAAACAGCAGCCTTGGCTCTCCCAGGGACTAGAGGCTGCTCTGAAGCACAAGACGACAAACAAGGTGAAGAGCCCACTTTGCTACAAACCCCCAGCAAGTTGTCTGAGCAAAAGCCATACAATTGAACATGCCCCCTTCCATTTTATTTTTAAAAGGAGCCTAATCTCATTTAGAAGAAAATATTCACATTTAAAGTTATTTTGCTCTAAATTAGTCTACATAAATATTTTCAGCTACTGCCTAAATCATTGTCAATTAATTGCTGCTTTTAAGACCACACCTAATAAACTCTGTACTAGATAACTGTCTCTTAATGGCTACAAGAAGGAAAACAATTACAATTTAAATTGCTTTAAAAGATTACACACAATTAAGAAGTGGATTAGAAGCATATTGTACAGGAGGAAGAGGTTAACTGGGAAGGAAGAGACAGAAAAAGAAATATTCAAAACGTATGACTGTAGAGTTAAATTAAAAAAAGGCACCAACCGTACTCAGCAGCTAATGACTGTTAATTTGAAAGACTGACATATATTAGAGCTAATATTTAAGTGATCCATTCCCATAATAAAAGCAACTATATCACGTAAGTGATCTCCTATTTCAGTATAAAAAAATCCTGAAACAATAGGATATCCAAAAGTTTCTAAAATGCTTCTGAAACAAATCTTACACAGAGCTTGCACTCAGTTACAGTAAAATAATACCTGTAGGAATAATGAAGAGAAAACATCCCTAATAGTGCATGCTTTTTCATGGCTTTGTATGGCAGTGTCACTGTAGCACAAGTGAGCACAAATGAACATGACCAACAATGACTTGACTTAGGTTCTGCAGTCCATCATGCCTTTCTCACTCTGTTTAAAAAAACCCAAACAACTATAACAAACAGTAAAAAAGTCAAGAAGCAGCATACATTTCAGCATACATTATTTAACCTATGCTGCTATTTTTTAACTTCACAATTAGGCAGCTTACTGACCCAAACATGCTGATGGTTTGTTTTCAACAGTAAAGGATCAGTGTAGTCCTGTGAGAGTAAATGACGTCACTTATCTACACACACGTCTCATAGGTGCTTCATTTTATTTCTGATGTTGGACTTCCCTGAACAGCTGCGTGCCTGCACTCACAGCTGGATGCAAGCTGCTGGACAGCTACACTACTCCTGGCAAAAGGAAAACAGAGGTAATGATATGCAGTGAATTGGGCTTGTTTGAATCAGACTAAATATTTGGATTAGAGTCAAATTCTTTCTATAATACATATTGCAGGCATATGTGTGACAGTCAGAAGATGAGTTCACTGGAGGAAAAATATAAAATAAAGGGATAAGAATGGCTCCAAATGCATGGGAAAGGCAAACTAACTCCCTAAGTGTTTATCAGACAAATCCAATTGGTTCCTTTCCTGCAGTCCTATTAGAATTAGTTTTCTAGCAGAGGTAGTTATTGCAGTCTGGCATCTCTCAAGCACATGTGGAAGCTTTGGCAATTTGATCATTGTGATTTAATGTCCTCATTTCCCCAGCTACACTTTACCCATGCACCTTCCTTTTCTTCACACAATGAATGTAGTAACGCAAACATCATCACAAGATATTCTAATGTAACAGTCTCCTGATTTAAGGTTTAGTGCTACTGGAAAAGATGTTATTCTTGGTTATGTTATCCAGAAGAAAATCCCACACTGACTCTGCTATTGATGACAGCTATAGAACTACACGGAGTTTACACTAGGCTAACAGCAACTTTTTCTATTACATTGTGATAAATCATGTCAACAGCACTGAGACTTTCTGGCAAGTTTTGATGCTTCCATTCTTTCAAGTATCCTTCCTCTGAAAAGCCAAGATACCAAATGCGGAAGGAACATGGGTCACACTGGGTCTAGTCTCGACATGAAATCTGAATGGGGTCTGAGATGTGCGGTCTCACCTGAGACTCTTGGACCCACTTTACACTTAGTTATTGATCCACTTACAGAGATGACATGAAAATGAGAAATAAAAACAGTAAAAAACTTCCCTCCTTGTCCTTATGTTTAAACAGAACTTCCCATATTTCAGCTTGCGCCCACTGTCTCTCCTCCCATCACTGGGCACCACTGAAAAGAGCCTGGCTCCACCCCCCTTGCATCCTCCTTTCAGGTATTTGTATACATCGATGAGGTCACCCTGAGCCTTCTCTTCCCTAGGCTGAACAGTCCCAGCTCTCAACCGTTCTCAGAGGACAGATGCTTCAGTCCCCTAATCATCTTCATGGTGCCTTCACTGTACTGGCTCCAGCATGTCCATGTCTCTGTTGTACTGGGGACGCAAGCACTGGCCCAAGAATCGAGATGTGGCTCAGCAGGGCTGAGCAAAGGTGAAGAATCCCCTCCTTGACCTGACAGCAGCACTCTGCTCAACGCAGCCCAGGAAGCTGTTTGCTCTCCTTAACCTTTTCTATTCTCCAAGTTCCTGTTACGTGAATGTTCCTTAGTCTCCAATGCTGTTTACATGAATTTTATGAATTTGAGAGTTATCTCATACCAGTGAAAATTCCTCTCATTAGTCAAACATTCACATAGTTATTTAGTTTGGCAATCCAAAGAATCTTTTAGTCTTAGGTTTGATACCTTTTCGGGGGGGGGGGGGGGGGGGGAAAAAAAAAAAAGAATTTATGGAAAAGG
>JAWWTY010000123.1:21324540-21452943 GCA_035222235.1 Margarornis squamiger | reverse complement strand
CCCCCCCCCCCCCCCCCCCCCCCCCCCCCCCCCCCCCCCCCCCAAGAAAAAAAAAGAAGTTATGGAAAAGGGCAGATGGACTGACAACAAAAGAATCTCCCAAAACTCATCTGATCGAAAAGGCAGAAAGAATGAAAAAATTCTCATCGCATACCACAATTTTTTGGTTGACCATGGACCATAACTTATTCAGTCAGGTATGGATGTTTCCACAATTATTCAGAGTCTTGGTCTTATTCTCCATCATTCTTCTCAGCATGTTTTTAGAAAGGAATAAAATATAATGAACACAAACTCCTGTATCAAACTGCTAAATTATTAAAAATGAGGGTTCAAAGCTTGAGAAGTCCTTGGCTATTTCCTTTTAAAAACAATTTTTTGTTTACAATTTTCCTGTATTATGCCTATATTGCTTCTAAAACCTTTACTGACTGGCTAGTAGCTGAAAAGAATACCAAAAAAGAGAAAAAAAAAATAAAAAAAAATAAAAAAAAGAAGAAGAGGAAAGGCTGTTTCTGAGTCCTGTTTCATGCAGTTGCAAACTACAAAGCAAGGGTGAACACCATGTGGCTTGAAAGCCAATTATGACCCATGGGGTTATAAAATGAAGACATCAACAATCTCTCCCTCCCTATAGTTTTGTAACTGATTTAAAGCTGATTAACTGTATGTATGTATGTATTTGCTTGTTAACACAAGTGAGCAAATATTGTCTGGCTATTCTGGAAGCCAGCAGCATAGGAAAGTGTGGTTGTGAGTTTTATTGTAGCTTAAAAAGCCCCAACTAGTAAACGCAAAGGGAATTCAGAGTTTTGGTATAGTTTATAAATATATAATTCAGGAGGGATATTCCTTTGACCCTCTGGATCTCTTTTTCACACACTTTCTTGCAGAAACTTAAGGGTCTTTTTACTTCCAAGCATCACAGGAGTTTGTCCAGAATTGGTCAATAGAGATTAAACATTACTAACACATGGACTTACAGATGGTGGTCACAAAATTCTGGTAGGAAACTAGTCACAGGGGCATATTGTATTAATATCTCACACACAGCATTTGAGAAATATTTGAGCTTTAGAGTCAAAATAAATTGGTTACTCAAAAATGAATGCCCATAAAATAACTCATTGCATCATCTGTTGTGCCATATATCAGCTTCACAGAATCTCTGATGAAAACCTGGGTGTCTCATCACTCCTGCAGCAAACACACATGCTCAGTCAGATGTGCTGTTTGCAGCTTTGGTCCAAGTGGTCAAGAGGGTGTCAGTACAAAAACATTCACCTGACAGGAAGAGAGGTGGCATTTTTTCACAGATAAAAATTAGAGAAATAAAATCTTTCAAGTGTATGAAATATTTTGCCTTTTTACTCTTTATTCTAAAAATTAATTCTAACCTTGCTTACCAATCCTGAATGTTTTTAAAGCATTAACTTAAAAGAGTTAACAAAGCTTAACACTCAGCTGGTTTATTACCTACTGCAAAACACAAGAATAGAGAATGAAGAACCCAGCATCTGGCTGGCTTGACCCTATTTTTCTTCATTCTTCATTAAGCTAAAAATAAAGCAGCTCAAAGATTAGCTACAAATAAGCAAAATTCTGAAGGAAAACATTCTGGGAAATAGTATAGCTCAACTATATTGCTTGGAAAATTTTTTTTCCCCCGAGAAATAAATGCAATATGTAAGGAGTCATGTTTTTAAAATAAGATAGCCTTTTTTAAACTTGCAATTACATTTTTCTGTAACAAGGAGCTGAGACAGAGAAAAACTACTTTAGTCATAATATCCTGTGATAGGAAGGTGTTTGGGGTTATTATATCTCTTTCCAATGAAGGAAAACTATGGAACCCAGTGGAAAAATATCAGATACTTAGCACAACTGGAGCCAGAAGGTTTCAAATCTCCAGAAAACGTCACTGATTAGATAACACGTGCCTAACTGAACTGACATTAGACAAAAGCACTTCTATCTCCTCTAAAATAAACAGAGAGATGAGGGAAGAGCAGAGAGGAGGCAGCTCCTGGATTATCACCAGAAGAAGAAGGGAAAGGTTTAGTCACCCATGATGAAAGAGAAGCAAACTGCCCAGAACAGGAGACTCTAGGATTCTTCAGAGGCAGCTGAAGAATTTGGAATGAATGGATTTACTAAGGAAAAAGAGTAACACCAATCTACTTAGCCAGAGATTTAAAAGCATTTAATTCCCAGCCAAGAGGAGAGAAGGATGCACAAGGAATGGGTACATCTTTCAAAGCACAAGGAAAGAGCAGAAGAAAACTGTTGGCCTGCATGGTTGTGACAAAGTGGTGAGTAGAATGAGGTTTCTGTGTGTACAGCACAAACTGATGTGAGGATGCACAGTGAAGAATCCTCAAAAAGAAGAAGAGTAAATATTTCAAAAGATTTCTGGAGGGGAAAAAAAAAAAAAAGAAGAAATCACTGAAGAATTTTCAAGTATTAAAAAATAGGACTAATATACATGTGCAAAAATTCACGTTTTACAGCAGCTAGAGGCAAGTCCCACCTACTAACTTATGTGAAGAAGAAAAAAGAAAGGAATTTTGCTAAAGTGAAGAAACGAAACTAACTACTAACACCTAGATATGAAATATTTGTCAAGATGATATGGATAAGGACAAGAAGTACATGTTGCAAGACTCTCCTTGAAAAAAGTTAAAGTAATATAAGCTATATTTACCTCTATGAAAGAAAACAAATCCAGTGAATTTAAGTCTTCACAACCTTCAAAGTAGCTAAATGAAAACTGGTGTGTAATTATGAACCAAACAGATTCTATGTCAATCTCACTGGTTCTTTAATTTCTGATGCTTGAATTTTATCATCACAAAGATATTCAGATTCAACAGGCTGGCTTCCAAGCTGGTTACATCAGCAAAAACATTAAATATTATTTATTATTATTAGCCTAAATTTGGCAAAAGTCAACAAGATTACACTACAAGTTACATACATTAGAAATTAGGGTAAGATAATATCTTTGAAGTACTACCACATGTGCCTCAAATCATGTTCAGTTCCAGCATTCAGAGTGTCGGTACACAATACAGGGAAGTGTAATTTACAGCAGACCTTGCACATTAAGCTTTCACGGTGGTAGCTGTGTGTCTCATTACTTTTTAAAGAGAGATTTGGATGACAGTGATTTGTCCGACATAGACAGACCTTACACATAACAGCCTGTGTTAGCATCTGTGGTCTGCTTATCCAGGTCATGTTTTTCTGTCTCTCTCCTTGACTCTCCTAGGCTATAGATGCCATTCATTTGCTTACACCAGACTTAGACCTTGTATTTTGGCATGTCACCATATATATTTGTATTTCAGCTTCTAAACGTTACTTCACAGTGTATTTGCATTGTTTTGTTTCTCCATCCTTGTGCATCAACACGTGCTTTAATCAAGGCTTGAGAACAACCTATTCACCTACTCAGCTAGCCAAGTGCCAAAATGCCTCCAGACTTTAAGCTTTGCTTTGACTCCAGCATCCTCTTCCAAATATGAATGGGCAGTAAACACCACAGATGGGTTCTCATGTTTGCAAGCAGGTAAACAAATTTTTACATATCTTTTCAGCTGCAGAGATATGTGCCAAGATGCAGCAGATCATGGCTGTTCATAAGAACCATACAAGATGCAACAAGAGTCTCAAGAAAAAGCTGCCTGCAAGGAGGGTGCACAGCATGGCAGGTGAGCAGCAATGAAAACACTGCTGAATTCCAAGCAGAAAGGACATCTTCCACTTCCTTTGCTACAGAGCACTAGGGCTTAGGCTCTTTTCAGGCTTTGTCACATCCTACCTGAATGATGATATCAAGGCTAATCTCACTCTGGTGCTCATCATAGTCCTGTGACAGCACAGCCAAAAGAATCCGTATTACTTCATGGTGAGGAAGGGAGAAATTCAGCACACATCACTTATGAAATTGAGAATGACTCAGCAAGTCAGTCTGTGGGAAGGACAGATATGAAAGGTTTTGAGGCTAATGGCTTTGAAGTTCCTTGGTGATCTAGATGAGGAAGTGGACCAGCTCACACTGACTGAGACCAAAGACGGTACATGTTTTTCTTCTGGAGGCAGAAGAGTAAGAGACAAAACACACTGCATGAAAGCAGGTTCTGACACACTTCACTATTCCTCCTTAAGACCTTTCTTTCCTTGCTCATTTTTAGTCTACATGTAGATTTAACACAGAGGCATCTCTTTTTTTTCATGTTCAAATCCAAGTCCTCCTCAGTCACTGCCTCAGAGCGCAACAGGAAGAATGCCAACCCAACTATTTTTCGCTCTGGCACTTAGGCAGTGGCTACATTTTTCAAGCCCTGGCTTCAGCCTAGCTCTCTGGTCCAGCTCCTTGAGACGACACAACAGCTCACTCACACCTCATTCTGCAATGTGCAGAGAGAACTATTTGTTCTCTTGCTGCAATGGAATAAAAGACAAACCCTCTTGGGACTACATGGCAGCCCTAGGTTCACCCTGCATTAGCTGGCATTAGTATAGCACGGTAAAAGCAGCAAAGACGCCTAAGACAATTAAACAAACTGACGATCTTGCTACTGAACTTTGCTGCTTTAATAACATTTATTGCTTGAGAAGAGATAAATCCTTCCAAGAAGGGTACAGGCACTACAGTTATCACACATGGTCCTTTGTGGAGAAAAGAGACTGCTCTGCATGTGTTAGTGCACACCACACCAAGGAAACACTGAGCAAAACACAACTAAGAGAATGTCAGCTAAAACCCAGCCCAAGCAAACAGGTTTTATATGAAGTGTCTTGGGAGAGTAAAAGTTGAAAGGCAACAGCTCCACAGATGCTGTTTCCACCGTGTTCCTGCAGAAGGATTTGGAAGTACCTTGAGCCTGACAATTTGTATGCCCAAGGGCATCCAAACATCCTCCTGGCACTGCAATCCAACAGTTCTCTGAAAATTTAGGACCTTCAAGGAGTCTAAAATCAGCATTTGTCCTTGAATATTGTACAAGAAAGCTGAATACTCTTTATAGATCCACTGCTCCCACCCCATAATAGAGAGGGGTTTTCTTTGACCACTATTTCACAGTCCACTGGTAGAAAATCTAGTCTCCAAAAGTCATTCAATAAGCTGTTTTCCTTCAATCTGTACTAATAAAACTATACAACACTATAAACATTTTCCAGAGTGGACTCCAAGATGTTTGGTGCTATAGCTGGAAACACTGCTCCTTTTGTTTTTACATTACAGCAGACTCCTTTAGACCCACTTCCTATCAAGACACGGAATACTTTTGTCTTTTTATTTTCTGCAAGGAGAGTCCTTTCAAAATCTAAGCAAGAAACTTATGAGCAGCTATTGGGTGAGGATCATCACTACAAACCTAGGCACAGCACAAATCAGAATCATCAGAAAAGCAAAGCAATGCTCAGGGAACAATCTTCCCTTCTGTAACCGTTCCAACACACAGGCTGGCCATGTGGGGAAGATCAGCGTTAACAGGAGATATGGACCCACATCTCTCAAGCTGGGAGAAAGAAACAGACTCCACAGAATGCAAAATTTCCTTTCCATCAAAAATTTAAGGTAAGGAAAGCAATAAACAAACCACTCTGATGAGCTATATCTACAAAGTCACCTTTTTAATTGAACATATTCTCCCTTTCTGCCCATGTCTGAGAAGTGCAGGGTAGGTAAAGCATAAGCAGAAGTGTGGCATATTAAATCCAGAAAAGCACCATGCCCATGCTGCTTCAGGCTTTTCTGCTAAAGCTGCCAACAGGAATGCTCATGTTTCAGTTGGGCAAATTTTACAGGGAGAGGTAATATCTTTTATTAGACGAACTGATACAGTTGGAAAAAACAGACTAGATTTTGGGCACAGAACACCCTTCCTGCACAGTTCTGAAGAAGGACTTGTTTGCCTGAGGTATCTGGGTTTTTTCCAACTATATCGGTTATTCTTATAAAAGATATTACCTCTCTGTGCAAAACCTGCCCCCCTTAACAGTCTTTGAATATCGTGGCTGTAACAGCAATATTACTACATTTTAGTTATACTGATGGCTTGCGTTATAGACTTCTACATTTGATCTAACAGGGATCATCTCATTTCACAGAGAACAGACTATTGTTTTTAAAGGCAACAATTTGTTATAGATTATACCCATTGCCAACATGGGCTGGTGTAAAGGAAAAAAAAAACAAACCACTCTCACCCCAAAAGTCATCTCAAGTGCTGTCATTACCATTCGCAATAACCAGAACAATAATCAGAACAGCCTCCAAGTATGACATGTACCACAATATTAGGAAATGCCAGGAGAGCACAAATTCTCAAATTTCTATTGAAGGAGTAGTAAACCAATCCCTACAGAGGATTGTTACTTAGGTCTAATGAGATAGTTTTCAAGATTTCACACATTCACAAACTTTCTCCCATTTTGTGGCAACACTGCCCCACTTACTAGGACTGGTCTTGGCAAGTGATACCCTAACATGTGAACTACACCCTAAAGAGTTTACCGTGAGGACACACATTTACATAGCAGAGAAAAAACCCACAGAAATCTGTAAAGCCTTTCAAATACTGTGGGCCTCAGGAAGGTCTTTGTCTTGTACTTATTTTGACGTTCTGCATAGTTCTGGTGGAACACAAAGTGCTGACTGACCTGCTTCACAGGCAGGCACTGATGCTAGGAGGTGCAACAAATACCTGAAACTTCATGTTCAGCTTATTAAGACATATTTTTCTTCCCTTAGCCTGCCATTAAATTTGGGACAAATCTAATTGAGAAGCATTTGCATTGCAAGTATTCAGTTTCTCACCCTCAACTTACAATATATTGTTATCTATTTATAGAACAGGCCATATTTAAATACCCTTCATTGCCATCTCTGCTCACTCAAAGGTTCATGATTTCCTTATAATACCGATTCGCTCTAAGAAGGGTCTCAATAAGAAAGTCAGAGTTAAGTAATTTTTCAGTGAATTACATATGCTGTTACCAAGACATACTCTGAGTTTTATTTCAGATGTCTATGAAGCAAGATGCAAAAGAATTTTGATGATATGTTTGAAGAATGGGAGAAAATTATTTTACAGATCTCTCTGTTTTCAAATTATAATTGATTGATCCATATTATTAACTCAGTGATGTAACTATAGATTAACCACATTAGTTTCACCTGAATTTCTCCACAGTTTTGTCTTGCCATACAAATCAGAATTAATGTGGTAATTATTAAATTACTTGATATTTTATATACTGTAGTTGTTATGTATCAATGAATGCAAAATTATTTTCCACCATGAACTATTTCATCTCTACAGGATGGTTGATGTTTTGCATTTTTTAAAAATAAAAGTAAGAGCTACAAAATAGATCTATTTTGTAGGTAGGATTCTTATAAGCTGATCTGGCAAATATTTATCTCTGACATCTATTTAAAACCTATTAACAAATATTTATGCAAATATCAGTTACTCTTTTGGGAGTAGGAAATGGAAAAACTATTTCCTAAAGAAGTTTATTTACTGAAATGAACTAATGAAACAATCCACTGCCTGTTTGTACTCCTGAAATAAGCCAGATTGACCAGAAGTGCAATACCAGGGAACTAAAATTTCAAAAATTATTTGCGGGTGAGAGAAGGGGAAGGAAGAAATTAATTTCTCCATGCTTTAAAAAAAAAAAAGCAGTAAGGTAAAAATCAGTACAAGTAAGTCCCTACAGCTTTCCCCATACTGGGGAACTTTCAGGAATTTTTCTCAGAGCAGAAGTGGTATGATAAAAACTAGACTCTCAAAATACTTTCTACATAACGTTGTTTCTTCACTTTGCTTTACCTGCAAAAACCAAGTGAAAATGAGACACAGATTTTGTTCCAATTTTATTGTTTTTCAGACTTTTTACGCTCATTTCAATGCAAACAAAAAAGGGATGACCGAAAAATCAAAAGTTTCAGAAAATGTCTAACATTGTAAAAGAACTGGATTTTTGTTAATCATACCACCCTGGTGTGAGCTGACCTTCAAAAGGGGGTGTGTGGTCTGAAACTGTCTTCCCACTCAGGGTGTGGTACTGCCCAGAAGCCACAGGTATCGACCATTAGTTGCCAGGTACCCACAATGCATCAAATATTCAAAGGAATGACCTTAGTTTTTTTTCTGCAGACATCAGTCACATTATATACTCACATGTTAGTTTAGAAGTTCCATGGTTATAATACAGAAGGCAACTTTCATGTGTTCTGTCACATCAGGGCGAATAATAATTAGCATTAATGTTATTTGTTATGTGTGTTCAAGACTGTTTTAGGACATGAAATGGAGCACACGTAAAGCAACTTTTAATAAAATTCCTGACAGATGAAGAAGGGCTTGTAACTGATAATTTCCAAAAGGTATTAGTTACTGTATTCATTAAATTATTTCTCTACACGGAGCCAGAAAATGGGCACCATTTGATGAACACCACAGTAAGGAACAATGTAGCCCTGTCCTCATCTAGATTCTCATTGCAAGTTAGCATTGATTTTCTTTCCACACTTTTCCGTCAGTCATATACCTGGTGCATAAACCATCTCCCTGCTTCACAAAGAAGAAAGGTACTCAGTTGCTACTTCTTCCCCCTCCCCTCCGCCCCCCAAGAGAAAATACACAGGTGGCATTTTCAAATGAAGGGAGAAAGCACTCCACAAGACAAAGAACTGAGATAACACATTAATGGACAATGAGTTGCCTTATGGCCATATTACATTGTAAGACTTATCTGTTCTGTAAGTGAGCCAGGCTCCAGCACGCCCTCCCCTCCTCAGACTGCACACATATTCTATACAAGGCAGTGTAGGGCTGGAGTCTGTCAGGCACTCCTGGACACCAAACACCCAAAACTGCCATCTGTGCCCTTGTACTGCAGCTGGCACCACTCACTGTAGTGGTTTATGGTCACAGCACCAAGACTGCCAGAAGTCAGGAAGCATTTGGATGATACTCTAAGGCACATAGTGTTACTCTTATGGATGGTCCTGTGCAGGGTTAAGGGTTGGACTCAATGATCCTTTTGCATCCCTTCCATCTTGGCATATTCTGTGATTCTGTGATATTCAGCACACCTTTGGACCACACATCCCTGGGGTACAGCTGAGCACCACAGCCAAGATCTGTCACAGGATCAGAGAACATTGGGCACATCACTGTTCATACATTACTGGAACTGTGTATCACAGATTCACAGAATCAATTAGGCTGGAAAAGACCACTAAGATCATCAAGTCCAACTTATGACCAAACACCTACACATTAAGTACACCACTAAGTGCCGCATCCAGTTTCCTTAAACACCTCCAGAAATGGTGACTCTACCACCTCTCTGGGCAGTCCATTTCAATGCTTAATCACCCTTTCCCTGAAGAAATTCTTCATAACTTCTAACCTGAACCTTCCCTGGTGTAGTTTGCGACCATGTCCTCTCATCCTGTTACTAGATGCCTGGGACAGAGGCTAATCCCCACCTTGCTACAACCTCCTTTCAGGTATCACAGCATCTTCTGAGTTGGAAGGGACCCACAAGGATCATTGAGTCCAACTCTTAAGTGAATGGCCCATACACAGGATCAAACCCATGACCTTGGTGTTATTAGCAACAAGTTTTAACCAACTGAGCTAGATAGTATAGAGGTAAGGTCACACCTGAGCCTCCTCTTCTGCAGGCTAAACAACCCCAACTCCCGCAGCTGCTCCTCTTAGGACTTAACCTCTAGACCCTTAACCAGTTTTGTTGCCCTTCTCTGGACTTGCTCCAGCACCTCAGTATCCTTCCTGAATTGAGAGGCCAAGAATTGAATATAGTTCTCAAAGCGCAGCCTCACCAGGGTTAAGTGCAGAAGAACAGTCACTGACCTAGTCCTGCTGGTCATGCTACTCAAATACATGGGTAGGACATATTCCAAATAACCCACCCTGATTTTTGGATCCCCTAAGACTGGTGTCAAGTCTAAAAAGAATCATAGAGGAACGCAGCAAATAAAAAGTTTGGCTGAAGTTGAGTCCTGGTTATAGAGCAATTAAACAAAATCCAGCCCAGCTAACAAGAAGCTGGATTTTACTGTGAATTTTTCAGATTTCTCTAAGCAGCAGTTGTTCAATCAACAGTGTTGTTTTCTTACCACAGCGGGAGCGCACAGGTGAGACCCGAGTTGGCTGTTAACTCCTGGCTTGCTGGATGACCTACAAACAAAAGAGGGACGCTATCCTGTACAGTGTTGCGTGTTTCTGTTCAGAGCCATGTAAAGGTTAGGTCTTATTTATACCTGTCATTTTTTGCTAAATCAAATACAGATATTGCGGCATGAAACATACCACACTTCATGGTTGGTTTGTACAAATCACCTAAAAGATAGTAAAAACTCCAATCAAGGTATTCCAGACAAAATGCAATATAATGATCTAAAGGCCCACACCACATCATTCTTTGACACCTTTCAGCTATTTACAGAGGGAGCAAAGACAGAAAATTGTGTGTAACAACAACATTGATGAATTTCAGGTTCTATTTAAAACTTTAAGCTCCATGTTCAGTAGCCTCTACACCACCCCTGAATGCCAGAATGCACAGAGAAACAAGAAAACAAGTCTGCTTGACCTGAACTGTAAGAACTGAAAAGAACTTTAAAACCTCTAGGCACAGTCTGCATAAGAATATTAGGAAAAAAGATACAATAAAATTCTTCATGCAAATTGCCATCTGGGCCAGGAAGCTGAGTACAATACTGTTTTCATCATCTTTAATGATGCACAGTTTAGTTCAGGAGGAGGGGGGAAGGAAATGGGACCAACCTTTGACCAGTATGACAGCAGCATAAGTAATCCCTTATTGCATTATGAAATGATTCATACATGAGGACCTGTTATATTACTGGCCTGTTAACAGTATCACAGCTCCTTACTTTGACTTTTTTTCATTTTGTTTTACATCAGACAAGCCTATTGCTGTCATTTGTAGAGAACAGAATAGCTGCTACAGTTTTGATATAAAACACAGGAAAAAAATACACAGCAGCTGTTCATATTTTCTAGGAAGTCTGTTACAATAATGATGTCATGGAAAAAGGCTGGAATCTATTAAAATGGATCAGACAGGCAAGCCATTCAAAGCCTTCAAACAATATGCACATACAAGCTACAACACGCACCTTACATTGAAATAAGAACAGGCAAATAGTGCAGTTCCTTAAAAATATTATTGAGATCAGGCAATTAAGGTAATTTCATAGATTTACTTCAATAAACTCAGTTTACTACTGGAACTACCCAATAAAGCAAAATACAAAAAGCACAACCAACTCACTGTCAATTAAGCTCACGTTCACCTATACAAGCTTTTAAACCTATTTTAAATCACTGGCTCAATCTATATAGGAACAAAGAAGCATTCCCAGCAAAAGATTCTCCTCTGACAAGTGAGACATTTAAACACCAGGTAAAAACTTCAGCTCTTTAGAAAGGGTGTTTGTATTGTTGGTCAACAGCAGCAGTGCATAGTTTGGAAAGTAATGATCCCACCTTACCTTGTGTTTTTCCAAACTCCACTAAGTCAACTATATATGGCATAATTTTGAATATTCTGGAATACACTGATGAGTTCACATGTAAAGGGAATATATTATAGAGGAATTATTATGAATTTAAGATCAATTTAAAGTTAATGAAACATTCTTAAATTTCTTCTTTTTTCAAACCATCAAATAAATTTTGTACCTGGTAATTAAAAAATATCAGATACAAAAAACCAAAATCAATGAAAATACATCAAGACTCAAAAAACTGATGAAACTACAAATTGGTTTAAAGTGGTAATTCCACCAAGTCATCGGAAAAGATCTGTGTGATTACAGCCCTCATCAGTTATGTGTAAGTATGCTATATTGCTTTCATTATAGTCCATATTCAACTGCATTCAACACTACTACTACAACTATCTTTAAAAAAAAACCAACCAAACAAAAAAAATTATTATCAGAACTCTAAGCCAAAATTCTAATTGCTAAGCAGAATAAAAAAACCCCAGAAAACAATGATCCAAACTTCAGACACTTTCATGCTGAGGCCATTAAACACCTCCTCCTGCAAATGGGTATGTATGAACAAATTTGAGTTCACCCACGTCTAGCTGCCAGATCTGATCCTACTGTCCTGCTCACATTTCCAGTCCCAGTAAAAGGAGTAGGTTACACATGCACCAAGAGCAATAGGTTAGGCATGCAAATAGCTCTGTGGACTTCACTTAAAAGATTTGAGCCAGAGTACAATAAAGTAAGTATGAATGCCTTATCTTAGGCACCCTACAGTATAAATTTTTACTTTAAGTTGTTATTGGATATAACAAAATAGCTTTAACATTTCAAATGAACATTTGGGGCAAGCTTATAAACTATTCAGTGATTAATTCCCTTGTCTCATGTTTTCAATTTTTTCATTGCTAGTGGAGGTCATATGTTATGATGTCAGCTTGAATCTAGATTTCCACTTTGAGCAAATCTAATTTAAAATTATGATCCTAAGGCATATCATAAAAACTGCTTAAAAGTTTCATACTGAGTAGATTTATTCACTCTGTTAACAGGGTGGATTTCACATTCTAGTCCCACCTATTCATCAAGCAAACATAGATTGGGTGTATCTTTCCAGACAGTAAAAGATGCCATGGTTTGAATGTGCAGGAGCAGAACTCATCTGCAGCAAGATTCAACAGCACACTTGCCAACCTTGAGTGCAGGGGTTTGTAAGACTTGGCCAATAATAGGAAATTAATCAAATCCCCAGAGCATGACGTAAATTGAATCTGCCAAAAGGATTCAGAAGGAGGAAGAACAGATGCCTCAAAAGCTCCGCTGAGCAGGAGGAAGGCTCAGGGCTTATTTTCTTTAGGAGCCAGTGGGATGGAGATGTTTTATGGGGTCTCTCACCAGTAAGACATGTGCCCCTTTATTCTGTCCTGCTCATCAGACTGAAGAATTCCTCACCAAGTTGCAAAGAGCAGTTTTATGAGACAGCTGAGAACAGATGACAGTAGGTTGCCTCTGAAGGGACTAATCCACTCTCCTCTGTCCATCCCACTCAACTTCCTTCTATTTTCCTTGGACTATCGCTGCTTTTCTCATGACCCTGCCTGTGTCACCAGCTTACAAAGCTAAACCACTTGAGAGCTACCTCTGTCTTCTTCCTCCCTGCTCCCCAAAAGAAAGAGGTTTCAGGTGGTTGTGCTCCCTAAGACAACTCACAATGGGCCCAAAAAAGAGTCAACTCAATAAATCTGAGTCGTTTCAGGCTCAGGGTGTAGAGCAACAGTTTTCTGAATATTGCCATATCCTTTTCTCAGCTACATTAGTTCCATGTGAAGTATTAACAAAAAATTATTTCAGATGAAGTTATCAGCATTGTTATTATTGTTTCTTATTGTTATTTCTTCTTTCCACAGAAGAAATTATGTGGAATAACCACAAGTAAGTTAAAGTCCTTCTCAAAGCAAAACAAAGGTGAAAAGGGTTTTTCAGGTATGCAATGCATGAAGGACCAGACTTATTACTTTTTCCTATCATTTATTATTGATTTTTCCAGTAATAAATGGTAGTGCAGGTATACAAAGAAATTACTTCTATACAGCCATTGAATTACAATATTTCTGTATGTCAGTAAAGCAGTGGCAGACACAACCAGTGCAACTCACTGGAGCTACTTCAACAATTGCATAAGGAGGGCATTCAAAATTTAAGTAATCACTAAAATTTCAAAGCTTGATTTGAATTATAAATGATCAAGTGTTAAAAAAATTATTGCTAAAAGAGTGGACAATGTTCTATAGTATTTTACAGCCATACACCTATAATGCAGTGTACACCAGCTCAAAATTTTTGTATTACTCAAATACATTTCTAAAAACAAGAAATAGTACAGGAATTGCATGCAGAAAGTATGGACCTACCCATGTTTTTTCCCTGTGTTTAATTTACTAGTGCATTTTTTTTCCCCCAAAAATGATTGAACTGACTAGGAACACAATATAAGATGTCCTAGGTATCACCTTCCTTCAGGGAGGCATTTTAAGGACAAAGTAATCCAAACATCTTTAAAAGGTCTTTACTGTGAGGTAGTAAAACCATTTACGTCCATGCAGATGTATGACCAAAAGTGATGTATACACCCATGCAATTACATTGGTACTATTAGCATCTTTGTACTCATTTCTATTCAGACTCAAGCTGATAAACAATAAACTGGGATACTGGGATACTGTAGAAGGAGGACCAGCATTTGTTATAATTTAGTTGCATATGGTAAATAGATTACTAACCATGTAAAGTTTCAAAACCGACATCTAAAAAAAAGTTTATTTTCAAAAGATGTATTTCCAAACTCAGCTTAAAACATGCTTGAACAGCTAATAAGAAAAAGACCCATTTTCTAAAGGCATGGGAAGATGCGGATTTGGGACAGAGCACAGAAAATTGATAGCATTTTAATGGTCTTAAAATTCTTGTATACTATACCCCTATATAAATAAAGATTAACATAGAAAAGATTATACTTATATATATTATACTTATATATACATATTATATTCATTTGTCTAGGTTATAATGTTTGGAAGATTACAGATAGCTTTTTATTTTTTAGTAACTCCATGCAACTTACTGGCATTTCAATGTTAACATGTCCATTTTTATAAGAAAAGGTCACAACTCTATTTTGAACTTTACGGGCATTCATTCTTTCTCCTTTCAAAACCTAGGCATAAGTAACTAAGCACCAGAGTCTTATAAATTTTCTAACACCAAATGCAAATTAAGTCATGAAATTGCTCTAGGAAAAGTTCCAAGAATGTAAACCCAAAGGAACTTGAACACAATTTCTCAATTTCAGACTATAATACTCAGGCAAGGTAACAGAATAGGGGGAAGTCAGGAAGAGCTATCTGTGTATGGAAAAATGTTTAATTACCCAATTCCAACAACTTCCTGTATTGTATTTATAAGCTGTAAGATGAAATAAATGTATATAAAAGGAAGAAACAGAAAGGATGGCAAGAGCTCTGCAGATTAAGCAGCTCACAAAGTTTTCATTAGCTTGTAAAAGTGGACTGACAGTTCACAACTTAAAGGACATCTTCATATGTTTTGTAAACATCTATCAGAATTCTGTATTTCTCTCTCCTTTACTTGCAGTCGACTGAACTGCTTACCTGCATTGTACCAGTCTTCATTGGAAGTAAAAAACACACAACCCCGAACCCATTATGTGATAAGGTAAAAACTGCTCACATTTTAACTTTATACCAGCTGTGACTATAAGGCTTTACAACACCATCTCCAGCAAAGTGGGAGTTTTCCCATAATAAACAGGGTAATCATTTAATCTTTCAACAATCTTCCTGAAAAGACTCAAATCCTTTTTCCTAAGCACAGGGCAGGACTTTTAACAGATTGTTTAAACAAAGAGCTGCTGATTTTTCACTCTGCGGAACTACTTCTTGTTTACCCCAGGGGAGACATCAGTCAAAGAATGACAACTTAACTTGCTGGGCACACTATTATTTAGTAACAACCCCAAGGGGACTAGGGACATTTCCTGAACATTACGTTTAAGTCTATCCATGCTTATCCAAAAACATGAGATGGACAATGACAAGCAAGCACCAGAGTTGTGCTGCCAAACACATGGTGTCAGAGGGCTGCCCATTACCTCCAGCCACTTTCTCAACTGGCTTTCCTTTTTCTGTCAGAAGACAATTCTTTATCAATTCTTTCTTGAAAGACACCCTTGGTACTAAGCATTCGATATACTAAAATCATTCAAACTTGCATACACGTGCCTTTCTCAAGTATTCTGTTTACTACAACTTGTATCATCACAAACATCTCGAGTGAATTTTCTTCAGCTTTTCAGCATAGTTCACAAACGTTAGTAACTGCTCTCTGTGTTCACTTCATGATGGTGCTTATTAACAACAATGGCCTTTATAAAAAGAAAATTACTTAACTCAGCCCTTACCTGAAGAACTCTTAATTTTCAAGAAATATTCTTGTCTCGCAATTTAAGTAAGATGGTATAATCTGTAATGGAGAAAAAAAAATCACATTTGATACTCTTCATTTAACATAAGTATTAAAATTCAGTCACACTTGAGTGGACAGATAAAATTTTAACTATTTTCATGGTGTGGCACATGTTTCGTGTGGCACGTTTCATGTGGCACATATCAAGCAGTAATTGCACAATACTGCATATACATACTAATAGAAGGTACCTCTTTCCTTTCCCAGTGTTTCTGTTCAGACATGGAGTTGCAAGAGTTTCGATCTACTTCTGTGTATTACTTGGAACAATGCATAGCATGGTTAGAATAAATAATTAAGGTCCTGTTAACACTGAAGTTGTCCTCTTGT
Organism: Margarornis squamiger; assembly: GCA_035222235.1. Taxonomy (NCBI): domain Eukaryota; kingdom Metazoa; phylum Chordata; class Aves; order Passeriformes; family Furnariidae; genus Margarornis; species Margarornis squamiger. Next base: position 21,436,496 of record JAWWTY010000123.1, on the reverse strand, counting down.
CACTAAACAACCCAAACAATTGAATTAGGCGCTTTAGGAAGAGGTGCATGACCGGGTCAAGATGCACTCAACTCCCATCAACTTCTAATGAGCTCTTCAGTAAAAACAAGCAAAAGAACATTCTTGCTTAATGTATGGATCTGATTACATCCCAATGCACACTCAGTGAAGCCTAATTATTAATTAACACCCTGAAATGCAGCTAAACAAAACACTATGAGCCAGAGTTACTACTGACCAAAAGAGGCTCCCTGTCCAAAATCAGCAGTCACACTGCAAATACATTCGAGTCAACACAGCACAGATTTTATGCACCACCTGCCACTGAGGCCAGAAGCTATGAATTTAACCTTCCATACAACTTACTGAAAATACCATTAGGTATCAGAGCCAGCTACATCTACAGTTCTTTAATCTGCATCTAGTGCCAGACTTGTATCAACTTTTTCGTTTATTGCTTACTGACTTGGTTTTACAGAGAGAGATTGACTTAGAGTCAGATCATGAACCTTTTTTGTAAGAAACAGTCTATGTGAACATCTACAACCATTTTTTCTTTCCTGGTTTGTTTTTGGGTTTTGTTGTTGTTGTTTTTTGGGGGGGGGTTGGGGGTTTTTTTCTTCTTCCACTTACCTACACAGGGACAAAATAAGCTGCCTCTGTTCTAGGAGAATTTCCTGGCATAATCATCACGAAAAATTTATGCCTAGCCTACCTAAACAGCACAGCACCGAGCCAAATGCCAGCAGAAGAGAACAGCAGTAACAGCATTTGCTGCTCAAATATCTTAAAGGACCGTTGTTGAGCCTTTGTTCTCAGTGCTGGTTCTCCAAGCTGGACAGGCAACCACAAGCTTCAAATTACACTTCATTGATCCAGGGAAACTGAGGGGGTGTTCAGTTTCAGTTCTGCAACCCGCATATTGACCTGCCTGTTTGTTGGCCTAAACAATGAGATTTCAGGAAATGAAGAGTTTGCACTTTGTCCAAGTCTCATTTTCAGAGAGAGGGATCTCTGTCGCAGAGGTCTAGGTTGGTATGGGATGAAAGCATAACATCCAGGCCCAGGCTTCTGCACTGCATTCCTTCACTGAGTGAGTTTCTGCTCCAAATTCAATATGACCAAAATCAAACACAAACCTAGGAATGGGAGGTGGTCTCAACAAGTTCAAATTCCTTTAGCATAACGTTTTTGTTACCTCTGGTAAAATTGGAGGATGTATGTAGGAAGAAGACAGGGAAATTACAATATATTCCCACATTTGGCATATTTTATAGAGTCAGTCAATACAAAACCAAACCCTAGCTATTTGCAATAAAAAAAATACATAGTTTATATGGAAATTTCAAAAATTCACATAACAGGACATTAATAAGAACCCTGTAACGGAGTGCCAGAAGCTACATGTAGAAATAACCTCCATGAGGAAAAAAAAAAATAATTCTTCAGTATTCTCTATAAAATAACTAAAATTTTCCATGATAACTTTTCATTAAACTATGTGATATATTAAAGCTCAAAATAAAGCTCAAACATGCAATGCAAGAGTTTCAACATGGGACTGAAGACCTTTGTTTCTATAGTGCCATGAAAACAATTCCACAATGATGCTTATAAAATGGCATAGCTTAACCCCCCACCCACTGCCCAAAAAACCCCATACAATAGGAAAAAATTACACAGAAGACATTTTTGAGAAACAATGTTCACTTCTCTCCTGAAAGTAAGAAACACTATCTCATTGTATTCATGTTGGGAAATAGAAGCCTAGAGTTTCACTTATTTGCTTGAAACCATACGAGAAGTATAATCTGGTGCCTAACTCAATTCTAAAAACTGTTGCAATACTTTTGTATTACCTTATCTTCCTTTTAAAGCTTGCATAATTTTAAAGTCCTGTTGGATTGCAACTTTGCCTTATGCCTCCAAGCAACATTTTATTATTTATTGTCCTAATTGATTTGCCCGATTCCTCATCCACATTCAGAATACACCTTCTGTTTGGAAAGAAAATCTAGTACTTCTGGACTTTCAGTTGAGGATACTCATCAGAGCCAAGCCAAGGCCAAGTCCCTTGTTTTTTGGGGTTTTTTTGAAGCCTAACATTCACAACACACTTCTTTTTTTTTTTTTTAACAAAGACCTTGAAGGTTTTTCTCTTTGTTTTGCTTTAATTTAACCTTATATGAAAAGATTTATGAAACTCATGTTCATATCCCAAAAGCCACTTCTTGGCAATGTAAAGCTATTTTTATCCAGCAACACCTGAACAATGCATATGTGGCACAAGTTTATGCAAGTCCTCCACTACAATAAGCCAGGATCCTTAAAAAAAAATCAAGGACAAAATTTCTTCACATTAGTATACCTATTGTCTATGCCAAACACAGAGCAGAATTCTCCATAACAAAAACACTGTTGCCAGTTCAGAAATCCCTTTTTGCCTGCTCAGAGAGGACCTAAGGCACCCTGTGGTATACTTACTGCACAGACTCGGTTCTAAGTCCTACTAGTAGTATATGGACTGTGCAGAGTAGGTTTCCTTTCCTTCTCCTAGATACCAGATAGCCTTTTATTTTACACTAATGTCTTAGCTCAGTCTTTCCTTGTACTTCCCAGCACAAAAACCAGACAGTAGAAAATGGAAAATAGAAACCCAGCTAAGACAGGGTTTCTTTTACAGTTCCTTCAAACTAGCAACATGAATATAAAGTTTCACCTTCTTATCTACAATATGTAAATATTTCAGATTCTGATCTCAGGCTGACTTCCACTGACAAGAGCAATGCGGCTGCATGGGGAGCTGCCGCTGTCCATCTGCTTTACACTGATACAAGATTGCGATCAGATCTGGGTCATCTCACCTTTGAATTTGCTGCACACATAAATTAAGAGATCACACGCAACAGTGTTTGTGATAACTGAAATCTAACTTACGGGAAAAAAAAAATTAGCCTTTTCCCATCCACCTCCTAATGTGAAAACACTGATATATCTACATAAAGGAAAGAGGCATTTCTTTATATTTGCTCTTTAAGAAACAGATGAACACACGAGCAGTATGTTTCCCCATATGCCTGTAGAAAATAAAACAATTATACCTCTAGTATATAAAATACTGGAGAGCTAATAAGCTATTAAAATACAGGAAATACATTTCCTGTTATTCAAATATTACAAATATGTGCACCAACACTACAGAATCATAGAACAGTTTGAGTTAGAAAGGACCTTTGAAAGACCATTTAGTACAACCGCAGTGCATTAGAAGCTTTACAGTAGTCACATGAGTATGCAACCTGCTGGTATACTGGGTACACCGGGAGGGAGCTGTGCTCAGTTCACTCAAATCAAGCAAGTCTCAATGGACTGAAAAATTCAATATTCTAACAACTCAACATGGAGCGCTGACTTTGAATAAAATTTAACAAGGTGTTCATGGCTGACAAATAACAGTAGGGGATCCCTGAAAGTTTCAGACTAATTGGGAGATGCCTTTCCATGTCAGAAAAAAAAAAAAGAAAATGCAAACCCTGACCCCTGTTGCTCTGAATACATAACACGTCACATTACTGAGCTCCAGACCTGCACGTCAACCAAAACACAATATGCCAAACACAGCTGCAATACAATAAGCATGATAAAAGACAGAACTGCTAGACTCAAGCTTGAATGGCATATACCAGCCTAGGTCCACAACTCCAAGTCACCCCAAACATTAGCTCATCCATATGTACACAGCTCAGATACATTGCCTATGTCCTCTGCCATTGCTTTCTTAGTCACAAGAAACACAAAAGAAATAAAGTGTTACATGTGGAACCAAACTTTCCATTCAGTTTATAGAATTAGCATTCTCTCTCACCTCCCTTTTCATAACTTACTCATGTTTTAGATTTAAAGTATAGAAAGTATGTGCCAAGATACAACAAATGACAAGTCAAAGCAAGAGACACTTTCCATGTGTGTCTCTGTTTTAAAGGACATATAACTGAGGGACTCAGGTCTACAGGATAGATTTATTGTATTTGATAACTGCAGGTGTATAGTTCTTAACTAGACAACAGTCGACCAGTTGGATGAGCAAGATGTGTTTACTTTTCAGCACTTATCTTCTCAATGTTCTAGAGGAGGTCTGAATATGAGCAAACAGTTTTTGTGAAGTTGATGTGTTTATTAGCCACCAACCTAAATGAAGGATGGCTAGAATGATCTTTGTTAAATGTCATCTGAGACAATTAAAGTCACCACCCAAAAATCAGTGTGAACAGTAAATTATACTTCTGCTGTCTGTGACAAACGTGTTCGACAAAATTCTGCAGTTCTGGGCCACCTGGTATGATCTGGTTTACATATATAATGGGAACTATCAGGGGTTTGGAGCACATCACTCATGGGGACAAAAATGCAACAGCCTCCAATCCATAGCCAGAATTTCCTGATTTGTGGAGTTACTTTGCTTGCTCTGAGCACAGTCAAGGTGTAATCTTTCTAGGAGGGGCAGAAGGATTTCAGGCTCTTCAAACTGTGATAGCAGAGATCTACCACAAGAGACAAAGTGCTAACTTGGTTCCACATGTATTTCCTGCATTTAATTTGAACAGAGGATCAAATCCAATTGGAAGACTATGGGCAGCAGGGAAAGCAACAGTTTAGTTCCTTCCTGCAAGAGGCAGATTTTCAGACAGAGCGATAGCTGCAAAGCCAAGCTTCATATTACAAGCAAGGAAAGTGTTTCCCGTTGTTTGATCTTCCCACTTTAGGAAAAGAGCACTTGCTAAATATGGCATCAAAGGCATTCTAATTTTCATCATTACTTCCACCTGTCCCCTGAAATACAACTCCAAATACCATCTAAAATATTACCCTCCAAGTGGCAATGGTATGTGCTATTGGTCTGATGCTGTGACATGAGCAGTCTCGCTCACATCTTGAGGACTATTTTGCATGAGATATTGCTCTGACGTAGAACTAAAAGGCTGGCACACTGTCTCCTAAGTAAACATTTTCTCTCTGCCCTATCAAGATCAACACTGGACAGTAAGCATGAGCTATGAGCCTGTAGTATAGACAGTTTTCATTTAATTATAAAGAAAATTATAAATTTCAAAGAAAGTCACAGTGTCTAAACACACAACTGTTTTAAGATTCCTCTGAAGATATCAGGGATTCTGTCAAATAATCACCTCCTCTACCTCCCTGGGAAAGCACCCTCTTCATATACTCATGTTGCTGTGACTTTTTTCAGCTGTTCAAACATTCTATTGGAATAGGAATTTTTACAAGAGTATTTTTCAGGGGTTTTAACAGAGTAACATGATGTTTTTAACAGAGTAACATAAGTCTTTATAGGAAATAATGTCTATAATCATTGCTGCTCCTACTGAATAAAACCAGCTCAATAAGTGAACAGCCAAGCAAGCGAAACAACACAGTGAAACTGACTGTAAAATCATAGTACAGCCATATAATCAAAAAACTTTTACCAACTGTTCAAATAACTTCAAACATTAATAACTCTAAAAGTTAAACAGATATACACTAATCTATCTAATTGCATAAATTTTTGCTTCAATAAATCTCCATCTCCAGTAAATCCATAAATTACCTGCATCATTAAACCTCAGCAGAGCTGACTGCAAACATAAAACTCGAGTGCTTACACATCAAAAATCGTCACCAAAAAAAAACCCAAACAAAAACAAAAAAACAAAACCAACCAAACAAAAAAACACCAAAACAATCTGAAGCAATCTGTATAAACTGTTTCAAATAAACTTCTTAACTTGAAAATAGACAGGATCACACTTACTTGAAAGTGCCCAGATCTTTATATTCTGGCTGAATCCAGAAGAGCACACTCCTGTTTCTCAAGCCTGGCAACCATAGGGCAGCCCAGCGACTGGGGGCAGCCTGGGAAGACACTGGTGGAGCTGCTTTGCCTGCAGTGATTCTGCAGCAGGAACAAACTGCGCCTGAACTGCCAGCTAAACTCTGAGTGGGCAGCACATCACGTAGTACAGGGAAGGTGACTAATTGGTAGAGGACATGAGAGCCTTTCAAGAAGAGGGAAAATCCATGACAGATGGACATCTCTCGTTCTTCTGCTCCCTTATTCCACTCCTACTCTTCTCTTTAATGGAAAGCATCAAATCAACAAGGCAGTGCAATATAACACAAGGAAGTTGTGACATACATTTCCCTGTCAAAATAAGGCTGCATTTTATTTCAGTGATACATCACAGCAGTAACAGATTAGTCAACATGCAAAATCCTTACAATAGTAATGCAGAAATAACACAAGCCACGTGTTGGCTGGTGTTCCCTGTAGTCTTTGTGTAAAAAAGATATTGGAAAACATGTAGACATAACAGAGCTGCAAGATTTCAGGCTTCAGCCATATTCCTACATAGACTTCATGAGAACCTGGAGCCAACAGTTTTGCAATCAAACCATGGAGCAGCCTTTTACACCCTTCTCTCTGAGCTCTTGTCTGAACATAACACTCTTGAAAAACGTGGCTAGTGACACCCTGCTTTATGACTCACTGAAGTGTTTTAAGCCTTTGAATCAGCCTGGGAAATCACATCTGGAAGTGCACTACGACATGCTATCCCGATCTACAGGACAAGCAGTAACCAAAAGCAGAGACCATTATCGGCCAGTTTGTGATGGGCAGACTATTCAAAACATGATATTGGGTCAAAACCAAACCATCAAGTCCTGCCTGGCTTTTCCCACATACTGAAAGGATCTACACGCATTCCAGCTCTATGCTTAAGTTCACCCCTTCCCAACCAATGCTGACTTTTATTTTCTATATTGTTCTCCTTCCAAATATTAACCACAACAATGTGAAGTAGAAAGTTCTTATAAAATAGAAATACAACACTGGCAGATGGTGAACATCAAATAACTGAACACTTCCTTCTTTACTAATCACATTGGAAAGAATTTACATTGCCAGTCTTACCAACACTGTACTATTAGTTCACAAACACTCTTTGGTGATAAAGCCTGTTTAGGTCTAGAATTGCTTCTACTCCACCTCTCCCGTCTCCCTGAGGCCTTTCATCTTCAGACCTAAGTTAAGCAGAACATCAAACTTCTGGTTTAGGAAGTTTCTCTCATGTTTTTTACCTGCATACAATCTTTAAAGTGTCTTTCTTCCTTTGAAAAAAAGCCAGACGATGTTGTTGTTTTTATATTAAATGCTAATCTAGGGTTTGTTTCTTCAGTGCTCTAATATTTAAATGGGGTTTACTAAAGAGATGAATTTTAACTCTGATTGTTGAGTGCATTTGTGTATCATTCAGTTTTATTTCCTTCATATTTTTAACATTTAGCCTCATAAAAAAACCACATGCTATTAAGTCCCCATCACTGCTAAAAAACCCAAGCTGTGCTGTGCTTTTAGTACCTGATTCATCAGTTGTTGGCGCATCTTCTGATCACTTTTAAAATTAGTATGCAATAAGATGCTCAGGTTTTACACACTTGTTTTCCCCGTGCACTGAAATGCACAGGCACAAAAAAACCCAGGCCAAGCCGCATTGTCTGTCAACATGTGCTTCTTAAAAGGTTTCTCAAAAGAATTTGAGGGGGACACCTTTGTCCTTATACGCATCTTAAAAGGAGCTGGATTTGTCCCAAGGCTACCAGAGATCACCTTGCACGTCAGCATCATCCTGCAAGTCTCAGGACACAGCCTGACCCCCCAGGCAGGCACAGTGAAGTTAAGGTTGCTGCCCAGTGCCTGCCAGCACCCAGCCTTGGCGCTGCCACCAGCTGCTACAGGTTGTAGCATCTACCTGGCTCTTAAGGATAATGGCAAAAAGGTTCTGAGCATGTTACTCCAGACCTAGTGACTCAGGACCACTAATGAGTTTAGGAGATCTGTCCATCAGTGTCCGTATACAAGCTGATGTATATACAATGACTGTCAGGTTTCCCCATAAAAGATATAGATTTGTGGATTTTTAGTAACTATGCAAAACCAAAAGCAAGAAAAAATAATTTTATGCCAGGAATACTGAAAGAAACAGGAGCTACCCTGATAATTAAGGTTTTGTTTTCTTTTTTAGGGCCTACATGAAAGTCCTTTACACTGGCACTGAGGCAGTACACAGGGGAATTAGGTACTGGCATTCAATTAGAATCCATTTCTCCTTAGAATAGGACAAGGCATTTCTGGAACAAGAGCTTGTAGCACTTTTCAAACCTCCCTGCTTTATTCAGCAAGGAAGTAATGTCTAATTAAACTAGACAAAACAGATGTTTCAATGTTTTAGCTGGAAAAGCCAGTGAAGGGGTTCTGCTAGCAGAGGGATAGCCAGCTGGGGCTTCCCAGCTCGAGAGCAGCCTGTAAAGCTGCTACTGGCGGGGCTTGGCATTGTATTCAAAGCTATTTTTAAGAGGCAATACGGTAAGCTGTGCAAGATATGATGTGCACGGAGCCCCATAAAATCCTTTAATGGAAACACCGGGCTTGTGTTGGAAAAACCATTTTAAAGAGTTCAAGTCTCATAAGGCACCATGGCCAGCCTGAGTGCACAGGCTCCCATAGTCCCAAACCTCACCATGAGCTCTAGGGATGTTGTTTTCCGTAATAAAGTTTGCATCCTCGAGTCACAGTTTGTACAGCAAACATTGATATGATGACAGAACACATATTTTCTCTGCTCTTTTTGTGTGTTAAACCATCAGAAGCAAAGTGAGTTGCTTAGCCAGCTAAAACCTTCCTTGGCTGCATGTGCCAGGGAGGCAACGTGAATCTAAGAGGGATACACATCTGCTGCTGGGACAGTACCACTGAATGTCACCCAAATGAATTGTTCTTACATAAAGCACTACTGATTTGAACTCCCTGTAGGTGGAAGGCAGTCCGAGGCTGTCTAGAGGAGTTGCACAACACCAAGGGTCTTTCTACCTCTTCTTTCTTCCATTACATACAAATCTAATGACCCTTCTTTTTAAGCAAAATCTTTCCAGATTTCTGCCACCATCACCTGCAGTGCCAAGTACTCATTATGCCCAGAGAGGGGAAGGCAGGACCCCATTCTGAAGAACATTACACAGGCATGAATGGAGATGAATCCAGCAGCTCTGGCTATGGTTATCAAGCATCTCTGACTCCTGCTTTGCTCCTGTGCTCCTGAATCCCTGTGATGTGAGGTGCAGCTGCTCTGCCATAGGGGGATGTGCCAGTAAGCCACACTGGATAGTCAGGATACCAGCCTGGAAAAAGGCTACAGGACCACAGGGAACAGCAAGGCACTTCTGCCTCGGTAGGAAACAGAAATTCCCTGGATATGTAGGCCTGTGCTTACAACACTTTACCGATGACATGATCCAAAACTCCCTTCTAAAACTCACCAAAACAACATAACTGGCAGAACCTGACTATGACCTGAATGTATTTTTTGCCTGTTTACTGAAGTTCTCCACAGCTTCCCTTAGCTACTTAGAGTCACAATGACCAGAAGAAAACACAGCAGTGGCTCTAAGCAGGACAAGAACACCACCAGAAACAAGTCCTTACACACTGGATCTGGAAAAAACCTGTTCTCTCACATCTAAATATGAACAACAATTTAAGTACTCAAAGGGATGACCATAAAAATTTCAAGCATCAACAATCAGAATACAGACCACCCACAGCTGCAGATTAGATCTTCATTTTTAAAAATTATATTAAATCTGGACCATCAAAAACAGTGCTTGAACCGAAGTATTTTTGATATTTATGTATAGTAACTGCACTTTCACTCCTGCTTCGCAGGATTAAAAACACTAATGTGGCCATTAGGGAATGTCATCTGTTTAAAGCCAGAAATAATCAGAATCCAGGGAGAGAGGGAAGGAGGGAAAAAGCTAATACCTCTTTTTGATGCTTGTTTTGTGTATAAGGACTAACACACTGCCTACTCAAAAAAAAAAGTCTTTGGTAAACAGTGAATGATTTTTTTCATGACTGAGTATCTGGTTTATATTTGAACATACAGGAAATACATTCTCCTAATCAGCCCTTTCTACCTACTGCCAAAAAAATGAGAGTGCAGCTTTGCAGCCAAAGCAAGCTGTTATCCACTCCTTTTATAATTCACTCCAAACCCCTACATTAATGCAATACTTCAAATGAGCACTTAAAAGCAGAAGAACCAGAAAAAACAAATGATAGAGTCCCTCTGGCACATGCACCTATCCTACAGGCATCCCATTGCAAACCACTCTTATGCTGATTTTTCCCAGTGCTACTTAATCTTATTACAACCCATAAGTAAGTTCTATATAAAACCACACATAGAATATGTAGGAAATATCATCTGTCCCTAGTAAATTGTCTAAGAAAATATACTTTTAAAACCTCTGTTTGCGTACACTATCATTCTGTACATACCCTTTCTGCTTACAAAAAAAAATGTTATGGCACATTCCAGCTACTTCTCAAGATATACTTCCAGATATCGTTCTCAATTTCCAAAACACTTTTTTTTTTTTTTTTCCCTACCAACATAAAATGTCCATTTGTTCTGGAAAACAGATCTTGCACCTTACTTAAAGCACAATCACTACACAGACGGCTTAGGTACATGTAATTAGTAATAAAAAGAAAAAAAACTACACAAAATCTTAGCATATATGCCAAGCAAATGCACATTTCATCAACATAAAGTAAATTTGCAATATTTAGAGTGCTTTAGATTCACTGCCCAGGTACAAAAAAAAACAGGACTCATTAGACAGCAGCTACCAAGTGTGGATGCTTGCCATGCAACTGGAAGAAGCATTTTATCAGAATCAGTAAGTGATAAAGCTCCCAGAACCTTTAACACTGTTAAGTGACAGCTGATTTATCCATTCCCATGTCCTCTGCCAGTCAGGGGAGGGAGACCTCCATATGTATGCAAGGAACGCTTTTATTCTGAATTAAAGCAGGCAAGATCAAAATAACATTCAAAATTTAAAATTTTGGGGGGAAAAAAATTAGAAGTAAGCCAAGGCTTGAAAAATATGACGAGTGCTTTAATGAAAATACAACACAATTGCTAATGCATTGTGACAAGGCAGAAAATACTCACTTCCTAAGACCAAGCACCTGAACAAACATTTATTATTCTGACCCAAGAACAACCAAAGAGTTCCAGAGTTTATATGCTAATGTACCTTACTTCAAAGATTTCCTTAAGCTACATCAGAAGGCAAAGTTTCGAATGCCTAGAATTTTAGCACTGAAGTAAAGGAGACTGACAAACTGCCACGCTGTCAAAGGAAAAGACACTGAGAAGTGTTCAAACATGCAAAACCTTTATTTTTCTTGCCATTTTCTGTAACTGCAAAACCTGTACCTAGATGAACTTTGCTCCCACATGACCTGGTAAAAAATTTTGTTTCCTAAGATACTCCCTTACAGTCACTGTAAATTACTCTGTGTTACCAGTTGGTTGCAAATCAGGAATTTGATGTTCTGGCACCAGGCAAAAAAGAGACACAGCTGAAGCCTTACAAAGAAAAGGTCCTGTGGCAACATAGCTGACTGTCAGAAAGCTTGGGTCAGCTGATAGGACTGCTTAGAAGGTCACTCTAAAGAGGATTTTAAAAGCAAATAGAATAAAAGATGAGAATCAACTTCAGTAAGTCATGATTGCTACAGACACCTGCTAGGATTATTTGCATGACATTAACGTGAAAAGTTATAATGTTTGTCGGAAAAGAATTGGGCAGAGAGAGAAGTTTAATTGGCACTGGGTGGGAGGAAGGGTGTTTCATGTTATAGTTACGGCTTCATCCTTCCCCCGACCGATCAAGATGCAGGTGGCCAGGAGGACACATGGGCCAGGATGATGTAGGGGCCTGATTTGGTCCCTGCACAGGAATTACAGATTCAGTGCTGGGACACCAAACATTCTCAAATTCTCTTGATTTCTATGTGGGGCTTAAACAGTTTACAATAAGTAAAATAGTGAAGCTAAAGATGAGGAAAAGATCACTCAGTAATACCAAAGTCTTTTTCAAGGGTATTGGGCACAGCAACTATCAACATTACAAGATGAACACGATCTAACAACAACACAGAAAAGACATTAAGTTCTTAACACATAGACAAAAGGCGCCATTCTAATCACACAGTGATAGCGCTTAATTTTACACTGTACCAGAAAAGCAAGAGAATACAATGCTACCACAGGAAGATGCGGTACCACTTGTTCATTCCTCACTGGGGATAAACAGGCACTGATGGCATATGGCACAACAAATCTAACAGGCTTGTATAAAGTCATCTCTGTTCTGTTAGCACCTTTTAGTAAGGCCTATAATAGCAAGGATATTTAAAAAAACCTGGAAGGTCATTAATTTTGTGTCAATGTTCAAAGAAGGACAACCCAAATAATTTACAGACCATTTCTAATCTGACACCAATTCAGGTGAGGAAAGTAAATACTTTCAGGGGATTCAACTGATACAGAAACAATGAACAGTTATTACATTAATGCCAGACATCATGGATTTATGTAAAACAGATCTAGTGAAACAAAGTAGGTTTCATTTTCTGATGAACATGGCAGATCTATGGGATTAAATAAGGGCTTACAATTTAAGCATATCAATATTTGTGAGGCATTTCACTTTGTACTATCCAAAATTCTGATCAAAAAAGCTGATGCTAAAAAATAACTAATAAGCACCTATTCAAAAGACTGTCTGATTTCAGAGTCATCACTGTAGATCCAGACTCTACTAGTAACATCTGTATCAAGCAAGATTCTGCACAGCATTACTGACATCAAAGTCAGCTTAGAAATTTGTGTCCCGCCTTTAAATGACACCTTAAACTCATAGAGAAGCCAACAAAAGATTTAAAGTAAACTTATTGAATTTTAGTTGCTTAACTTAGGGAAGCTCTAGGAACAGACTTTACTGCAGTTTTCCAAGTGTCTCCAATGGAAGAAAGCACCAATCTTACTTTAGCAGATGAAGGTATAAAAAAACCCCTCAACTATGGATAGATGTTCTGGAAAGGATGATTAATCCACGATCTAAATTACCAAGGCCAGTAATGTTGGATTCTTCAACACTTGATTCCACAGATAAAGTATCAGAAACCTTTCTAGAACATATATAAGGGCAAAGTATAAATTTGCATTAGAGACATATAATTTATTCTCTAAATACAGGGTAATTGCAAGTATGATGGCCTGTGATATGCAGGAAGAGCAGACAATTTGTTCAACAAACTCTTCTGTCTTACTTGCTTTGATTGTACAAATGAATGGAGGAAAAAAAATGGACTTGAAAGAATTTTAGAAACAACTGTATTTTTAATCTTTACAAAAGTAACAACATTAACATTGCCTCAACAGTGAAAAAGTTTTACGTATACTAATAAATGTGAAAAAGGCACACCATTCTTCTCTTTCATTTACTGTTATAGCCTGAATACTTACAAACTGCTTGACTGCTGTTGCTGACAGGAGGAGAATGAAGTAGAACGTGCCCAGTACAGTAAAACATGAAACTGATAACATTATCCTACTTGAATGTCAGGTTTGCTTTGGTAGCACATGAGTGACAGGAAGTTGGGGGAAGACAAAAAAAAAATAAAAATAAAATCATCAATGCCAAAAATCTCCAAGACACTTAAGGGAAAAAAACAACATCTAAAATGAGCAATTGATCTCAGGGAAGATATTAGAGTCAAATTTAATAACATGCTAAACAAAACCAAGCATGTCTCAGGCAAACTGCAAATGAGCAAGCACTGAAGCGAAAATTTACTCAGTTCCTTCACATACTCACAGACTGGAAATACAGCTTGGAAAGGAGCAGTACTGATAAGAAAAAACCCAACACAGCAGGCGAGAACCTCAAAACCAGACAGAAAGACAGGTGGCAGTGTAAACTGGCAGAAAAGCCAGTACCAGATAGAAAAAGATCAGAAATAATATATTGCATGGCTCAAGAAATTCAGCTGTATGACCAAACTGTTCAACCAGATGAAGAAGGAAGGTCAGAACAGAATTCCTGGGACACTTCACTACTTCCCCTTCTATGAAAACCACACAGGGCTTGTTAAAGTTTGTACAATGCCTGTTGGATCACATACAGGATAAACAGCTTGCCAGGCAAGTGTCTCAATAAAACAAACCTTGCTGTGCTTCTGTTTGTTCAATGCTACTGCATTGAGTGCTGGAAATGCTTTCAGAAATTCCAATAAAATTTCATCTTCTAGGACAAAAGTAATATCCTCATCACTAACCAATGGAATTAGTAACTACTGCCAAAAAACGCAAAAAAGCTGCAGTGTCAATGAAGCTGCACTTACATGTGGGACCTTTGCCCTGCACAAAGTAAAATGACAAACCCCTTCCAGCCGGTAAGACACAGATATAATCTACTACTACCTCTGATACAGCTAGTAATGAAGAAGTCTATGAGAAATAAATAAATGAAGAATGAGAAATTTTTTTAAGAAAACCAAATAAACTCAGATGAGCTTGATATCACCTGGTATCCCAATGCTGGAAGGAAAAGTTGCCTGTCCAGGTATTTTAAGAAATGGTTTTGATTTTGAATAACTACGGTGACCTAGGGTGACTATGTCACTTCAATCCTTCATGTCATAATAGCATAACCTCTACTGAGCAAGCAATATAAAGCCATTTTTTCATGGTCCACTTTTGCCACTCTATGTGACAACTTACTACAATTTACACATGATGAGCTTGGCTAATTACTACCACCATTTAACTCCTTTCATTAATGAGCAGAATTATTGCTTTTTCACTTCCCGAATTCAGTGATAACCTGCTTCTTTATATTTTATATACAGACTACCTTTCAGTCTTGAAGGTTCACACAAAACCCAGACAACATGTTGCTTTATAAACATAGTCAAAGGTTTCTGTATGAACTTGGCCAACAGTCTGCATAAAGTGTCTGATAACAAAAGTACTTTGTCCAGGACTGGCAGCAGGACAGGTTGATGAATATCAACCTAGGGAACACCAGAGGCAAACAAAACACAGTGTGCATTGATGATGAATTCAGAACATACATGAAATTGGCACTGAAGATCTCAAGTAAAAATTCTGATTTTTGGTTAAACTCCTTCAAATAACATCTCAATTAGTCATAGGATGTTCCAAAAATTATATCCCAAATTACTGAAATGCAGCTGTCCTTGTCCTGTATCGTCTCATAAAAAAAGACAACCTAGAAACTCATTCGTGGGCTGTCTCAGTGTGCTTTGTGTCCTACTGAGGTTTGCTTTCTCTCTGTCACTGCAGCTCACACAAACTGAGCCTTAAGAAAGCCAGCTTGTCCAATCTGTCAATGTTTCTCCATCAGATGAGCACACAAGGGACCTTACTTTCAGCTTAGCTGCACTACAGGATTGCCCTGGTCCGAAATATCAAGTAGTGGCTTTGCGCTTTGGCGTAAATCATAAGAAACAATAAACATTCAAATCTGAAATCTCTTGTGAGAAAACACTAAAGATAAAGAGGGTACTGCACAAATGCTTTACAAAAAGCATATTATTGAATTCATGGTACTCACAAAACTCTGGATAATTTCACTCCCTGACAGTCCTCTCAAGTTTCAGCAATGTACAAAGAATTCGCCTTCACCTTTTAATCTTGTGGATTAAATATGTTTAAAAAAAAAAAAAAAAAAAAAAGGAGCATAAAAGAGACCTCCCAGTTTATAATTCACATATTAAAGAAGACCTCCTGCTATGAGCAATTATTTCCTATATGTTGTTTTAACAAAACTCATCACTTCAAATGTGGTGTGGGTTATGATGTTTGCATCAAAATAAATGGTTCCCAGTGCAATAACTGCCATACTTATGAAATATGGGGGCAGGTGTTTCTATATGAAAACAAAATATTATGGAACTCTTAAAACAATGAAAAAATTACAGACACCACAAAGGACAACCAAGAAGTCCGCAAAGTCTGTTTCTGTGGACAAATTTCCTGCTATTACTAAACTTTTTGCATCTTAATTATGAAAGAGCAAATGATCCAGAAAAACCTGAATTAATTCTTAATTTCTGGGAGGAAAAAAAAAAACAAGTCAAGATTTATTTGTTTCTTATTTTAAAATTAGCCTCAAGTGGAAAGCACTACTAAAAAAAAAAAAAAAAAAAAAAACAAAAAAAAAGGTTTCTACTTAATCTCAAAAACCTTTCTACATATATTGTTAATAGATTGTTCTGGCACGCTGTTCAGCAAAGAGTAGCTCATTTACTTGTTCTAGAAGTCAAGGGATTTGAAGACAAAAAGTTCTTCACAACATATGGCAGAACTGTACGGTTCTAATGCCTTTGAATTTATCTATTGAATCTCTGCAAATTGATTCATAAGGTAGCAGAAATTGTCCAATTTTAGGGAAGAACATTTGATTTATGTTCTGAAGGCCAAAACTGGGCTATAAGACAAGGGCAAGGGAAAGCCATGCAAGAATTACCTTTCCTTAAACAAATATACTGAATGACTACCAGTGAAATCAAGAGAAATGAAAGCACAGTGAAGAAGTAACACGTAAGTGGCAAAACAGTTCTTGTAATAAAAGCAATACCAGCACTAGTAGCTTGCTAATAATAGACAAAATACAAGTGGCTGTCCTTTTATATTTAATTTTGCTACAGCCCAAGTGTTCAGTACATTCTACGAAGACAACCACTGCTCACAAAAAAAAAAAAACAAACACCGGAAAAAGGAATTAGATGCTTTGCTGTTCACAAGCCACTTTTGACTTAATACATTTAACAAGATACATGAGTAAAAGACAAATTCAGAAAAAAAAAATCAATTTATTCTAACAAGCTCTTCAAGTGGAAATAATGTCTGACCTTGTTCTTTGGTTTAGCCTCTTAATTAATACTACCTCTAGGGAGACAATAATAGTCTCAACTCCTGCAACATTATTTTTCTATTGGAACAGATTATCTTTTTAATTGCAGAACACCTACCATTGATGCAGCTATCTTTGAAATGATTCCTTCATTAAATGATTACCCGTCTCAAACAAGACAGCCCACAACGCTGAAGAAGTCTTGCTCCTATCTCTTAAAAACTGCTCCTCTTTGAAAATAAGAAAACCTCTTTGGAACAAGGGGGTCTCAGAGCCAATGCAGTTAGCATCTGTCACCTTCATGACGCACTCCTGAAAGCACCATGCTTCTCAATTAAATAGTTGTTTAAAAAAAAAAACAAACCCAAATAATTTTTTTTCCTACACATAACCAATTAAATCATTTTAGAAGAGATCACACAGAGGTTAAATTCTAACATAAATGCTGTTTTTTAATCAAAATTTGGGAGTGGGGAAGAATAGATGTAGTTGATAAAAATGCTAGAACCATATTGTCATTGTCCTAAATTAAAAGCAGCTCTCTCCCCCTCAAGACACAGTTAAGGAAAGCTGGAACACTTCCAGCTGTGTTAATTAAACAATGTGCAAATATTGTCCCTACCCACCTTTGGCACAGACCTTTCCAGATGAGAAGTCTCATGCCTGATTTGTATCAATATGATCAGATAATGCTCCCAGACATTAAAAGAAAGTTCCTAAAGTAAGTGTTTAAAGTCATGTATCTGCTACAGCCCAAGTCAGTAATCCGAAACACTGGAAAATGAGAGCATGACACCCAGGAGATTTTGAGCTGCCATTCTCTGATGGTGCCAAATTTCAGACAACTTTACCTCACTTGCAAAATGCTGCATTTTCCAATTTAGAAGAATTATTATATGTTAAACTAAAAGCGTACCAAAGTGCAGATATGTCCATGTTGACAACAACCCACGTTGACAACACGGCAGACACAGGCCTAGGTTTGCAGGGAGAACATGAGACTGAGGAGCATCCTGCCTGCTCCCACCTCCAGCCCATCACTCCATGATACACATTATTATCAAGCAGCAAACAAGATTCGCTACAGAGTGCAGTATGATTCATGTTAAGAATGAAGATTGAAAAGAATTATACATTCTAAAACCAAGAAAAACAAAGAGCAAACAGATTCTCCTAATTGAAGACATGATAGTTTCTAATCCAACTGAACTTTTTTCAGTTGCTCATAGTTTTATTAAACATTTCTTATGACTCATTCTCATTGCCTAAAGGAAAAATGTTACTAAATCCAGCTAATGTGCACATATGTATGACTGAGTCAAAGGCAAATGAGCCACGAAAACACTTTCCAGCTATACCAGATGAGATTAGGGAACATTTCAGGCAAGTAGTATTATCTTGTCTTGGGTTTATTCAGCCTTCCTCTGAATTTAAAAATTAACTAAGAAAATCAATTCAGATAAATTAAAATTTAGAAAGCCTTCAATTTCACACTCCCTGAAAGATTTAGCAGATTATTTTTTTCATTCTTCCAATTCTTTAAGAATCTCCAGCTTCATAATGAATATTTGTATAACCAGCTATTTCAATAGTTAATGCCTCAGGGGGGAAAAGCATTTTTCAAATGCGAATTTTGGTCACAATTTTTACTTTTTCAACTGTAAAATCTAAATTAGCAGTATAACTTACTTTAATTATTGTGCTGTTATTTTACAGTGTTAAGCTGGTGTATTCACATACTCAGATCCCTGCTGAATTAGACAGTAACTTTAACAGTTCTGGGACTTCAGTCAAAAGACAGGTACTTAAGAGGCAGACAAGTCCAAGCTAGGAGCTCTTTAGCTGTGGCTGAATTCCAGTTTTCAGCCCAAGAGACAAAACCTGAGATAAATGTATTCAAAAAGCATGGATATGGACATAATTTTTATTTTTTTTTCCTGTAGAGTTTTCCTTTATATGCATTTTTCTTCTGGAAGCTTACTGATTTTGGAAGTGTACAAAAATAAAATGTCAGCTTTATATTAGGTCAGCTGAAAGAGAACTACCTATAAAAGTGGAAAGATCTAAAGTGATTTTTGTCCTTGCTTATCCATCCACTGTCCAGGACCACAAAATCAAGAGTTCTCTCAGAGAAGACAACAAAAAGCAGAAAAATGAACCTCAAGGTAGCTTATACAATGATCTTCTACCCAATTTCATTTTCAAGTTCTTATGCACTAGAAAATTGTGCATTGTAGAAAAATAAACAGTTTAGGCTGACTAAAGAACAAAAGCATACCTCAAAAAAAAATCTAGCTTAAAATTGACAAGAGAAGGATGACACTAACGAACAGGAAGCTATAAATCTTTCCAGCCACAGGAATGTCTCCACACGAACTAAAATATGCCACTTGAAAACCTGCTCATATGTTTTTACTGTATTTATTAGCCCTTGGGCAGCAGCAGTATGTTAAGATACATGTCTTTTCTCAGCACATCCAGTATCTCAAAACATTTGATACCAGACACAAATCATATGCACCACCTCTACAACAGTCAAAAGAGTCAGAAGGATGGGAACGAAAAACAACTGTCTAAAATGTATGGCCGCCTGGCAGCTTTTAAATTACTTTACTGCTACTTTTACCATAAAAATAATCAAAAGCTGCATCAAAGCTACAGCAGAAGAGTGGTGAAATACATGGTAAGCCCCTGATCCGCTGAGTATCCAGGGGATGTTTCTGGACTTGGGGTTGGCATCTGCTCCAGCCTATCATGACCTCAGGCGTAGGAATGATTCATGTAGTTTTAAAAGAGCAAACCAACAATACTCACATTAAAATATAGCCATACGCATCTCACACCAAAACTATGCCAAGCTGCAGTACCATTAGCCTTCAGTTCAATGGGGGTCCAAATACGGTGACATTTTGGCAACACACCATCTCAATGTACACTTGCTGAGGCCTTCCTTAAAATGCACTTCAATACTTTCTGCTCATGTAACATTCTTTGTGCTATTACTTTTATATTCTATATCTAAGGAAAAAAAAAAAAAGGAAAAAAAGGAAAAAAAAAAAACCAAAACACACAAAACCTTTGGGTGTTAAGATATGAATCACGCTTGCACTGGAACCAAGTCTTCCTCCCGGACAGAGATAGAAGGAGAGTAGAGCAGAAGACTGGAACTCTCTCATCCTAAACAGCAACCACAAGCTTATTTCCTGAATCGGGAGCAGGTTCCACAAGTGCTGCACATGAAGGAACTCACTGGGGAGGGTGAGGGCAGTTCTATAGGGGCATGTGCCTAAAGCAGAAAATACCTAGGCACATCTGGTGGTGAACAAGTTGAGCTTGAACAAGCCTTCAAATGCCTGTTGAGTACAGGAGGTATTTTTAGCTTTCTTTATAAACGAAAAGAGTAGTTCCCAAAGCTTGAAAATGGATTATTTAATTTCGTTTTATTTTTCCTGGCATTTTATTGCAAACACTCTTAAAACTGTTTTCAGGTTAAGAAAAACAAGCAAAGGGAAAATGCACAGGTTACAGTTTGCTCTTCTTGAAATTTAGCCCAGAATTGGTAAGTGTTAATCTCTGGAGGAAAAGCAAATTAATTCTGTAAGAGTGGCTCTGATTTTAGGCCATACGACCTGTTTCTCACATCTCTCACAGATTTCATATAGTTCTCGACAATCTACCATTTTCACAAAATCCCAGGAAGATTTTATTCATTAAATGTACTAATTGCAGCAAACTCTCATCTCTCTTAATAAGCTTTCAAGAGCACATGCCAATAGCAGCATTCCTGAGCAACTAGCTACTGATTTAATGTGGTTATGGCAGCTGAAATTTTGCTTCCCTCAAACATAGCAAAAAGAATATATTAGAGCCTGCTTAGAAAAGACAATAACCGAAAACAGCATTTTTCAACTTTTTCAACTGGTTAATTTCTTAATCCTCAGTAAAATTTTTCAAGGGTATAACAGTATCACCAGTGACATTCTGTGTACGCACGTATTTTGAAATATAGGCTGTATATCACAACTCATTTTTCAAATAATTTGTATGTGTGCTTAGCAAGTCGTGATTCTGTGTGATATTCTCTGCTTAACATTTATGGACTAAACAGAATATGGTTCTAATTGATTTCAATCATTATCACTCACTTAGATTTGCTGGTGGGGAAAAATAGAAGGAAGATTTTTCTCTTTCTTCGTTAACCTGTTTTCTGTAAAACATAGTAAAGCTTACTATATTTGTTGCAACACTAGAATAGGTATTATGGATGCTTCAGGAAGCTACACTAATAATTCAGCTATATACAGAGGCAAAACCGCAAGGGACTTTGTGGATACTCCTACTCCACAGTTCAAGCTTTATTAAGGTGTGTTTTTCAGCTTCTCCTATATGGAACCCCTTGTGGTCCTCACTCCCTACCTACCCTCAGCCTATGAAAACACAGTGGTCAAGCCAATGAATTTGATGTTTGTTCTTCCCTTTAAAATACATTTCCTTACTTCGAAAGCAGTTTTAATTCCTGGCTCCCCAGTGGGTGAAAACCCTTCCATGCCTCTTGGCTGAGCAGCAAAGGTAACATGCCATGTGCTCCTCAGGCCATAATGGTTGATGATGGAACTGGCCAAAGCTCACCATATTTAAAAGTGCTTGGATTTTCTCTTTCTATGAAGCAAAGCAAGGAGTGGCATTCATGCCCTGACCCACTGTCTCTGAGAGGAGTCACTCAAATTATCAGGCTGCTTAAACCTTTGTTTTTCTCTCTACCTACCTCCACCCTCACCTCAAAACCAAACAAAAACCAAAAACAAACCCACAAAAAAACCCAACCAAAACAACTCAGATGAAGGGTGAAGACAATGAAATGAGGGCTGATTTGCAACTTGGTCCTTGTGTGCAAACTTCTAACCTTCACTGAGTCTTCCCAGGTCAGTGGAGCACTTGGATAAAGAGTTATATCCACCTAAAACAACAACAGGAGCAATGCAAGATGCATGGACATGAATATCTTACAAAGCTGTGTACCAGTACCACTAGTAACCTCCCCCAAGTCAAAAGGAAATAGGTGGCTGAGAGAGAGAGAAAATCTCTGGCTACAATTGTCATGGCCTTAAACAACATGGCACAACAAATGGTAAAAGGATTTCATAGCCTGATCCTGCACTGTGCTGGGAATTGACATCTTGTACAGCGAAGTGCAGGGGCTTCTACATGTATACATACTTCTTGTAAGAACTGTATAGCTTGAAGAACCTTAATTTTTTCTAAACAACATATCACTGTATAGTTTTCGAATAAGACATATAAGCATGTAAACTCCAGCTCAACATAGAGATGAGTAAACTATGAATCTTACTAAAACAAAGGCAGGCTAATATTGATTTGAACTTCTTTTCAGATTAAGAAGTGAGGATGGTTCTATTTTAAGAGATGTGTTTTAGAAATCCAAAAGCATAGAAGACCTTGAGTATATTTTTTTTATTATTATTATTACTACTTTCTAGTAAGGCCCTAACTTATTATTACTTTCTTCTAAGGCCCTATAATTCAAATTAAAGATAAATATTGTCACTCCAGTTCACTGCTATTATACTAGCTAATCTTCCCCCCCTACAATCCTTATCTTTTTTTTCCAACCCCCACCCTTTATAGTCACAGTGCAAAAACACAACTCATGTAGAAAGTTGCACAAAGCCAGCACTGACTCAAACTCATGGAGCTGATCTCCTGCACTGTAGTGCCTTTCTGAAAGGAGCGTGCAGCTCAGCCTGCAATGTTGTGCTTGGATGCCATACAGGTCTCCAAAGGAAAAAAAAACCCAACAGCCCACCTTGTTTTCATTCCAGCCATGTTTACATAAAGGCCCTAAAGAACCCCACCAGCAGGTTATTTCTAACCCCTGGCCTCCTTCCCACCCCTGTGCCCCTCTCCAGCCAGCCCCCATGGTAACAACCTGCCATTCTCCTCAGCAGCAGTGGTTAAACATCTGGCTGTAAATTGCCATTGCCACACGCTTCAAGCCCTAACTATTTATCCTAGCTGGAGAAGAAAAGCAGAAATGGTTAACTGCATCTAAACTCAGCTCTAGTAGCATGGCAGTTTTTGTTACAGCACCATCACTTGGCACCTAGGCAAAACCAGTCAACAGCTCCCATTTTTAGCTGAAGTTACATTTTCAGTGAATTAGCCAGTATTTATCTGACTGATTCTAATATGGGTCACTGAACTTCACCCAGCTTTTCCTCACAAAACAGAGAGAAGTGCAACCTGGCAGTCTGCAGTTACTTGCATACCTGCACATCACTCAAAGATGGGCAGAAAGAGCAAAGAAATACAACTCCTATGAGCTCTTCAGGGCAGGGCCCATGGTTTCAATTTGTATTGTAAAGAACCCCAAACAGCATAGCAAGGAGTTCCTTGGGAGCTGGTCTAGGCAGTGCATCAGCACAAATGATAAACAGTAAGAAAAAGGAAAGCAGTCCCTGTTTTCACATGCCCTGTCGCAATTCCACTTCCTCAGCCAGGATAGTTAGAAGTGCAGATTTAATCAACATTAAAAGACTTCAGCCAGCTGACGAGATCTGACGTGACTTCTGCTCATCGCTCAGCACATGCCACACAGAGCAAGGAAACTGTTTCAAGTAACACTTAGATAGATGTGCTTTAAATCCTTAAGTACACATGACAATACACTGAATAAGAAGCTACATGCTTCTGATGTTGTAAGGGCCGTTTGTGTGCCTCACTGAAGCCCAAGGGAATTTCAACATGTGTCTTAAAACCACTGCATGTGGCTCTCGGCTCCTCAGGTGACAACTGAACAGCACCTCCACATCTGGGAGAAATAAAGGAAAACATGGTATTCCATGTGCCTTGACTTTTGTAGCTTGGTTTTGCCTATTTTATGCATTATCAAAGCGGCAGAAATCATTAGGAGAATGCACTTGAAAGAAATTTAAACTCATGAAAGTAAACCCCTGATTTTCCATCCCAAACTTCAGAAAACAAATGCACTTCCCTCATGTCCTAGCATAGCAAGCATGTGGGGTTTGGCACTGGGTTTTTTTTGCTTTTTGGTTTGTTCACTGATTTTTTAGATTTTTTCCCTCCTCATATATTTGAAGAAGATGGAATCTGCACAGCTATTTTTATTAAACTCTCTTCAGCAGCACTTAGCAAACTGACTGCCTCTTGTCCTTGAGCAGCTAATGTCAAACTCACTGGAAGCCTGTGATCCAACTGCACAGGTGTAAAATTTTACAAGCAGATGTTGTTACATGTTTTACAAGTAGGTGTTACAGATGTAAACAATTCCTGACCATGATCTAAGCCCAGCCTATGTCCCTTCTACAACCATGGTCCCTTATATGTCTTTATTCCTGAATATATTAAATATTCACACAGATGACATTCATAATTTGACCTTAGATTAAAACACGTTTTAGGAGGTATTTGTAACAGAAATCCCCTTTCTAGGGCTTTTAACTTCACAGTAGGTTTATTTTTATGCTTCTAGTCCATTAATACAGTGCCAAAGAACAGTCTTGTGTTGCTTAATTTAAAAGTTCTGAACTTTTCATCTGAAATTAATGATTAAGATTATTAAGATATGAAGAACCAATAGCTATATTTGCAAAAATCCAGAATTCTTGCAGATAACACTGCCTGCTAAATCACCTACACTTTTCTTCTAACGTATCCTTTGTAAAAATTTTGGGTCAGGGGCACTATATCTGGTTTTGGTACAAGATGTCACATAAATACTTGGTATTATCTATGAACTTTCAGCAACACTGCCATCTCAGAAAGGAACCTAAACATTTCAGCCTTATCAAGGGAACACAGGTGATAGTGCTAGGACATAAAACATCCCCTAATTTTGCCTTGTGCAAACTCAAGAGAGATCGACTTCATACGTCCCTTCCACCTTTACTACAGTCTTCACATTTACATGTACCTGATATGCATTAATTTCACACGATGTTGTTGGAAGGTTGTTGGATGAAACGTAGAAAGAATCTCTCAGATTTTATGCCACCTGCAGGTTACAAACTTATTAATTGCTCTTCTGATAGAGTTAGTCTGTGACAACACTCTTGTTCAGTATTATTTTTGGCTTGGGTCACAGCGTCATTTGGATACAGATTCTTTTTTTAGTGCTTTTTGGGATCAAGAACTGAGAAGGAAAATAATTTCCTCAGCAGAAGCCTCCAAAATTAGAGAATATTCTCAAAGTGAAAACCGCAGCTTTTATGAGTCCTTCTTAAGTTTAAGTCTTACACTAAGGAAAAGGAAAGAGAGGGGGGAACTTGGCTACCACTTACTTAAAAAATTGATTTCAAAAAATCTATTCATATCCCACTGGGTATCCCATTTCATCCATTCTTCTAGAGAAGACAGGTGAATGACTGAGAGATTTAGCATCCCTTCATGTCTATTCTGAGCAGCTGCTAGAAAGGTAGCAAGAAAGCACACTTTGGAGATCCGAAAAGCTTATGGTCTGATGTGCAACCATTATGCCTGTGCAGATGAAGACGATCTATGGTAGCATTTTCGTTCCCTCCGCACCATCCCTTACAGCTTACTTCAGCTTTGCTGGAATCAAGAACAATTTCCTGCTTGCTTCAACAGAAGGATGCTCAGGCTACTAACAGACAGAGGTTGTAACAGGTACACAGTTCCTGTAACTTGCACAGATGGAAGTATGATAGAAGCCATCAACAACTTCTGCCCTGGAAAATGAAGCCCTCTAGAAATAACTGAAGATTCTCTCTCTGACTCCATGGTCTTTCCCTTCCCTTTATTTTACTCAATTTCTTTCAAATACAACTTTTTATGTGTTCAAACCTAACTGGCAGCATCTTTACAAAACTTACTCTATCATTTTGATATCAAAACTATTTCTAGCTTTTTATAAAAATCTTGAATATTTACTGTAGAAAATGAACGTAAAATAGAACATGTTCTATGCCAAGGAAAACAACTCTTATTTGAGCTTCATAGATTTAGAAAATGGTTCAAGAACCGCTTATCTGAGTGAAAATGGCATCTCTAGAATGCCGCTAAAGCCAGCAAGAATAGTTCTTGAGAGGAATAAATGTAACAAAGTTACAGGATACCTACCAGATTTTATTTTTTAAATAACAAAAACTTTGGTAGATCTTATAACCCTCATATATTCAAAAGTATCTTTACACTAGGACAATTTTATAACATTTTCTTTGCACGCCGTATCAGCCCTGTATCAGTATTTACACAGTAAGTTACTATGGGCTAACGCATTCACTGAACCAAGAGCCTTAGACTAAATACTCCATATAAAAGCTTTTGTTGGAACAAGAGTGAATGGGTGCAGCATGCTTATTTTCTGGTTTTTTGTGCTTTCATTTGCCTCAGTTTAAAATCTCTCCTTTCCTGACTCTCAACATGACAGGATACTGAGAGGAAAGAAACACTATACACGAAGCTTCTACTTTGCATGTCTGTCTCTCCTTAATTCCTCACTGTACAGCAAATCTTGCACCCTGAGGAAGAAGATTGAGATAGTATGGGGGTTTTTTCAGACCCTATAATTTAGATGAAGTTTTAGAAATGCCAGGAAGCAGATGTCCTACAAAGAAAAGCAAGAGAAATCACTTACTATGAATTTATGCTGGTTTTCTGGATGAAACCTCAACTCAAAAGCTGCTCTCCTCCAAAAAGAAAGAAAAATTGACAAGAAATTTGCCAATTTGCCAAGAAAGAATATTAGCATAAAATCTTCCCTCTTTTGTTGCTGTTTCTTACATGTTTCACTATTGTCTAGCTTCTATGTCAGTCAACATCAAGTTAATTAAGTTCTACATCCATCCCATGGTTGGTTTTTGTTGTTGTTGTCATTTCTGGGTTTTTTCCAGTTTTTCTTTCCATGACCTGCCTTGAAGTACCTCTGATTTTTGACAATAGTCATTTGGATAGTTTGATGGCTTTCACAGACAGATGCAGCAGTCTCTGTCTTGGCATGGCCACAGGAAAAGCTTAACTATGCCTGACATTAAAGACGAACACAAGATTTCAAAATGCAACTATGGATATACATGAAAGAGCAGGAAGAAGTGCTGAAAGGAAGCAAGAACCTTTTCATTGGATTAGATGTCACTCTGGTGCAGGTCTATGATGTGCAATACGATAATGAACATTACATATACAAGGATGCAGATCCAGCAGGTCTAGTAAACTTTAAAATTTGAAGAAACTCCAGTCTCGCCATACAAATTGATTACTCAACCACTGTGGATACTGAACAGAGTATTCTCCTCAGAGCCTACAGTTTATTTTTGCTGTCTCTTGAAACCTTTATATTCAAGTTTCAATCTCTCAGCTTCAGTATTTTGTTAATATCCAGGCTCATATCTTTCTACTCTATTCTCTTTCAATGTGTGCACCAGCTACTTTGTAGACAGCACCCAGACACTTGCTTTAAGAACTCCAGCTATTACAGCCATATAGTGATTATTCTTTGTCATTGACTATGAAAGAAAGAAATAAAACAAGAAATCTACGTTTACATTAATGAAACTAGTAACAAGGAAACATGCAGCTATGTTTGGGAGCTCATTAGCAAAAGGCACAGACATACAGACATTCCCTTGCACAAAACCTCTTTCACCAACATCAGATATAGAATACTTTCTGCATTTGTCACCTTTCAGGTCTGAGTTTCCAGCACGCTCCTTGTTATATGCAATTAGCCCCATGCCAAGGTTTGGTACATTTCATAATAAATCCCTGACCACATTTGCTTCAGGCTTGGCAGCTCTGGAAAGGCTCTATTCATCAGGGCAGCAGCAAGCCACAGGACTCACCACACCGCACAACTCACTCGCAGAATTCCAGCACGCTACACATTTCAACAAGCCATCCCCTCCCTCCTCCTTTCCAACAGCCTGACATATGACTATGATTAAGTAGGATATGAAAAAGCTCCAATCCCTTTTTCTCTTTTTCATCTGTCTTTCCACCTCTTTTCCCTTCAGACAACACAGACACACACCCTCCGCCCCCCCAAGAAAAACCCTCCCTAATCTCCCAGCAATGTGTGTTAGATAGGCATCCTCTTTTTTCTTTTTTTTTTTTGGCCTGTATTTAAAACAGTAACCATCTGTTACTTGCAGGAAGGCTGTCTCCCCTTCTCAGGTTTCTCCAGCTTTGGAGCACTACCCTCACAGCAGCACATAAGGCAGGCTCTCAGCTGAGAACGCTCTCTATGAGGCACCTGAGCAGAACAGAACAGCAGCAGGATCAACCACTGGCAATTGAGCCATCTGTTCATGGACAATTCAAACCAAAATCCCCCACACTTCCAGCATTCGGACAGCTAAAATGACAAAGATGGAAGCTGGAAGAGACACCATGCAAGCATGCATGCCAAAAAGAGCATGAGTGTGAAAAGTTACCTCCACCGTACACTTACTGGATTCCTCTTTTCAGTGTGCTGTGGGACAAACTTGCTGGCAACACTGGGATAATCCGTTTCTGGCACCCAAAAACCCACTCAGAAGAAAGCAGAGCCCTGGAAAAAGACCCTTCATCATGCTTAGTAGCAAAATGTTGCAACTAGGCCTGAAATGAGCTTTCTTCTCAGTGACCTTAGAAAGGGTGGAAAATATCTGTTAATTCAGTATTATCTCATCTTTCACAGAAGGGCACCCCAACTGTTACAGCAGTACACGGGTGTAGGACTCAGGGAACCCATACGACACCTTACAACAGTGCCAAGGTACCACCCTTCATCTCCAGGGGCACATTCTCAAAGCTTCACCTTTTCCTTAGCCACTCTTGTCCATCCGCTTAAGGAACTGCCATAGAAATAAGTGGGACAACTGCTAAGTTGCAAACCCTCCATTGTACACCCTTGACAGGTGAAAGACAGACAAAACTACACCAAGAGGGCATAAAATAAACTCAAAAAAAAGCGCTGCAGCTTGAGGGTTACAGTCAAGAACAAAGAAACAGCATGGAAAAGGTCATGTTGTATTAACAGGCCAGGTTTTCCACAGGTCTGATTTCTCTCAGAGTCCCTCCTTTCAGGATCCATCTTCCCCAGAGAACTCTGCCAGAAAGCTGTTCACTACAAAGCCTTCATCCAAATTATTCCAACATAATGCATGAAATCATACTGCAGCTAACTATACCCAATGGCAAAACCTAATGAGAAGCTAAAAGAGAAATCAAACCACGATTTTATCTACTCCTATCTTTTCCTTGTTAACCTACCCTTTACCTTGCCAAAAATAACCTAAACATGCATCCTAATTTTATGTCATCACCTTGCTTGCCTGGAGCCACTGAATACCAGGATCTGTACTGAGATTTCCTCACAATTCTTCTTCTTCTTAATTCATTTTTTACTGAATGCAACACTTTAAAAATAGTAGAACTGCCTATGGAATAATAAAATCAGACAATACTCATCATCAAACTGTAGCAGCCACAGAATGAACTTGATTCATCTAAAGACAAGTCAAACTTTCCTGAGACTTTTAAAGCTTTGTAGCTTGTTCCTAATGCCCTTTGTAAAAGCTGAGTTCACCTTCTGCTCAAGTAGAGCCTGTATGTGCATCCCAGCTCAGTTTCCTCCAGTGAGGGCACAGTTTCATTCACAGTTTTGGAGAGCCTGATTGTGCAGCATCACACCATGTTTCCAAGGTTCCTATTTACCTCAACACAGAGCACTGCTGTAACAGGATCAAACGCTGGAAAGGCTGAAAGATTATTTAATAAAACAACAATGCTAAATTTACACTTCACCTTGAAAGATCCTTCAGGAGTTCTTATAAAGCTCTCTCACGATCATTTCATGGCTTTGTACACAAAGCCTTGAAATGGAGCAGCACTTAAGCACCCCACAAAAGCCCTTTGCAAGTACAGAGGTGAGCATAGGAGTATATACCAAGTTACTAAAGATATCCAGCACACACAGGCTGTTCCTTTGTTAATAAAAGTGAGAAAAATTGGAATCAGAGTTTCTGCAACTTGCTCTTCTCACCAACCATTAGTCTTGCTTCTAAATTTACCAAACCTTTCACAGACAGCAGAGATGTTTAACATGATTAAAATGGTACCAGCCCTACTCAGAGGAAAACGAAAGTCCAATCCATCTGTTTTTACAAATACATACACTTAACTTTAATCTAAGCATTATTTACAAAAATACATGCAGACATAAAAGAGCATAATAAATTAATAGCTCACAAGAGGCAACGATGACTAATGATAGATCTTACTCTCCTTTCCAAAGCCCTGGCCCAAGGGAACACAGCAGATAAAATTACCTAAGTTGACTTTCTGTGTTTCTGTTAAAGCAAAACGTTGGTGTATTCTGAACTGTCTGTGTGATGTTTCCCAGCTGGAAGACATAAGCTTTCCTAAACAATTCAGGACTTTAACGTGACCTTACAGCCGTCATCTTCTTTCATACAGCCAAGGGATATGCTTGTTAGTTTATATGGGGTTTATCTTATCCATCAAATTCTCCTGCCTGAGCACTGATACTGCCTACTTGTGGCCATACCGTCAACAGACCCTGCAAAAACCTCGCCAGTCATCTGACTCCCAGTCATGCTCAGCAGTCAGTAAAACTGTAAAAAAGCAGTTGTGGAAAACCCTTCATGGGCAATTAGTGCACGAGCTAAATGGTCCAACCCACAAAAATATGCACTAAACACTGTTTTAAATCTTCACGCTTGCTCTGTATTTCTTTTCTGTGATGAAAATTGTCACCAATGATTACTGGGTGCCACCAAATTTGTACATTTAAACGATGCATTGCCTCAGTCAGAGCTGCAAGTTCAGAGGTGAAAGAAGATGGTACTCTGAAATTCTTGACACTTCTGCAGTTACATGTAAATGTCAACTCTTGAGAGATTATTTTCAGTGTATTTATTGACGTAAACATAGCGGATAACCTGTTATAAAATTGAGAACCCAGAAAAACCCAATTGGCATTCCCCAGAGCTCTTCACATCCCACATCTCATGTTGCAGGGATCACTTACAGAAATCTGCATAGGCTTTTCTATTCACTTTATCCTGAACTGTAATGTGATTATACATGGAAGAACAGCATGTGTGCATATGCACTTGTAATTGAAACATGACAATTTTTTCTCCTCTCACAATTTTCTCTTTTTTCCCCCCCAAAATTCTCTTTTCCAACACATTTCCCAGGTAATCATCCCATTTCATAGAATTCAATTGTACGTTTTTATAATCCTGCATTTCTCTTCAAAAAACTCTTAACTACTCTATGTCTACTGAAAGCCCACATGTTAACCAAACTTTGAAAACATTAACAAATATCTAAAAGGACGTAACTTCTGACCCTTTGTTGGTAAGATTTCCTCGTATGAAATACTAGTGGACTATCATCTGTTCTGATGGTGCAATTCTACAAGCATTTACTCCAGTAAATCCATGAGACCTTGTCCAATAGCGAATTTTATGACATTTCTGTCATTCATCATGCTCCTATTCCAGAGTCAAGTTCACCATGGCACCAGTTATGCTGATAAAACAGAGACGCATCATGCCTGAATAAATTCCTGTTTAAAAAAATAGTATTATTCTATTTTAATAGTGTAACTGCTGTTTATTAAATAAGTCATGGCAAGGAAAACTACAAGATTTGTGTGGGAGGACAAATTGAGGGAAGGGAGAGTAGAAAGCATGCTGTCATGGAAAATCTTCTTTGCAATAAGAGGGGTGGAAAAAAGCTCCACAAATCGTACCCTGACAACTACTAGCTTTCAGATAATAGCCCCATTTACTTCAATACAATTCAAATATTTAATAATATTAAATTTTCTAATATGCAGTAATAATAATAATTGTAATATGGGGTTCAACAAGATGGTAACTGGATCTTCCAGATACTCAATTCCTAAAAAAGCAGTGAAAGCTCATGACAAAAGAACCCCTGAATTGGTACCAAGCCATTCTGCTGATACAAATGCATTTTTTTAAAAGTAAATTTAAAGTAATTTTATCTTGGTAGATTTTATGCCAGATCAGGTATCATTCTTCTTCCTGCAGCTGGTATAAGGCAGCTATAAATACATCATTGTGTGCTCTGCCAGGCTGACAAATAGATGAGCAAGTTCTCACATCTGACCTGATTCAAATCCACATGGCTTGGCTGTGGTGCAGCTCTCACATGTAGTGACAAGTATTGATAATCACAGCCTCACAGGATAGCAGGCACTCTTGGACTCTCCAAAACACCCAGAGCTCAGGCACCAATATCTGGGATCAACACAGTATATTTTTTTTTTCCTTAAGCATAAGTAAATGAATAATGTTTCTAAAAAATTACTGAAAATTTAAAAAAAAAAAAAAAATCTTATCACACTCAATCAAAATCTTCTGATAAATTTAAAAGTCTTAGATCTGTTAGGAAGCTTTCGGTTTACATCAGTGGGGTATGGATTGGGCCTTTTATCTCCTACCTGCAGCTGATTTAGCTCCAACTTAGACTTGACAAAATCCCGCCAACTTGAGCATGTCACTTCATAATAAACTGTGCTTTTAAACGGAAACTAACTGAAAGACTGAGCTTTTGATGACTGCTTGCAATTACATTTTCATTTCCCTTCGTTGACTATGCACATAAGTGCTGTAAATCTCTATCATTTTAAATGAGGTCTTCAAGGGTAACTTTGGCAGCCAAAGAGGAGCAGGCATCATGTTTGAAGTACTGTAGGATCCTTTTTTCTTTTTTCTTTTTTTTTTTTTTTAAATCTTTTGGACTTAGTTCAGTCTCAAACAAATTCATTGCTCACCTATCTCAGATGACATTTTAATTGTAGCTTTTAACTACACATACGCTAATGGAGGAAAACTGAGTAGAAAGTTCTTTGAGTATTCATTCAGATGGAGAGGCTTTACTGTGAATTTTGTTTGCACCGTTGAATTTTATATTAATGTGATACCAATAAATATTATTAAATAGAATGAGGAAAAAAGGCCTCTAAAATAAACTTTCTGGATATAAGAGGATTTTTTTAAACTTTATTTGCAGAATATAAGCATTTAAAATCAAAATGTGATTTCATAATTCATGGAGTTACGCAAACAATTTCCTAAATTTCCATATCTGTTACCTCTTTTTGCTTAGGTTTTTTTGCATTCTTTCAAAAATTCCCACACTACGTGTGCATATATATATTTATATGCCCAGAGCTAGAAAATCTCAGAGGTGTTTTTATTTACTTATTTTACTTTCAGGCATCAAAAAGTTTACCCTTTTCAAGTCAATACTGTGACCCTCATAAAAGATGTTCTCTAGATGGTCTGTATATTCAAAGCTTCACTGACAATACTTTTATTTGTGAAAACTTAAAAGCACAGAAGGATGGGTATGCAAAAGAAGGGAAGCAGAATCCCCACAATTCACAGCTGCATGAAACAAAAAAAAGGAATGTCTCTCTACATACTTTTTGCTAAGGACCTTTCTTTTCTTTTGTAGCACTAGTGTTCAGTGCAATTCTTCATATGTTTATAAACGCTAGAGATAGATGTGGAATAACAATATTCATAGGTTTCATGTGCTTGTTGGTGTTTTAGATATGTATACTTTAAATTAAAAAAATCACATCATTGCAGAAACCTTGAGACTAAAACCAGTTTCTTTCAGCTTTGACAAAATAAGCAACACTCTCTGTTGTTGCAGCTTTGCAATATTAATTGCTTAGTGTTCTTCTTCTGGTGAATGATATTTATAACAAACTTAAATAGCTAAATGCAGCTGAAAGCCATTAAAGTAAAAAAAGTAGGAATCACCCATTACATCTGCTTTTCATAACAAAGGGATACAAAGACTATATTGAAGATTCATTCCCATTTCTCTAAACTCACATTCCCAAAACAGAAGCCCAAAATCCAACCTCAAAAATGTACCACGTCTTAGGGCCATAAAAAAAGGAAAACAAAATTAAATAGGAAAACACATACTGCAAATAATGCACAAAAAATTCAACTGCAAATAAATTATTTCAGCATTAAAATTTATAGGAAGCAAGCATAAAAGCTCTCAACTTTAGAAACTATTTAAAGTAAAACACCAATTTGAAGATGAAGATATTTGAGGATTTTGATGTCTGATTGTCACAAAAAATTCTTTGATATATGGAAGTGTTGAAAAAGTGCCTCTTCATTATAAACTTCACAGAAGAACTAGGTGTCCTATATATTGCTGTAAAACTGAAAGGCAGAACTTTTTTATAACCAAAACTACAGTTCTAGCACACAACCATGTAAACCAGCAGAAAATAAATAAAAAAAAAACAACAAACAAGCAACCACACAATAACATAATAGAGGAGAATGCAGCCCATGGTGCTCAAACACCTACTGCCATCAGAAGGTGCCTTTCAGCTGGCCTTGGTGAGATGTGAGTGAGGATGTCCCACACATAATCCACTGCTGCACAAAGTTCTCCAGCTTTGGAGACAATCTTGAAACCTGCACTCAACCATTTAAAACACACATTTTCTGATGGGAAATGTAAATATGAAGGCATACCTATTACAGCAGGAAGAAATGAGAGCAATGACTTACACATTTGCCCAAAGAGAAAGGCTCGGAATTAAAATTTTAGACTGTGCTGGGAACTTGATGACCACTAAAAAACACTACAGAAGATAAGTACAAGTAGAAGTCTGACATGAATAGCCCTAGCAATTCCTTTCCTCAAGATGTTCTCATCGGGACTATATTTCTTCACTCAAGTTAAAAATCTAGTTTTTCACTGAAGCTATGAATCTGGTATATTTAGCAAAACCAATGGCCATATGATGTTAAAAAGGTTACCTAGAATTCAGTGAAACGTTCTAACTGCATTTTAAGACATTCTATAAAGCCTAAAAACTCCTTAAAGCAGTGTGAGTTCTTCAGACTGCAAGACTAAAATATATATTCTAACTTCACATTCATTAACAAAATATTCACATCTACTTTATGCTAGATATTTTACAGAAATTGACAGAAAGGTCCGGTATCTAAAAGAACCATTTGCTACAATCTTTTTTGTAATTCACATCACTTCAGCTTCTCAACTGTACTACCCTACTTTGTGCAGGGCTTGAAATTTTAAAAGCTTATATGAAGTTGTAGCCCTAACTCCTATTACCTTTATTGAAAAAATGGTGCTTGATTTCTGAAGATTCTTTGAAAATCCAGAAATAGAGATTTACATATTAACTCAAATAGCTTTAAGCTCCAGATGTAGCTAAACAACTTATTCCAGAAGCAAGACAGCTTGAACCTAAAACACGATACATTGCCTGATGAAGGATTAGTTACGTGATCCTAAAAACTTACACAGGAAATGTAAAAAGCCTGGTTGCTACCTAGGTGTATTTAAAAATCTTACAAAAAGTTTAGAAAAAGCTTTGTATCTGCACTATAGAAAATATATGCCTCCCTCTTCCCCCCTCAGAGCTAATACTTTTCTCAAGAACAGAAAGCAAAGCAGTGCTTAGAAAAAGGCAAATACAGACTTATTTAAACAACACCTCAAAGAAGCAAAGTAGGCTACAACTCACCTTTGACAGCACATTGAAGCCACGATTAAGTTGTTTGTTTAATCTTTCCTAGTAAAAGAAGCAAAGACTAGTCTTTGTAAGCTTACCGCATTAAAGTTTACTGCCCTCAGAAAGTGCAATGTTTATAAGAGCAGTTGCCACCGTAATTTGTATTGTTATTATTCATGCTCTTTTACCAAAAAATTATAACATCCATATCATGCATTGTGGAAGGACCCAAAGACTGTGGGGCACTTAACTTTTCTCACTGTCAAATATTTTTTTTCTTCTCGGGTCGTGCCAAATAACTATCAGAGTCCTAGTGAGAGTCATGACATATGCGAACTTGCTCATTAACAGCTGAGAACTTCACTACTTCTAATCATCTTTTTAAGGGCTTATATACAGGCTAATATTAAAACCTTGATTTTAACATATTTGTATATGGTGCCCTTTCCACATGACATATTTGCATCTTTTGAGCAATTGCTTCTTTAAGCTATTGAAGTGACATCCCTGTCTGCAGAATGAACAATCCATCAAACTTTGTGACTAAAAAAAAAATTTAAATCCCTTTCTCTATTCAGTCTCAGGATCAGTCTCTCCTCTAGCAGCAGCTGAAACAAGAATGATTTTGTTCTTTATTCCTCATGCTTGAACAACTGAGGTTTTTCCTGGAATTTAAACTAAATTAATGACTAATACCATCATCAACAAACCAACTCTCTCATCCCTCAATTATTTGGTATTATTCTTTAAGGGCAGTCATAAAGCTGCAAAGAGAGACAAAACACTCAATGGCTTTTAAACAAATGCTACCACATTTTACACATGTGCATGTTTGCAAAAGCTCTAAGCCCCTATTGCTCAAACCACTTGTGGTTTCTCAGCACTTCTTTTTTGAATGATTGTGTCTTTATAAAATAAACATGTTTGAGACTAAATTACTTGTGTGTCTGTTGGGAATAATTATAAAATTAGCTTGTTCTAATTTACACTTGCAGGTTTTAAAAACATAACCAAATAGCATAGTGAGTCTCCTGGTGAAACCAAAGCCTTGCATGTCAAACATGGTTTAAATCACACACAAGGACTTTGATTTTCTCAGTGCAGCAGTCTAATCTCTACAGCAGGCTTAGTCCTTTGGTTTTGACTTCTAATTCTCCAAATAAGTATTCTTTTTATAGGTCTCTAGAGACATTCATTCAACATGCCAATAGGTTGTGCAATATATTACACAAGTAGTTCAATTCCAGACACAGAGCTGTGATTTTCAAAATGTAGTATCTTCATGCCTGGTTTCAGCAGTTTGCACTATGCTGTTCATCCATAACACATAAAAGATCACAGGTCACTGAATATCTCAGTGTCCCAAATATGATGGACAGATGTGCTATGGTTCCAACTACATTACCTAGGAAGGTATTTAAGGTCCAGTTAACACTATTCAGGAGAGCAACACATATTTTAACTGTGTCCTTCAGTCCCACTGATTTCAGTGATCTAAATTATGTTTTTTCAGGAAGACAAATTATCACATTATCACAATGCTTCTATTGTACTACCTGGCACAGCACGTTACATTTTTATGCATTAGGTAGTCACAACTGCAGATAATAATTTCCAGGGAACTGCAATGATCAGCTTATTTCTGAAGTGGTTTTTTGTAGACAAAACTGGTTGATGCAGTCAGTATTCTTATACTAATATATGAGGATTCCGTTGAAATAGTCTCAGTCAGCAACAGCCAACTCTGGCAAACCAAAATCTTACTCAGCTTCCTCCTCTCTTGCTCTGGACTTGCCACCCAACATCTTTTCAACAGTGGATTTACAACTCCATGAATTCAAAAGAGGTGCATTTGTGATGAAAACTAGTCATTTCATATGATAACAAAGATGTGTTTCCTCTCTCAGGGACTAGAACAACTTCTGCTATGCATCCTATAGCTTCCCTTTTTATTCAAGGCCAGAGGAGACCCAAATCGTACTTTCTGTACCAAGATAAGGTGGGTTTAGTTTCTGTGTTTACATTTTCCTTTTGATCCCTCACAGCTGCAAAGGTTACGTTACCCTGTCCTTGTCACCACAACTTGTACATTATTTTAATCTTTTTATAAATACCAGAACAGGTTTTTTTATTTTAATCACATCATAACTAATACTTTATCCAGCAACTTTTCCATGTACAGTCTGTGGTTTCAGACTTGTTCCACATTTCTCAAGCACTGTAAGTTCCCTTTCCTTTGTCTTAGGGACTTTTTAACAGTTCTTTTCTACCACTTCTCCTGCTTCTTCTCTGCAATATAAATATATATCTCAACAGAATCGCATTCCCAGCCTTAACCAAACTTCAGTCCTGCCAGGTATAGTAGTAAATCATAACATCAACCCCTTCACTCCCTTTTCCTCCCCTACTAAAAAAGAAAAAAAAGAAAAGAAAAAAAAAAGCTTCCTGGGCATTCTCCTGCCTTCCACGACACTTCCTGCATCCCCAGTTTGGGAATACCTGTGCTTGTTGTTGTTACACACACACGTATTATTAACACATATATGTGTGCACATATACCTATATGCCTATGTATGAACCTATCTCTTTATTTACAGGATATTTATGTATATATGTTTGTACATTGAACATATCCATATACATATATATTCTACAGGTAGAAGAGACACATCACACATATTTAAGTGGTTGTGCAGGGTGCAAAGCACTACAACCTACACTGCCACTTTTTACCTACAACCTACACCACGTATTTTTCCCAGTGTGTTCTCAGGAGTTGATTTGTTCTCTAACCCAATAAAAAAGTCAGTAGTAAACACTGTACTTAAAATCCTGAACTACACATGGGGTATTTTACCAGCGTGGTTTTTCAAGTGCACTTGAGTTTACCTTCTGGCTATTCTAAAGAATGAGTAACTTGTTCTGCTCCATTCAACAATATGCACTCCTCCCTCAACCTCACTCTTCTGTACTAATCTCCTCTTAGACACAAAAACACCCAAGCTGCTATGTGAGAAAGAAGTGTATTTTAACTAGGTGCATTCTCTAGCGTTT
Source organism: Margarornis squamiger (assembly GCA_035222235.1). Lineage (NCBI taxonomy): Eukaryota > Metazoa > Chordata > Aves > Passeriformes > Furnariidae > Margarornis > Margarornis squamiger. Next base: position 21,398,020 of record JAWWTY010000123.1, on the reverse strand, counting down.
CCATTTTATAGTAGTCACCTTCCCAAACTAAAAATGGCTCAGCAGTAATCTGTGGACTACTAGAATATGAAAAAAGAAAGGTAATAAAATATTCCCTTGCATAATTTTCTATACAAATCAACGTTTCCCTGCTGCATTTGTTCAAAATTATAACATGCAGCAATAAACTGAAAGTCAAGAGAACAGTTACTGAAAGACAGTTCCTAGACACAAAACTTCACACACTTCACTGGCTCCACTGACTCCACTTCCAGCTCTATATGCTGCTAGAAATGTAAATACCACTCATTTCTCCTCCTTCTATGGAAGAATAACAATAAATCTTCCCAAATGCAGCCAGTGGCTGTTCCAGAGACCTGGCTTTGTATTTGAATAATTAGATTACAATCAATTAGTGGAAATATCCAAAATAAACAAGTCAAGACAACATCCAACTTCCTGGAAAGTTAACTTTCCTCAGCAAACCAAACATTTTAGCAGTATTAAAGCTCTGTTCTTATTTTAGGAAAACAGCAACTCTCCTTTCCTTTACAATATAACGCTTATTCCTGCATTTTGTTTCCAAAGACATCACAAAGCAGGTCAAGCTCCTTGAGGCAAATATTATTTCTGGGGACAGCATTTACTTTCTGACACAGCTCTCTGTTCAGGGAGAAAACTGACCAGAGCACACACGTGCTCAGTCATAAACCAGACACGTATGAAAAGTGCTGCTGCCCCAAGGGGTCCTTGATTTTTAAAAAAGTAAAGGAAGAAAGAATTAAGATATACATAGGGAGGATTGTTGGCTTGAACTTGAACTATGTTGTGATGAAAAAAAATTACACCACTCATCATAACTGGGATAGAAGAATGTCGAAGGCCAGTTTCTGGCCTTCCACTCCCAAGAACCTGAGTTTTCCCTGCCTGAACTGGCAGCGCATGAAACTGGAATGTTTCTCAGCATGTTTTCAAAGGATTCATCCTACACTTACACACAATTTACAGACTTAAGCTTTCTGTGTATAATGCAGAAGCATATAATGTCAAAAATAAGGCTAAATTAATCCTCAAGGGCGTTACTTTTGGAGCAGGCTGTGGGTAGGAGGCAGGGAACAGTTAACATTTTTCTTCATGAAGTCTGCAACCACTGAACAACTATTTAAGCTGAAGTAGTAGTTAGATATTGGGAAGCCTCAGACCTTACAAACCACAACTTTTTTTCAGTGATACTGTTATTTGATCCTGCCTGTATAGCTCAAGTTCCTCCCACAGTTTCACACAAGCACCAGTTCACACATCTAGAAACTGAATCTGCCGCTGTTTATGTTTGGGAATTTCTGTCATTAAGTGCAATCCTTAAACCCTGCTGGGTACTGATAAGCATGAACTCCGAGCTCTTGCACTCCCACAGAGTAACACAGAGCAAGCAAAGTGCTGCTGCTCTGTTTGTGCACCCATGGGGAAGTACACGCCACAGAGACTTCAGAAGTACTGATTTTTTATTTTTTTTTTTAAATAGAGAAAGAAGTGCAGCAAGTCAAATCTAGCCTGTTACATATATCACTGAACAAGGTTTAATGAATGTACCAGAAGCATGGAGCAACCTCTAAGAAGGAATAATTCCTGCTCAATTTTTACAAAATACAAGAGCATGCTGTTTCATCAGAGGACTATGCTTTACACAGGCAACTGAGTCTCACAAGGATGGGAAGAAAATTATTTGACTGTAACCAGCAAGTTTCCACAGTATATACTATTATATATTTAAGGCTATTACTGGACCTGAGTTCTCCAGTGCAGGAAAGAAGAGGGGAGGGGAAAAAAATCAGACTCAATTAGATCCTAACTTACCAAATTCTCATTTCCTTCAACATGAGTTTTGCCAGAATGAGATTAAGCTCAGGTCATATTAATTTATCTGTAAATTATTATTAATACATTTTCATGTATGTTAGCATAGCAATTTTTCACTCTGCATCTTTAGCATTCTAACACTGGAACACATTGCTTTACTAGGAGTCCACAAGTCCTCCAGTAGATATATCACTTCAGCAAGAAAATTTCTTTCTCCTTTCATGAGTGGTTGAGAATTCTTCCAACAACAATTTAACCTTTGAGATTGTATATGTTGAGTAAACTTAAAAAATCACAAAACGTGAACATTTGAAATGATGGACAATGGCTTCACAAGTCACAATGGGGAAGAACGACAGGAGCACCAGGGTACAGTAGAAGGATTTTACTCAGGAGCATTTTTTGTATTAATTAATGCATAAGAGATCAAACCTAAAGCCTAAATTCAGAAACCAAAGACTCTGAAAGAACATTTTAATACCAAAAATATTTTAACTGTGTTTTGCTAAGCAAGAAGGTGATGTAACTCTTAATGTCTACATATCCATACAGTCATAAGGGTATGAAGGTGATTATAGCTTTCTCATTCCCTAAAGCAGTAAACTACATATAGTACAGTAAGCACTTATAAATTCATAAAAACTCCATCCCTACACAGCACTCCTTTACACTACTGGTCAAGGAAGTTCTATCACACTTACAAAGAAAACCTCAAAATAGCTACATCAGCACAAAAACACAACATTGATTTTTGGTCAATCTTCTGATTTCTGTTCAGCTTTGTTAAGAGTTGTCTTTTTCTTTTTTCTCTTTTCCAAACTATTTAACTTTCAAAAAGCAGACTTATGCCATGCTGTTCTTGATAATCTAAACATTAACGTAAAACTGGAGTCTTCGTTCTACCATCCTGTTAAATGCAACGCTGAACAGGCCAAAAGTGGATCTGCAGATGCAGTTGCAGAATAGGTAGTGATCACCTTGTGCTCATTAAAAGCAGATTACCACCTTCAATTACAGACTTCAGCCTCTTTCACACAAGGAATTGGAAATGAACACATATGAATTTCAGTCCCTTTGGACAGAAACTGAAACAGGCTTGTGTTCCCCACCTGCATTGCACTGCATGGCACGGAGGACACAGGATGGTCAATCTGCTCCGTGTGTGGTAACTGTAATTGTCACATCAAACCTAACCACTTTTTTCAAAATTTGTCAAATGGAAATAAGGAAAGAGAGCACTGTGTAGATTTCTGCATCAAAAACTCCAATTAAGAGTTCAGCACTAAAGTGCATGTTATACTCCTAAATGTTTCTTGCAGGCTTTAATTCAACCCTTAAATTTATAAAAAGTCAGACCTTTCAGCATAACATGAAGCAAGAATCATCAAGAAAGGCATATCTCAAAAAGACTTCCAGAGTTTTATCCCCTTCTCAGTCTCATACTTCTGACAAACAGAAGTAGGATAGGTATTCGCAGCTTAATTTTGAATGTGTTATCTCAATTAAAATAGATCTCAAGGCATTTCTCTCCTCACATCAACCTCTGCACTCTCACGTGACAACAGAGCAGTGAAGACAGCAGCAGGCAAGCGTATACATTTTCTTTGAGAAGTGGCATGGAGAAAACCCTGCTGTTTTTTAACAGCTCTTTGTGAGTGTGTGGAACCACGATGGAGTGAACTTGGGCAGGCCAGTTCAATGGCATATGGAAAATATCACAAGTTCCAGCAGTAGAACAAATTAACAAATTGCTATCCACTTTGTCATGCTGATCTACAGGTATTTGCTTATCTTCAGAGTCTTTTCTGATACCTGAGATAGAATTACACATTCCATTCCCAATACAAGTTAGGTTATCACATATTGCACTTACTACAAAGCACAAAAAGTTTAAAAAAAACCCCACAAAACAAACAAACCCTCCATTGACAAACTTTCTATGAGCTCATAATAATGAACAGTGTCTTATCCTTATCAACAGATGCTGTCTCACCTTTACCAAGAAAAGCTGAAATGTCGCTTTCTCCTATTCAGCTTCCAGGAACAAAAGAAATTAACTCCACCCTGTGGACAAAGAACATTTTTTTAATGATTAGTGATATTCTGAAAGAAGGTTTAAATCATTACAAAATAATACAGACCTTCCAATTCTGGTATGACACTCAGGTAAAAATGCAATGCTATCTGAAAAAAAAGCCCACTGATGGCATATAGCTAGTTATATATTTACTACCTTATTTCAACAAGTAACATGCAAATGCTCCTATGAACTGCAGTTCCTTGATAGCAAAGTTATTTAACAATAGTGTTTTATGAGGAAAATTGCACTTTTATATATTAGGTCCACTGCCAAGATAAAATGGTAATATTGCAACCCACGACACAATCTGCAGCCACAAAGCTTTCCTTTACATCTTAACAGAGGCTCCAGAAGATTGAGATTATATGATACACATTACTAAAAATAATTCTGGATGCCCTAATAATTTACATCTCTTACAAACTAAGGATCACCGCTCCTCCACTTCATAACAGACACACCAACTCAAGGACTTCCATAGCAGTAGGATGGGATTTGTATGACAAGAGATGTCATATGTCTTAGGGTGAAAGCAACAGTCTCATAAGTGACAGAAAAATCAAAATTCATTTACCCTACAGTATAACTATAAAAGCTTTACTGTAGTCCTCAGCAAGTGCAGCTGCAGTCAGCTGCACAGGACTGAAGACAAGGCTGGAAAATTAATCATAGAGGCTAGAAGCAAAAGAGAAAAGGAAGATAGAACAACGGCTGCAGAAGGATGATGATGATGATGATGGTGAAAGCTGCTGGAAAATTAATGCATTACATGCTCATGTTGTAAGGAAAAGAAATTTCATGCATTGAACAAAAGGCACAAGAGCAGAGAGGCAAGGAGAAACAGAAGGACTGTCACTGTCATCACTGTCATCACTGTCTTTGCTCCTTAATGAACTACTCCATTATGACACTAATATCTAAATTATTCATTTAGATAGCTTCCCAAAATCTTTATAATCATAGAATCATTTAGGTTGGAAAAAGGCCTTTAAGATCATTGAGTCCAACCATAAATGTCAGTGCTTATCTTATCTAAAGTAGTTTTACATGTATCAACACCAATTCAAGAGTTGCAGAATGGTTCCCTTTCATTCCTATCCCAAATAGAGACCAAATACTTATCATTTTATTCACAATACTGGAACACTTAGAAATTTTGCAAGGGCATAAATACAGCTGACTTGATGAAAATAGCCTAATTCAGGTGGTTGTCTTTGTTCCTGCAGCAGGTTTGTTATTCTACAGTTTTTATAACCTGTTGTTTGAAAGGAAAAATTAATGGATTTTGTTATTAAAGAAAATAACTTGATCTTAAGTCAGTACACCCTACAAGTGAATGTCCCCAATAATTATCACAGTACAGCCTCTCCTCCTAGAAAGAATAATTTCCATTTACAGCCTTCAAGCATATGATTTCACTTATTTTTAAAGGCTTCCTTAAAAGAAGAATTTTCCCATGCTAAAAAAATATTAAATGCATCAACGGTGATGCATTTCACTATAGACAGACAAGGCAGGTCTCTCTTCCCTAACCATAACACTCCATGTAAGCTTCCAGCTTCTAAAAAGCCTGTTGTCCTATTTCCACTCTTCTCCTTAATTGACTTAGTTTTTCTAATTGCAGTCAACAGAAATTGCCTAACAAACAAATGTTTCAGCTGGCATTTGACCATATGTTATCTCTATGGGCTGTGTTAAAAATATAAAGACTTTCCTTTTTTTTATTCTCAGAAAGACAGAAAAGTCAAGAAGGAGTAAAAAAATTCCCTAAAAAGCAAGCAGTACAATTTATGCTGTGCTTTATCAGACCAATATAGCTGTGATTTCACATCCATGTGTCTGACCTCAGAACTGGTATATAACCAATACAGGAGCCAAAGATGTCAATGCCCATAAAAACATGAAGAGGATTCAGTTAGTATTCACTCTAAATTGCATAGAAAACACTTGTAATTCTGAGCTAATTTATCTTTCCTCTTAAACCCTGCAAGAATAGAGACAGAAAGTTGAACTTAACCCTGGCAAGTAAGCTGATATTATGACAATAAAAAGTTGGGAAACAGTAAAGGAACCATAAAAATGTCCTGTTTCATAAGATAAGGAAGCTTTTTGCTACAACTTATATTTGTTTTGACTTCTTAAATGAAGCTAAACTGTATTTTCATCATTCTTTCACAGCTCTTTCAAAAGGAGAAACCACTCTGATAACCCAAGAACCAAAGGCCCACAGCCACTGACAGGAAAGTGCCCTTTCCCCCCCTGCCATTTGTCAGCCTTACAGGCAAATGCTGAGAGAGAAGCACAGATTGGAATAATTACACAGAAGGTTTGAGGCTAATTAAACACATTACTCAGCATCAATCGTATTTAAAATCTATAGAGAAAATTAATAGATGCCATCAGAAAATTTCTAAGGGAAACAGATTATAGAAAAGTGCTACAGCATGAGGAATACAAGACTTCACTTGATACAGCCTCTGGTGGTGGGGGCAGGGGGGCAAAGAACGAAAAAGTCTATGAGAATTTTTTTTGTAACATGTGAACATAACATATAGAAATATATGGTTTGATTGTAGAAACCCAGATAATTCTTCTGGATGTCAGTTTTCTTCGGTGGTTTCAGTTCTCAAATTACCCAACATTAACAACAGAATGAAATAGAAACGCATTTGCAGTAGTCTGTCCCTACCAGTTTTATCAGGGAGAATTAGAACTGCAATACAGACAAGAAAGTGAGCAGGCACATCAATCTAATTACAAATAGACACAAAAAGAATTTATCTTAATCTAAATCAATTCTTCCCCTCCTATAAGACTCCAGAATTTCATAAGACAGAGTCACATAAAATAGCACTTTTACTAACACTGGGGGAATTTGAAGTTTGCGGGTTTATAGAGGCATATCAATGAGACAAGCAAAGGCTCTAAATGAAAAAAAAACCCAAACAAACAAAAAAAATAGAAGATTTAGCAAAACACTGAACTGACAAGGATCTTCAGCTGCAGAGAACTGAGTCTTTGGAAGGACATGATTTTAGCAGGAAGGTGGCAGTGTCCACTGTGACCAGTGACAACAGTGAAGTCTTCCATTCCCCACACACAGTCAAACACAAGGGGAAATGACAGCACACAGACAGTAAGATGCTGATAATCTGCCGCCTTAAACATAATCCACAGATATGGCTAAACTCTTCTCCATAAGTTTCCTAGCTTTCCTATGGCTGCCACTGTTTAGGTTATTAGGAAAAACACAAGGCCCTTTCTTACAACATTCTTAGAGAAGACAGCTTTGCTGTGCACTGCAGGCTCATTTATTTTGATGCATTTCTTATTATTTCCTATTTTCAGTAGTTATTGTGCTGCAAATTAGTGCCATCTGAGAGATTCTCCAAGGTGCAAGCACTAGAGGAATCACAGGTGATCTCCTTCCTATGCAACGAAGCCCTTGTCCTGCTCACACTTTACCATATCCTTCCATAATATGCTTTCCCTGCCTATGGCTCCATGCCATTCAGGCATTCACACACTGAGCCTTCTTTGCTCATTTGTTAGAATGACAAGCACCTATCTAAACAGAGACTATGAAACATGATCCATGTGTTTTCAACTAAAATCCACCAAAAAAAAAGACATTTCAGACTGTGTTTTGAAATAATACGCTCAAATATTTTCTTAGTACGAAAAGAATAAACTCTGCCCTTCCACTCTGGAAAGTCCATGCAAAGATAATGAACATGGGACATTTGCCTCCTGTATTTGCTGCGACTGTTTCCATGGCACACAAGTACCACAAATCAGAGGCTCCAGGAGTAACGCTTACTTCATAATTCATGAGACTAGGTCAGAGTTATCCCAGGATTAATGAGATACAACACAACCATAAACAACCAAGACAAGGGCCCTCATTGTTTGATATTGTAATAGATTCTGAGTTTCGGGTTTTTTTGAGGTTTTGGGGAGGGTTTTTGGTTTGTTCAGGTTTTTTTTTTTTGCTTTGTTTTTCAAATGCATAAGTCTTTGATATTTAAAAGTCCGATAAACAGCATCAATATATAATTAATAATCCACTCAGCTTCAGAGGATTTTACTGCTTCCCTATCAGCAGAAATTCAGTAACACTGTATGCATTACCACTTACTTCAGAAAAGAAACCTAGCAATGAAACATATGTAATCACTTAGAACAAAGTCAACTTTTAAAGATTTTGAACAAAGGTTGAGTACAAACAAAATGTGATGGTATAAATATCCCTTAAGTTTAGGTGGCTCTATTGAGACTTATCAGACTTGTCAATATTAGAATACTGTATTCTAGGCAGTCATGAAATTAATACTTGAGATATTCTAGTGTTGTTTTCAACTCCAAAGCTGAGGAGAAAAGGCACTACAAAAATCATGTGTGTTGACATTATGAGTCATCTATTTATGCATTTTAAAGTAACTACCACTATTAGTTTGAGGCATGTAAGTTTAAAGGAAGAGTCCAAAAATACATTTCAAAGGACTAAGATTAAGAATATAACTTTGGCTTCCACCTACATTTAGCAACTGGAAATTAATTTCCAGCCTCAGGCACAGACTGGATCCAAGGACCTATTTTGTTCTCTACACACAAACTGGCTGGCACTATTGGTAGAAATGCTGAGGAACAGCTGGTTGCCATTAGCCAGCTTCACTTTTCTGCAGTGGGTGCTTGTGCAAGATTGGTTGCTCAATTCACGTACCTAGCTGAGGACAGGCAGCATTCAGGTGGTCCTCACAGAGACACTGAGGGCAATACAATCTCTACCGCCCACAGCTGGCATGCAGTGTGCAAGGAGGATTGCCGGACAGTGGTCCAAAGAGAAACTGTAAACCCAGCTCCCTTCTCCTTACTGAGTGCACACACTGCACATCATAATGTGTCATCCACCTGAAATAGTCTCCTAATGAACCCTCTTCTCAGATTAATCTGTAACTCAGTGTTGATAGGGTAGGCCACAACCATGGAATGCCTATTAAAACAGAAAAATATTTATCCAATTCAGCATCCAATTCTGGGTGTGCCACCATAAATTTGAAACCTTCCACTGAAACAATAGGATTATCACCACATAAAATAATCCATGTATATGACAGTTCCAACGTGAAAAAATAGCTATAATAGGACAAGGTTACTAATAGAAGTTACAACATTTCAATTTCTATTCTCCCTTTTTAAATAAGGCTAACAATATAATTAGACAGTGAGAAACACCCAGAGAAGCGAGAACTGAGTTCAAGCTGGTGCAGTGAAAAACAAGGAGGCCCAAATATCAGCATAAAAATCAGAGAAAACTCTAAAGTGATCCTTATTTACTACACGATGTGCTATTACTATTTTAAACAAGGAACAAGAACCCTTCTCTCCTATTTTCAAACATCTTACACATCTCTGCATTTTGCATTTAAAGATCACCACACACTGTAAATACAACGCGGTGAGGTGAACTGTAGGTGGGGGCACACAAGAGAGTCACAGATGTGCTTTCTGAAAGGACACAACCATGTTGCCACATAAGCTACAAGGGAAATGTTAGCCAGATCTCCTCCACTTATGAATAGACTTCATTGCCTTGAAAGGAGAGAAAAAGAAGGGGGACTTTCCATTGCAACTTTGAATATGGCATATTTCAACTTAAGACTGGATGCCCAAAACCAAATGAACACACATGTGAATACTGGTAACTCAACAAATACTGCTTGTTTGATTAAATCCCATAACAACAGTAAAATATTGAAGTAAAAACCCATTTGTGAACCAAACGGTTCAAAAAAACGTACCTTACTACAGCAGCTTATGAATTCACTGCAGTAGAAAGCAATTTGTGAATTGAATCTTGGAGCATATTTCCTTTAGCTTTTGTTTACTTCAGAGTTGAATGTTCTTAAACTACATAGACAGCATAGTAAATAACAATCATAGGGTTTGTGTGTACTTATACTGTGTATGTATAAATATATATCTAAAAGTTGTATGAGTATTGGGAATGATTAGAAGCCTAATGCCACAGAAATACATCATAAGCATGAAGAGTGTGTAACATTACTCCTGAATTATTAAGGGTCAGAAGGTCAGCCCACATATGCAGACCTCTCCTCAAAACAAGGTTACCACAGTGACCTCTTCAGAACTGCTTCCTCCTGGTGTATTTTTTGCCTATCTCTACTCCAGGTTTTCCACGTAGTTGAAATTCCACAGATGGTCCCCATCACCCCAAAGAAATGCTCTTTCCAGATGAATTCCCCAGAACAAAACTTCATGTCTTTGACAGCAGAGGGATATTTTCCAGAAATTCGTGATTCCCAAAAGCAAAACAACTGGCTAATATTTAATCATTCCATGATCTTAGACGATCTGGAAGAAGTATAAAAACATTTCAGAAGGCACTGATGTGTTGGAAGATCTCTGACAAGCATTTGTTAACTGTACGTTAAAGGATTTGCATATCCCTTCTCATAATTTCAATATAAATTGTATATTCATAATAAAACCTATGTTAATGTAATGCTTTTCAAGTTTCAGTCAACTGTTTTAGACATGGTAAACATGGTATTCTAATGTCCTTTGATAAACACACAGAACAATCAACAGTTCAATACTCCAGTCTCTCCCTTCCTTTACTATTTTGATGTTAATGATTTCCTAAGTTGATTTTCCTTCAACCATAGCCCCTGTGTTTCTCAAAGTTCCTTAAAAATTACTTATGTAACAAAAACCATTATGACATAAAAGGGAAGATATTCTAGTATTTAATTTTCCAGCTGAAGTGTCACAGCTCAACACACAGAGCTGAGCCTATAAACACTCTTCATGCCATCACAATATGACATGATGCATACACATACACCCTTCAGCAAAATAATCCACATTTATCACAGAATATTTGCATTCAGATTCCATGTTTAGCAATCCTTTTCCAGGATTTCTGCTTGTATCTCTGGTGAAATGGTGGCATTGTACATCCATTCTACACAAGGAACAAAATGCAGATTTTGTCCTTAAAAGAAATGTGGTATAATTACTAACAGAATCACTATTGTAAAGAAGTTGTGTGCAGACAGGATACATATCTCTCATACATTCTAAGTGGACTTATTGAGAATGTTTATCAGGAAGAGATGAGAAATCCTGTAACTCAAGATGATACAGAAACATATATAAAGAAAAATCTTTAATTTCCTACATTAGTATAATACTTTATGGGGAAGTCATTGAAAAGAGATAAACATAACTAGAATGAGAATAAAGGAAATCTTGATATAATAATTGATTTTTAATCTCCTTTACATTTATACTTTACTAACCTTAAAAAAAAAAATTAAAAAAAAATCTCATTTTCACCGCCTTCTGTAACCACTGAAACAAACATTAACCCTAAACCAAATTAAAACAGAATTTAAAGGCAGTGAAATAGCTCACTAAAGATTTCTTATGTGAGGAGTAAAATGCATTTACCCAAATGCTCTTTGATTCAAAATGAAGTTGTCGAAAAAAGAATTTTCCACAAGAAAGGTTTGTTCTAATTGTGGGTCAGATTTTTAAAGGCTTCAGTTCACTGTCCCAAAGCTTTCCCAGGATCTTCACAGAAGATGAGCATCATCATCTACACCTTAAAATAGGATTCTGTTGAACAACCAAAAAACCAATAATGAATACATTAAGCTGGCACCTGGTGAGATTTTTAAATGAGCTATGGTGAGCTTCTGCTCCATGGTAACACCAGTACACATTCCTCCTCACCTGGGTTAAGACCTCAAATGCTGTAGCTTGTAGAGGCTACAGGAGGAGGGCTGTGAAGTGTTCACCAAAAGTAACCCAACAAAAACTCCTTTCACACTAGTGAAGTCTGGTATAAACCTTCCTGGTCACTCTCAAAGCATTATCCACCAAGATAAGTTGATTTCAAGCTTTCCTCTGATTCTAAAATTAAGTTTTCTGTTAACAATTCAGATTCTGAACACTGAGATGGTAACCGTTCAACACTTTCCTCAAGGATTGAAATTCAAGTTGCCTCAAAGCCAGTGGATCACTGTCTTCTTAAAGAAACACACCAGATCAAACTTTAAAAGGCAGGTCACTTAATTGAATGTTACACCTGAAAATATATTAGAATTACCACTAATATTGAAACTTTAAATAAGATTAAATGTTTTACTTTTGCTGTACCAGTCCTCATATTTACAGGCTTTTTATTTTTATCTTTTCAAACAATTTTGGCAATGCAGACAGTTAAGTGATTTTTCTTAATTTTCATTGTAGCTGACTCAAGCTTGATTTCAAATGTCTGCAAAATATATTTGATGTCTGGACTACTAATCCACAGAGGTTTCTTTTCCAGCTTGTTTCCTTGGAAGGTGATGGAATCAATTCTATTACTGTTATTTTCTGAAAAAAATTGATAGAAGTTCAAACACTACTGTTTTGTTTTAAATAGAGCCAGCCTTTGAAATTCAACTACCTGCCAGTGGTCTAAAATGCCTTTTTAAGCAGTTCACATAACATAGCAAGTAATAAACATAAGGCAAAACTTTAGCAAGTATGAAGATAGGAAAACACCCACATGCCATTACAGCCTGTTTCGACCTACACATACAATATAAATCAAGCATAAGGTAACAGTAGCTTAACTAATTCTATTAATCTCTGTGAGTAAGCGTTTCATTTGGCCATTTTCACATCCTGTAATTATTCCAGAGGAAACATAGGTTAAAGGTTCAACTAGCACTTAAAAATGTCTCCTAAAACATAATTATATATACAAGACCTAGCCTGTGGGTAAAATTGGAAAACCTACAACACAAAGCATTTATTTTTCCTAAATAAACTGCTGAGTCCAATTATAACAATATTTTTTTTTATTATTGTTATTAATACTCAGTTCTGTCCAAAGTGTATCTCAAAAGGAAAAGCTATCTACAACGTGCAAAACTTGGGCTATGAAACCTTAGTATTCAGCTTCTTCTTCAAGTTCATTCAAAGGAATGAATCATAAAAGCATAGTCATAGTTGTCAATTGCTCCATGTTCTGTAGGGGATCACTGCAAGGGCACAGGCCTCAAAAGCAGCCCTGTTTGTTTAATGGTAAAACATGGTTTCAAAAATACAAAATCCCTATGTGCTTTCTCGTGGCTTGTTTTTGGAACAAAAACTGATTTTCAAAGATGGAAAGAGCCCACAAACTGTGCACCTCGTGATGTACCTATTTATCTAAACTATGCTCTTAGGGAAGAAAAACAAAGCAAAACAAAACCAAACAAAAAACCAAACAAACAATTCCATAAATTGAAATTGCCTGGCATACAGTGGGAAAAGGCTGAGAAGAGGTGAGCATTCAAAATCGGCAGGAATTCAAGTCAAGTAGACAATACACAACAAGAGAATCTTACAACTCTTATCTATGGTGTCTGCTAATTTCCTTCTTCCCATTAAATATGTATAATGAGTGCATAACGAGTACATATTAATTTGAAACAAAAATCTTCAATTGTGTTAATTTGCCACTGGCAATTTACAAGGCACATAAATTAAAGGCTATTTGCCATTATAAACAAGGCTCTGATTTTGCTCAGCTATGGCTTCTAGATTATTGGATATGAAAACATCAATAGAAGGTGTTCATAATGAAGTTTGTAAGCACCATTTCAAACTTTGTGCTCTGGAAAACAACAGCTTCTCTACTTATTTCAACTGGTGCAATTAACAGAATCTGGCAAGCAAGTTCCAATGTTTTAGTTGAAAATAAAAAAAAAAACCCTCAACTTAAAGGAATGGTAATGTTTTAAAAAAGTTCTCAAATAAGTAAATACTTGAATTAAGGATGTTCATGAAGAATGAATTCAAACGTCTTATTCAGTGCAATAGCTTTGCTCAATATTAAAAAGCAAGCCATGTATGCAACCAAGGGGAAAAAACCCAAACCCAACAAATCAAAAAACCCTAAACCATAGAATAATGCTCCTGTGACCATCCTGTTTCAGATGATGCAAAAGTCTACAAAGTCACTGTATCACCTCATATGAAAAGATTATATAAAAACGTGGAAAGGGGAGTTTCAAAAGATAATACATAGCTCCTATAGTGTCAAGTTGAAACTTAAATACAAAGCAAAATGACCATATTATATACTGAGTAAGAATTTTGGTTTGCATAGTTTTCCATTATTTATTTTTCAAAACATTCCACAGTTTTACTATAAAACCCCCAAACCACCCTAACTAGTTTTGACATATTTTTAGAGTTCTCCCAATGTTTTCCTTTCCTTAGCAATTTTTCTTCAGGCTTGCATTAACATCTCACTCACCAACACAGATGGCTAATGGATCTGTATAGGTATCTGCCAAAGGTGCCAAACACTAAAATACAGGCAATAGAACAAAGGCTAAAGTGTTTTATGTTTTTGAACACTCATCCCTAACTGTTTCAACCTTGCAACATCCAGACACACAGTAATATCAGAGAGCATATTGAAAGGAGTCCCCAAGTATCTTCTACTAGGTAAAACATAATACTGTATGTATTTAGGAAGATACCTCTTTGCCACTAAAAATAATTTTCTGGTTATTTCTCACTTAATCCAGTTTATATGGATGACATCAAGGGGATAGAGAGGGAATGGAAATGGCAAAATGTTGTTTCCCCCTTTTTAGTGTGAGGAAACGTTCATCAGTTTACAAAGCAGCAGGTAACTCCAAGGTCTGCCTGACTTTCAGCACCCTGAAATCTCACAATCTTTGTACGAGGACTAACTGTTCCTACACAGTTCCTGTACTGTACAAGGTACTGGGGCTTTTTGGTAACCCTTGGTATTCAGGTCTCCTTGTCCTACTTCTGTTTCCCCAAGAAAACTACTCACGAACAATGTAATACCAGCACAGCAACACAGCACGGGATCCTGTCCCAAACATGTATTTGGTTTCTAACTCCCTTCCTCTTCCTTCTTCCTTGTTCAGTGTCAACCACTGGAACAGGCTGCCCAGAGAAGCTGTGGATGCCCCATGACTGGAAATGTTCAAGACCAGGATGGATGGAGCTCTGAGCAACCCAGTCTAGTGAAAGGTATCCCTGTCCATGGCAGAGGCACTGGAACTGGATGATCTTTAAAGTCGCTTTCAATACAGGCCATTCTATGATTCTATGATCTTAGTGACCCTCTAAGCTGGAAATGGGAATTAACTCTCCGCATCAGTAACCCTTTCATTTTGATGGTACAACTGGTGAAAGCACCGAGCTTCAATATTTTGCTTGGTGGCAGGGGTCAGGTTCTGTTGGTTTACAGCAGGAACAAAAAGAAACAGGTTGGCTCTAAACATCATATTTGCCCAAGGTAAGTTCAAAATTTCCCTTTCTCTTTCTACTCCAGTAGTAGTGAGTTGCTGCACATTATGTAGAACAACATTACTGTTGCTGAACACTGGCAAGTCCATTGCAAGCATTCCCTGCTTGGTTTTCCCTCTCAGTCAATGCAAGAGGAACTCCTGGGTCACACTTAAAGTTTGCAAGGCATCAGCTGAAGTCAATGCGGATAATGTGAAGTATTCAAGCATGCCAAACATGTCTCTTCTCAAACATTAGTCACTTGATTCATCCAAAGATAAGATACATTTTTGAAGAGAGAGGCACATGGTAAAAAGAATGAAGATATTTATATGGAATCAAGAGTGGATTCAGACATCTCTAGTAATGGACATTATTCAGAATGCAAAGATTTTATAAATTGAGTGCTATTTTTTCTTAAAGCATAAGGCTTCTATAAAATTTGCATAAGAAAAATAGTGGTCAATTGATACATGTGACTATCAGAAGTATGATAGTTAAAACTGAGAAAATGACAACTAGTTAGAAATAAACACAAAACAAAAACAATATGAGAATGTATGCATAGTCAAATGTAAATTCTTCTTTTCATTGAAGGAAAGTATGACAGCATGCACCTGTTGTTTACAACCATTAATGAAAAGGTGCCAACACAAACTAACTTGTGAATTCTCTGTGCTGCTGAGTAGAAAGAAACTAAGTCACTCATTCAGCAAGCACCTACTTTTGCTGGAACATGTCACCCACCTTGAAAGTTCAAAGGAATGTCTCACCCAAAATGAGCTGTCAGCCTACAATAACATTTCAACACTTGGGGCTAAAATGGGAACCTAAAAAAGAGCCACACCAACACTATACACTCTGTGAAGAAGTGTGATGTATACTTTCAGTTGGGGAATAAAGTTCCCTGTTATTTTTGTCACAGATGGCCTGTCATGGCTCAGTCACTGCCCACTAGAGTAGCTATTGGCCACAGGATTTCTACAGCTGCAGTTGGAGGGCAGAGTTAAAACTGGTGGCTGTTCATTTCTAGAAGATGCTTGGTGCCCTGACAGTGAGGTGTGGCATTCTCTGTAAGACACAGCAGTTACTTCAGCTTTGCTGTACAAGGGTCCTACTTAGGAGGACAAGTATGAAACAGCATCAGTTTGTAATCCCTCATGTGCTATAATTATTTTCCTCAAGTACAGTGCTGTGTCAAAGGCTAGTGCTTGACCTATTTGTGCAATATGAAACAAAGAAATTAAACACCTGGAAATTAGCTATACAGTTTTCATTCTAGTTCCAATTATTGACAGGAAAGAAAGGATGGGATAAGAAATTAAACACTTGCATTACTTATTAATACTTTGGAATCATATTTTTTTCCTAGAAGATTAAACCTCAAACCCTAATCAGCGGTCATCACTAAAACACACAGAATTCCTCCAAAGCAAGAAAATCCCCTTGCCCTTCTCACCACAATCCCATTTGATCTAGCAGTGTGTGCAAAACAGCCCTGGCCCTCTGCAGCCAGTCTCCACACAAGCCAGTGCTGTGTCCCCATCACTGACCAATGCCTGCAGCCGCCACACTGCACTTCCGTGCAGCACCCCCAGTTACTGTAGCCACTCCTGATATAAAGCTGAGAATGTCTTTGGGCTCTACAGCTTAAGTATTAGAGCTTTCAAAATGCATCAAGTTGAGAAGGGCAAACAGAAATCTGCTAGATCTGTTCATCTTTGCTTATCATAAATCCCCTGATCACTAGTAAGATACTTAGTATCTTAACACATATGGGTATTTTTCAGAGTCTTGTACAACCTGCAATTACTAAAACCAGATTTCATAAGGTGATTTTATGGATCCAATAAAAGCAAGCATCTGGTGTCTTCTTAGATTTCATTTTTCAGAAGAGACCTGCTCATCTCTAAGATTTGTTCTTTGCAGAACACACATATATATATATATATATATATATATGGTTTGATTTATGGAGTACCTTCCAGTTAGAGTGTTACTTCACAATACAGAGAAGCAAACCTTGTACATCTAAGCCTACAATCTTTTATTACACTCCACTACAAAAAAAATCAGGCCAGATACTGCTACATGGATAGGTCGTAGAGTTATAGCAGGCACAGAACACTGACAGAGTTGCTTTTTTAAGATACAGAAATGAAGAAATGACAATGGCAGTGATGTTAGATAGCAATTAGCAATATTAACCAGTAAATTTAGGAATAGTTTACAACAGGCAAAAGCACCCTTTCACTGCAGCTGGTAGTGAACATCTCCGTTGCTGAATGAGGCTGTGGTGTGAGACTGGGACTTAAAAAACAGACTAGGTAAGCTCAGGGCAAGAGGCTGGGATGCCATCTCTAGTACCCACAGCCCAACAGCAGCAGGTGCTGGAAAGGTCAGTGGGAAATGGATGCTGATGAGGCATTCTCCCTATGGCCCATCCTCCAGAATCACCACCAGGTTCCCAAGACCGTCCCATTCTTGTTCTGCCTGATCTTAGCAGTCATTATTGTTATTAGTTAATCAAAACATGACTTCCAGGCTGAAGTATGCAGTATTTGAGAGCAATTGGTTTGGGTTTGGCCACTTCTCAACAACTCCATGCTAAAAATTTCAATCTCACAAACACAAAAATCAAAACATTTTGATAATCCCTAATGCTTTAGAAATTCATTTTCATTTTGTTTCTTTCTATTGGGTAAATGTAGAGAAACGTCTCACATGCACATAAATGACATAGAACTGTGAAACAAACACAAATACTTAACTTCTTTAAAACCTTGATTTTCCCTTGCCCTCATCTGTGAATGTTGCAAAGTGACTAAAGACTCAGTTGTGTACCTCAGTTAAAACATTCATAATAAATTCCAGAACATATCATGGCATTAAGCACAATGTGTATCGAGCAAATAAATAAAAGGCATATTTTTTTTAACTACATTATTATTTGTGGATAAGAATGTGTCTTCTATGGCAAGTGAAAAGATAATTTAGCTGCTGCTATTAGGTCACCTTCTGGTTGTAAATTCCAGATATCACTTCATATGATTTAAAATGACTGTCAATAACTTATTATTAATTTGACATTTACACTTGTGCCATTAGCAATAATTTTCAGTTTTCATTCAGATGAACAAGAATTTTAATCTAATAATTACAAGACTAAATAGGCCACTAATACTACTTATTAAAGCAATTATTATTTGAATTAAAATTAACATTGTAATAAATGCAATTATTGTAAGAGTAATTACTTGTACTAGTACCACTGAGCCTTGCAACTCAAGAGGAGAGCCCTGATTTTGTGTTATGTTAAATGGTATATTTTTGGTGTACTTCTCACCTTTGTAATATTTTTTTCTAAAGACTGGAGGTTCAATAGCTGAATTTGAAACATTTGGGTCCATTGTTTCTACTCACCTGGGTGAATAAATCCTAGCCCCACAGAGAACAAAATAATTATATTTCTTTAGTGTCAACTTTCTCTGTGATGCAGAGAGTCCTTTTTAAAATACTGCCAGGTACTAAAAACAGATTTAGCATTTTCTTAAAACAGGAAGCCTTGTAGTAGGAGACGAGCTCCCCATTATCCATCTGTTTCCAGTTGGTTTTATTCACATTACCAAACTTTCCAGATGTCATGCTCTTCAACTTTTGTCCCTGCAGAACGATAAACTATGTTCCTCTTACAAGCTCTTTATATCTACTCTTATATTTAAGCATTATAAATAATTTTTAAATGAGAAATGTGTTAAGTTCTTATTTTCTGTAGAGATTTCTGAGTCCAGCATTCACCAATTTCCTCTTGCAAACTACCTAGCAGAGAGAAAGGAAAGGATGGAGTGTGCTTGGTGCAGGGATGTGGGCGCTGGGGAGCAGCAGCATGGGTTTAAGTCTGCTGGAAATAAAACTAGAGGTAGTTTTGCCTCCAGTGAGCCATATATATATTGAAAGGAGGAGAGGCAAAGAAGAAAACAAATGCCAGACCCGCAGGTGTGCTAACAAATTAAAACTGGAGCAGGAAAAGAAAAAAAAACCTGCTATATCCTTTCAACCTCTGCCTCACCTCAGCAATCCCTATGATGTAACCTTTCTTCTAAGGAGAACTGCATGCAGTCAATCTCACCCATAAACAGGCAGTGAATGTCTACATAGGTTGGCATAACTCTGCTGCTGCCCCCAACCATTGTCAGTCATCACCTGTAACAAGAGTCCCATGACTGTTAAAAGATGGACAACAGGCAAGAACTGGTTGTTCACTCGAGCACAAACAGTAACTCGAAAATAGACATTATCTGCAACTACAAAGTATGTTAGTTGCAAAAGTTTTCAAAACTACACGGTACTATCTCCTGGTTTCTCAGAAAAGCATTGAAGAATTACTCAAAGAAACAATTTGTGTTTTTCTACTTATGTGATTTCTCTCAGATGAGTTACTCTAATGCAATGGAAAAGAGAATACTTGTAAGGTTGCTGCATGGTCTGCATCAAAAAAGGGAGAATCATAAAATGTCTTCTTAAATTCCAAATGGTATTTTATCTCTGTACATGTTCCACTTGGAATTTTCTGTATCTAGTGAAAATACTGCTCTTTCCTTTATGAACAACAGGAATTTTTATGTTACATTACCAAGTTCCTTAAAACTAGAGAAGAGGAAGAAACTGAGTCATGTAGCTCAGGTGTCAATATTGTAAATACACTAGATAGAGCTTTCCACAGAAACTGCACATACACTTTTAAACAAAAAAAAAAAAAAAAGGACCACTTTTTTAATATGGAGAAAACATAAGCCATGATGTTGCTACGAAAGGGTTCATGTTGTAAGCATGCTTTCTGGGATTAAAAAACACTATAGAAGACTTGTGTTTCTATGCTTTGCATCTGCAAAGTGGAACAGTGTACTTTTATGACAACAATTAAATTGTTTTCCTGAGAAAAAGACCAAATGGAATGGAAAGACTGTCACATCCAAGATCTGTACTCATCATGGACATATACTCTGAAGTAGAGCAGAACAACATCATAGACACCAAGCAGTCAGGCAGCACTGCACATTCAGAACAGGGCAGTAAGAAGGGTATTGAGACATGCTTTAAACACTGAAAGTCAATACATCACTCAAACATGAAACTCAAAAACTCAGGAAGATCCTGTGAAACAGAGGACTCCACAGAAGTGTCCTAGCAAAATAGGTCTTTGGTTTGGAGTTTACTCTAGCTTACAAACACTTCATAATCCAAAGACAATTCTAGAAATAAGTTGATGTCAACTATAGTCTGTGGACAGATTTGATTGCTCTAATGTTTCTTTTTTATGATTAGGTCTCCAACCCTGTACCAAGAATTTAACCCTTTTTCTTTACTAGAAGAAAACTGCTAGTTCTTGTAAAAATTGCTTGGTAACTGAAGTCCCACTGAGCAAGTATTTTGCCTAAGGCAGTAAATTTTAAACATGTTATGGCAAACCAATGCTGTGGCAGGGGACCTGCAGTGTCAGAAATGGAAGAATTCATGCCAGAACTGCAGGTACCCTGCCACACAATGCTGGCAATGCACAGCAAGTTTGGGATCTGAGGGTTTGGACATAAGTCCTACACGGCTTCAAAAGTCAGTTTGTGGGCTGGTATTATCAACTCCCAAAATTAAGAGAGATACACCTGAGTGGGATGACTTCTCAAAAGACCCTGCCATCCTACACAGATTTTGCTTCCCTGTAAGTCCAGTTTCTTCAGGTAGTTTCCCAAGAATCACCTACCCCTCTAGGGAGGGGGAAAAAAAAAAAAAAAAAAAAAAAAAAAAAGGCAGACTTTGATAATTCAATCAGAACTCATGGGTTTGGCAGCTCCTGTCCTGTGGACAAAACCCCCACAGCTGGCTCTGCAAGGGCTCAAGCCAGATTTCTTGCAGTTAAAAGTGTTTTCCTGCAACAACCCTGCACTGGAGTGACTTATCTTGAGGTGTTTTTTCTCCTTGCATATTTTTCTCCCACACTTTCTTATTAAACTAAATATCTAGCATAGACATACACTATCTCACATATACACAGTATGCTATATATTCTTACAGCATACATATATGTAAAGCATACATACAGTAACTACACTATTTGCCACATGGCAAGCAGACTGCATGAGTGGCCCTAGAAGAATTTGGCCCCATCGCAGTAACTTCTCTCTGGTTTGCTCCAGCAGTACCAGGACAGATGATGAACTCTCTATTTATAGGAGGTAAAGACCCAGCTCTTGGTCTTTCTTACCACTCACAGAGTGAGAGTTTTTCCCCTATCAGTAACCAAAGCTCTCTAAACCAAAGCATGCTTGCTTTGGGTTGGGGAGATGGGGGGAGAGGGGAGTTGGACACAACAAGAAGACCAGAAAATTATTTTTAATACAAAGGACACCCTGCAGTCAATTTAGACCATTGTAACTCCATTCTACATTTGTTAAACCTTTTCACTGAACCTGATTAGAAACAGTGCTTGCTCCGCCAAGGAGGGAATTAGGGGGTTTCTGCAGTGCACTCACACCACTATGAGTTGTACTAGAGCAACTATGTGCTGAAGTGTTTTCTAGGGCCTTTAATATAAAGCAACTCACTTTACAGGTCAATGCTCTGGCAAGCTTGCTGCTTGGCGAGACTTGCAGCTTCCACAGTGGCAGAGTGAAGTAGCCACAGCTGTACCAGATGTACGTTTAATGCCGAGCACAGGCTCCCAGCAGTTTAAATAATATGAGTTCAGTGTAGCAGTCAAGATTACACATTAAGCAACCATGAGCAAAACAGGAGCAATTAGAGAACAGCTTGGGAGTGCTCAAATGTGTAACCAGATACTCTCACAGCCAATACATATCAATACAGCATATAAAAACACGGTCAAGAACCACAGCTCTTTTCCTCTGAGTGTTACAGTTGGGTGGTCTTGCAATGAAAAGAACATGTTAAATCACATCTTGTCCACCCATAAAGAGAGCCAGCCATAAACCGGCTCCTGACACTTAGAAGTAGAAAGTGCTCCAATCAATGCTGCCAGTAATTTGAGTTACCCTGAAGAGGACATTTCTGGACAGGGCAATGGCTGACCATGGCTTTCCATAGGAAAGCAGTGCTGGACGGCACCTCCTGAACGATGGGTCTAATGCACAATTTCCTCCTTTTACACCAAAAGCTCTCTCTACGTAACTGTGAATGCTCTATACCTACACATCTATACCTTGACAGCTGCTTTGCTAATAACACTGCACATTTTCTGCTACTCCCGAGCCCATCAGGGAATACAAAGCACTACTAGAAAGTGAACTACTGCAACAAGAACTGCAAAACACCATGTCATGAGAAAAGAAACCACACTAATTCACAGGTCCTAAAGATGAGAAGGATAAGATGAGGACAAATATATTCACACATAGGCACAATTCCTGACTGATGAAGAACAAACGCTGTTTAAAATTCGAGTAGGTACAATGTAGAAGTTTGGTGGTTTTTTTTCTTTTTAATTACATCCAGCACACAACCTGTGAAAAGGATAGATTTTCAAGGGTAAAAAAAACAACCAACCAAAAAAAAACCCCAAAAAACGCAGATGGTTGAATATGTAAAGCAACTGCTTTCTAAAACTGCGGAATAGCACAAAAAAGGCAGTATGGGGAAATCAGGCAAGGACTGGAAGACTGTACAGGAAGCTGGAAAGACTATAAAGGAGATGACAGCAAAACACAAAAGCACAGATATGAAATATGGGAAGGGTAGAAAGGAAACTGGAAGGACAGTAACATTTATGATGGACTGGAACATCAGACACATGAAAGGAAAAACTCCACATGCAAGATTTCAAGGCATCCATTTTCTTCCTCCTATACTAAAGGAATGTCAAGAGGCAACAGATTGAACAAAAGTCAAAAGTTAGTTGAAAGTCACAAAGGAAAATGACCATTCTTCTGCCAATTGACTCCTCACCCCACAATTTTAGATTTCTGGGAAATGTACATTACTTTTACTGTCAAATGGCTTGGGTTTTTTATGGCTTCTGAGGTAGTATTAATAGCCCAGTGAATTCTACAGGCAGTTTTAAAGAATGTTTACCAAGCTGCTTTCAAGATTTCTGGAGAATGTGAATTACCAAATACATGTTTTTAATTTAGAAACTTATAAAGCACAGAAACTATATTTTCTTCTCTGAGATTAGTTACTGGACATGTAAATAAACACAGGCAATATGACAGGAAAATTCAATAGAATTTAAGAACTGAAGTTAGGACTAGATAATGTACATCCCAGAGCTGTGGAAACACTGGCACATGAAGCAGAAGGTGTTAAAGAAAATATTTTAATAGGTCTCTGATGCTGAGGATGGTGTCATCTGATTGGAAAATAACAAATATAATACCCATAACTTGAGAAAGAAAAAATGCAGTCTGGGCAAAGAAAGTCCAGTTATTCTGATCCCAACAGAATGCATGGCTTTAGGACAATTACTCAGAGAGGAAAAACATGTTGAAAAATGGAAATAAACAGGAATAAAGGTATTGAATTAAAAAAAAAAAAAAAAGAATGTGTAACTAACAAGGTTTTTTTAAAGAGCATCTCTAATACACATCATTTATCTGGCCTTCAATGAAGTCTATGACAGCATGACATATAAGGAAATCTTTAGTGAACTCAAACTGAGGGGAAACTGGAAGTACATATTAGCAGTATGAACCAACTCACTAGCTTATAGAGTTTTAAAAAGAGAAAACAAGTACGATGTGGAGATTATTAGTGTACTCCTGCAAATATTTGCTCAGAAAGACATTTTATGTAGTACTTTTACCAATTAACTTAGCAAGAAAAAAAAAAAAACCAAAACCTGCAGTACCTTGTTAAAAACAGCTTCCAATGCAAAATTAGGAAGATAGCATCAGCATACAGAAGGACCATTCAGAATATCACACAGAATTTAATGAATAACTTTTAAATATGTGAGCATGAAGTCCTGCAGCATAAAATGGAAGGCTAGGTGCACGGAAGCACCAGGAAATGAGCTATCTATCAACAGTAAAAGTTCAAGGAGGGAAAATCCCTTATTGACTATACTCATTGATAATAGATTGACTGTGACCTGCCAACATAACACACACACGTCAAAGGGAAATATGACCCGAAAATGTTTCAGGTGTTATGTGACCAACAGAGATAGGAAAGCACAAATGTCGTGATACCTCAGGAACAGCATAAGAAAATCTGGCCATTCATGCTCCACAAAACTGATTCAATCCAGTGGCAACGGAGGATTTCCAGGGTGCTACAAGAGTGGAGAACCTCTCTCAAAGAAGAAGACCAACCAACAACAAAAAAACAAACAAACAAAAAAAAAAACCAACAACAAAAAAAAAACACACCACCAAAACCACCACTATTGAGAAAAACTAGCCCAACAAAACATATGGTGGGACAATGACTTCTCTCTGCAAGTGTTAAAATACAAAAGACCCCAGTAAAAATTGGCTTGCTGCACCTGAACTTCCACAGCTGGTTGCTCAGACTAGGAACTTGACTCTAGATACGAGTCTCACATATGCTGAATTTCTACCTGATTACATGCAAATCTTCAAAGAGCTTACATTCCTCTTAACAGGGAATTTGAATCCCACTGAAATTAACCAGAGTATGAAACTCAGAATCTAAATACCAGACACCCAAATATTAAGAATTCTAAAGGAATTCAGACATGCAATTCTTAAAATATTTTTATTGGAATCCAGTATTCAGCTCAGTTAGGTCCCACTAAATAACCAAGCAGGACTAAAGAAACAAGAACAAAAGCACTCCTACCCCTACAAAAGAGGACTCAAATTTGTCTGCCTGTGGTGCAAGCTGAATGACTTCACTATCAGAAAGGAATATACCACAAGACTATTTGGCCACAAGAAACCCTTTAACCAAAAAACCTCAAACAATTAAAACAGAAAATGTAAACCCAAATTTAAACTGGGTCCCTGAAGTGAAATTGTACACTTCTAAAGATGACCTTCACAGGTGCTGAACAATCCCTCTGCAGTCAATTTGATCTGCTGTGATCCATAAGGCAGAGTAAGAGTGCATTTAGACTCCATAAGCAGGCTCCGTAACACCTGCCTGTACCACAAGACCAGGAGCATATCCTTTGAATAAGCAGACAGACTAGTTCAACACATACCTCAATCTGTTTTAATCAGGACAATTCTGCTCCTTTTAACTCTGCTGTTCATTTTGGGAAATTACTCAAACATTTCTTGCTGTTCATAGCCACAAGAGATTACTAATCCAATGTGTCCCTGTTTTCTTCTCCTAAACACACCCCATTTACAGCCATCAAAAATACTGGCATAGCTTTAAGGGCAGCCTTGACCTGCACCAGGGATACTTTTAATAACATTGAAAATTTAAAAAGCTAGGATATGCAGAACATTCCTTCAACATAGATAAGCAGGATGTAAAGAATTTTTTTACATGTGCATAGAAAATTTTCCTTTCAGTAGAAAATCTCTTGGGCTTCTATTTGGACTAAATAGAACTGAAAGTAGACTTGGCAGAGCAACTAACTGTTCATAGCAAATGGAAAGTAAGAAAATACTTGTAATTCTTTTACTTCCTTCCAGCTCTTGTTCAAAACCGGCTTATTAAGTACTTTTGCAGTTGCCCCAAAAGGAAAAGTAATTTAAACAATAGACTTTAAAAGCCTCATTAAATATATAGTTCTCATAAATATTGTACCTTTGATGTGGTTTATTGGATTTTTTTTAAACTCTCTGATGTCTACTGTTAAAAAACAAACAAAACTTTTGAAATTATATATCTATACTCAAGATGGGAGAAAGTGCTTGCAGAGTTTCTAATAGCTTTATATCCACCTAACAAACATCAGGAGTGAAATGAGACAAACACTAAGAATCATCTTCTTTAGGAAGGACACATGGTCAGTGGATGAACCAGATAAATGCAAAATAGAATAGAGAACATGATGGTCAAAGCAAATGAGAAGGGGAGGGGGGTAAAATCCCCTGAGGTTTAATTTTCAAAGAGTTCAAGAAAACCCAAAATGCAAAAAGAGAGAATAAAAGAAACAGAAAACTTCAAAGATTGCCGAGTTCTGTCCTGCCAAGGATGTGTGTGAGATCCCTATTACACTCATTTCACCGACTTCAACTGAAAAGTCCTTAGGCATCATACTGTAGGCACAATGTACCTGCCAAGTGTCAATGCTTCAGTGGAAAAGTGCTACTGGACAGATATGGCATGGGTAAATTGGTGCCTGATGCTTAATACCAGCACCAATGCAACAACCTGACTGAAGAGAGTTGGGCTGGGTTACGGCATACAGCTAAATACTGTAAACTGAAGGAAAAACATGTCCAGGAGTAGAAAGTTTAAGGCTAATTCTCAACCAGGGCTGAAGCAGATATTATGGAATGCACTCTTTTCTGAACACAAAACATGAAGGAAACCTATGTGGGGGGAAAAAAAAAAGAGGAAAAAAAAGGCAAAAAGTATTCATTCTTCCTTTCAGTTCTGGAAGAATAAGGCCTTCAAATGGTTTCTTGTTAACTTCCCCAGTATGTGTTTGCATTTTCCATGAATGCTCAGGATAAAGGGAAGTATGTAGTGGTAACCAACCTGTAAATTTATATACTACTTGAGAGAAATTCCATCCATTCCTGCATTCTGGATATTTCTGTAAATACCAAATAGACCATTTTGAACACTCATTTCATGTCCCCATATTCCTCCTATTGGAGGCAGGTCCTTTTTGTCAAGAGATCTGTTGCCAGTACCTTACCATTACCAAGCCCTTCTGCTTGCACAAAGCTTCTTTCTGTGCAACCCTACGCAGATGACTGCCAAAGAACTGTGGTAAATTTCCACTAGCTGTGGCATATTAGAATTTGGCTTCATAAAAGTTAATATTTATGTCTTGTTTAACTTATATACACTCAAATAATGGAGTGTGAGGGGTTTTTATATTTTAAGGTATATAAAAATGTATTGTTTAGTTGACAGTAAAATAAACTATCTTGTATAATATCAAAGAAAAAGTTACCATAAAGGCTTTCTTGCAAAATTAAAAGGGGCATGTTTTCAGCAACACTGTGAAGTTTAATTAATCTTGAGAAAGAAGACAGCAAAATTTATGTACAAAACAGCATAACCTGTGATACATAAATTTGCATTTGCTTGATCAATTACACACTTCCAACGTGCACATACCAGTTACATTCAGGAACATTAGCTAATATCTTAGTAAATCTCTTAGTCATTTACTGATTACTTTTTTCCAAGGCAATCTAAAACTTGTTCTGCAGCTGAATTCCTCCAGATAAATGCAAAATGCATCTAGAATACAATTTAGTTCCTTCTCTCTAAAACTACACAGCTAACTTACAACTTGCTAGCCTTCAGATTCTCACTTAAAACGAAGTTAATAATTCCCATAAATTGTACTTTACATTTAGATAACTAAAATGTATTATGTCCTTTTGCTAAGGCAATACCATCCTTAACTTTAAAAAATGGAAATCTGAAATATAACCGCAACTGTTGATACACGAACAAATATGTAAGGAATCCAATTCTGTCACAGCTATCCAGATGACTTAAATATATGCCTTTCTGTATGCATTTCACAAAATGTTGTATCACAATTAGTATGCTGGACTTAGGGTTTTTTAGACTTAATATCAAGGTAGGGGTCATGCTTTCTACCCGTGATGTACAGCATCTGACTCCTTCTGGGAACTACCAGAAGGATGATGGGTTACCTGATGATGGGCTATTTCCCAGAGAATGAGCATTGGTTCAGCTCACTGATTTTGGAACAAAAGGAGTTTGAGCGCTTTTCAACCCAAAGGCATATGACCCATCACAACCCAGGAGGAAGGAAACCACTAAGGAGTTTGGAGTACATTAGGCATGTAAGAACAGAACTATGATCCCTGAAAAATAAATGTTTCCACTATTCATGCATATTCAGAAGAGCAGTAAAAACATAAAAAACAAAAGGTTTCTGCCTCCTCCTTTCAAATGCATCCTTTCGGGGGGGGGGGTGGGCGGGAAATGGGGGAGCAGGGAGAAGAGGGAAAAAGAAGAAAAAAAGAAAAAAGAAGAGTCTTTTTGCTGTTTCTAGGGCATCTGAGTAACTTTGATATTGGGACTGATTGGTGGTAACACTCCATACTGGTCTGAACTGGAAAGAGAGAGCAACCTACCCTGGTGCCAGAAATCTTGCAACCCAGTCAAGCTAATATGATACATAGATGACATCAAATGAAAGCTTCCGGGAGCTGTTAATCCCTCCAGTTTGGAAACCCTTCTTCTGCAGCTGAGAGTCATGAAGACATAGGACATAGTCCTAGCTGTTTTTTCAGCGTATCTCCCAAGCTGAGCAATCACCCAGCACTGAGCAATGCCAACACGCCTCTACAGTGTTTTCCACCGAACTGCTCCTCAGAGGGTCACTTGTACCTCACTCAAGGCTCTTTCATGTCATACAGCACAAGCAGACTTGCAGAACAAGTACGGGATAGGACCTAACCTCACTCCACAAGAGCTGTCTGAAGTATCAAGAGGGTAAGGAGGGCTCCCCAGCCTGTGTAAGCACCTCGAGAAGCAACTGAACATGAAGAAGAGTCAGGCTGAGTAGAACACCAAGAGCAAAAAATCACTTCCAGCCACAGGGGAACATGGATTTGCAGTGCTTGAAGAGCACAATTAACCACCAAAACAAAGCTTCCTTTTAAAAGCATTTGCAGGTCAGAATAAAGTGATGGTCATTTTGATGCTCACAGAGATTTTTGTGGATCAGAACTGGTCAAAACAATTCTGGCCTTTGTATAAACTCCCAGGAAGAACTGTAAATTTGGTTTAGATTTAAATCACATTTATCACTCTTGTTTTAGCAAACATGAACAGTAACTCTCCATTCACAGATTTTAGTATAGGAACTACATGGGAAAAAAACCGAATCAGTGATACTTGACAGTATTTTATTCCATACTGGTGTGCTTAACACACAACCTAAAAGTAAGTTTCTCAAACAATCCTTTATAAACACTGAGATCCATAATAAACACGTGCTAAAACAAACAAAATAATTAGCAATCAACAAAACGTTTGTTGGTTTTTAATTAACAATTTACAGTGCAGAGGAAACAGAAAATATGTTAGGCTTTCTTGAATGCTATTTAAGCATCTTCACAAACAAAGCATCTATAGCATGTTCATCACACTCTCAAAAAAATCATAAAAAAACAAATGAAAAACTCTTCACCAGTGGAAGAGCAGTTATCCAACTTTGTGGGGAAAGTGTTATTGTACAGTAGCTCATATGCATGTAATAATTTTGAAATGTGCTGACATATCGCACGCTATACGAGACAAGAGACCTGGCTATTGCCTCTTGCACTGAATGCTGGATTTGCTGAATGTAAACATACATATCGGTGGTTCTATACCATGATATCGCAGAAGGTTGATGCTGGGAGTCGCAACTGACTGGATTAATTTTGTCCACAGCCAAGCATAATACTGCTTTAGAACCTCACACTCTATCAAGAGAGAAATTCTAATTGGATCTAACAAAGGGCTCACTGCTTAGACACACATGTCAGAAAATAGTTTCCACATCACATAAACGGTACTGCTAAGAAGAATTATAAAAAGACATTTTCAGAGCTCTGGAATAATGACACATTATATTACACACATTGCTTTCAAGTATACTGCTTTCAGGGAAGTATCATGTAAATGATGAATAATGTATTTACTCCGGTAAGAGCAGGTATGGTGAATCAAGGCTGGATTCAGACACAATTACTGGCATTCATATGCGCTTTCCCTTCACTACAGGATCATTTACACTACAGCTCACTACAGGAAAGTGTGATGGAAGATGCTTCACCAGAATCTTAATATTTAATCTTCAGAATTATGTACTAGAAAGGAAAAGAAAGATAGTGAAAAAAAGCAAACACTTAAACTGTAGGAAAGGAAAAAATACTTCTCCATATCCCACTAAAGTCCCTCTCCAGCTCCCACTTCTCTGTAACAGCCATCTCAGTCTTCAGAACTAGATGTGAACAATATCAGAATTACAAGTTGAGGGTACCATGCTACTATGAAACACACAACATTAACCCCATCAACCTTTCTTCGCCAATCCATGTCTGGCTCTCTGCTCATGCATCTCTCCCGTTTACTTTCCAAGTGGACTAAGCCTACCGGGGCATCCCATCTGCTTCAGTAACACAGGAGAGAAAGGTTGGAAAAGCAGAGGAAGAGAAATAATTTCCCCCTTCTCTCCTCCCCCCCATCATTGCCCAAAATATTCAACATTGTCACAGTAGTCCAAAATGTTAAGACCATTTTTTCACAGGAGTACCAAGAAGGATTTGGAATTTCCAAACGCCAGTGACCAGAGAGGTCGTGGAGTTTCCCTCATGGGAGACATTCAAGAACTGTCTGGACACAATCCTGCAACATGCTCTAGGGCAACTCTGCTTAAGCAGTCCCTTCCAACCTGTCCGATTTCTTGTTTCTGTTAAATACTTTTTGATGCCACAGTATCATGTAGTTCCATTCTAGTTAGCCTATCTTTTACCTACAGCCTGTTTAGATATGCTCAGAAGCTGGGCACAGCTGAGAACCTGGGCCCATACACTTTGCAAGCTAGACCCTATGGCTGAGAATTGCAAGGGGAAGTAAATGTATCATGTGACAAGTCAGGTATCTAGAATTCTGAAACACCCAAGAAAACAAATGGATTGTCCAGGTGCAAGCAACTTACAATGAATTAACAGTAGGAAGTTATTAAAGTACTTAGAGTTTCCACGATCTATTTGTTCTCAGTAGCAACTAGTGCAGGAACCCCCTTATGTAAACAGAGGTGTTCCTGACCCTGCAACATTATAACTGAAGAATAATGAATCAGATTGACGAAGGAGGAAAAAGCTGGTATTCTAAAACCAGGACCTGTTCTGGTGGAAATCCTCACTGAAGCCACCCCCAATGGTCAGGGGTCACTGCCACACCACGTAACCCTAGTCCCATGCTGCTACCACTGAAATTTCAATATGAGGACACACATACAGACAGACTAGTTAACCTTAGCAGAGGGGAAAGAAAGGCAAAAGAGAAAGCACATCAAACTAGAAATAATCCGATTTGCCTCTGGACTGAGGGTGCCAGACATTGAAAAACAGATCAAATCTTTATTTTGCATTTCCTTTCCCTTGTCTATAATCCCACCAGCTGCCCAAGTCACATTCCAACTCTACGGATGAGAAAACACATAGCAGATTTGGCTGGGACACAGATAATTTCTTCATAGTTACTCATATGGTGCTGTGTTTTGGTCGTGGTGAAAATGGTGTTCATAACACAGAGATGCTTCCGCTATTGCTGAGAAATGTTTAATAGTGTCAGATCCTTTGCCACTTCTCACACTGCCCCACCGGTGAGCAGACTGGTGCTGCACAAGAAGTCGGGAAGGGACACAGCTGGGACAGTTGACCCCAACTGATCCAGGGGATGTTCCATACCATATGACATCATGGTCAGCAATAGAAACCGGGAGAAGAAGGAAAAGGGGATGTTCAGAGTGATGGCATTTGTTCTCCCAAGTACCTGTTACATGTGATGAAGGCCTACATTCCTGGAGATGACAGAATACCTACCTATCCATGGGATACAATGCATGAATTCCTTGCTTACCTGTGCAGCTTTTGCTTTACCTGGTAAATTATCTCAACCCATGTTCTCTCCCTGTTGCACTTGCATTCTATCCCCCTTTGGTGCTGGGGGCACTGAGCAAGTGGCTGCGTGGGGCCAAGCTGCCAAATGAAGTCTGCCCACAAAAAACGTCATTACAAATCTCCCCACTTAGTGCCTTGCTGCAGCTACATCTGCCAAAAAGCAAATAATAAGTAAAACCGCGTAACACTGACTTTGCCTGCCCTGCCTAACTTAGCAAAGAAAGCCTAAGAGAGTATTTGACTGCTGTCTACCATGATATCAGCAGGAAGGCACAAATAACAGAGAGGAAAAAGCAGCATATATACTAAGGGCAACGTCAAGGCCTATGTTTGAAGCAGTTGTGATGATGTTCAGATTAGAAATTAAAACAAAAGTCCTCACAACTCCACAGCTCAGCATCAGAAAGCACCCTCCACACAGGAGAAACAGAAAGTAAGCACTCAGTCTTTAAAAGAAGAAATGTGCTACTTCTACAAAAGGAATTGTAAAATAGATGAAAAGGTAGATGACTGGAAAGTGAGCCAGGAAGTCTCACTGATTTGCCGCCAGGAAAGGCTCAGACAGAAGCCCAGAGCACAAGGAGCTCCTCTAGGTAACTTCCACAGGAGCAGTCAGCTTCTAAGCAGGATTCCTCAAGAGAGGAGGGAATTAATCTCAAATCCTTATTCTGGTGTTGGGGTCCCTAAACACTGAAAAATGTGTATTTTAATATCTGCATCTTAAACCATTCCTAAATAATAATAATAAATAATAAATTTAAAAAAAAAAAAAAAAAGGAAATAGAAGATAGGACAAACTGAACTCTTTTCAGGAAGGTCCATTTCCCTCCACTGACTATGGTGAAGTGTTAAAGAATTAAAGTTAGTAACTGAGATGAACCCGTGTTACCAGTGCAATGACACAGAAAGAAGAAAATCAAATGGACAGGCCCAGTTTTCCCTGTGTGAATGGCCCATTAGAAGCCCTAGTAAGAAAAAAAGATAATAAACAAGGACTTCATTGGCAGTTAAGGTGTGAGAGTCTTAGCTCCTAGCTAAATTATTATACCTAGCAACCTGTCTTCAAGTGAATTACAAATTCACTTAATTTGTTTAAACTTCAGAGTACTAATTCCCAAATTCATGGGTGAACCACATTAACTAATAGCTCATAAATCATAATAATATTTTCAAAGTTGCTCACTTCCGTAGCCCTTAAACCAGAAGATGTCATTTTTATTTTATCCAAATATTCTTCACCAGAGCTGTCAAACCACCCAGGAGTGGAGCTGTGACTCACCCACACTGCTGAGCTTATGGCTACTTTCACCTGGCTGCTCTGGTCTTGGAGGCGGGGGGTTGCACTGCTGAGTGAACCAAGGACTCCCCAGGAACATCACATGCAGTGCTAAACCACTCCTCTCAACTTTGCAAGTGGAAGTTGAATTATTTCGTCTAGGGGTTTCTTGTTTTGCTTTGAAATATAATGTTCAAACAAAGGCTTTCTTGGGCTTTGCAAACAGAGAGAGAGGTAAAGAGGTGGTAAGATAAAGTTTTGGCTTGCCAAATGAAATTACGGTCTTATTAAACAAGCAAGTAACTAATGAGAGCCCAATGACATAATAAAAACATCTTAGTTTTCTTCAGTAGATTAAAGGCAGTTCATACACGAACTCTGAAAAATAGTAAAAGAAAAAAAATTCAAGATACATCTCCACCCCTTAGATTTAAATTCACATTTAAAACCTAATTTTAAACTTTTTCACAGTTGATTTTTTTTAAGGCAAAAATCTTTTAGAAAGGATCACAGAGAAAGGTAATATAAATATCAGTGCATATTCTAAAGAAATAACTGAACTATGTTCAAGGCAATGTGGTAGCACTCAAACCAGCACCAACCTTTACTGAGTACTGTACTCATTTCTCTCTTTGATACTCAGGTGTTATTTTTCATGTAAGTTGATGTAAACTTTGAAGTTTTGCACAAGATCTTGAAAGAAATATAGAGTGTAACCAGCTGCTATGTATGATTCTCTAGCTAGTGACTGCCATACATATTATATATAGAAAGCATAAAAGAGAATAGGTTGAGCAATGTAAGCTGCCAACACGGAAACTCTTTGAAAACTTATACAAGATAAAAGCATCTGTAGTCTCAACACTTATGCCCTGTAGTCCAGCACAATGATAAAAACCAGTGTCCACTGGAACAGCTGGAGTTCACTGAAGAGAGCAAAGCCAGAGTTTGAACACAATTTGCTCTGGATATGCTCAAATTGTAGAAGATAGACTTTCACATCCACAATAACCCTTTTGTAACATCTAGTCCATTAGATGATAAATCTTTTTTTAAGGTTTGGAAACTACAAGACAAGAGAACTACGTTAAAAGGGTGTTATCAAGTAGAAGGTAAGCCGGCAAGACAACACATCTGAAATGACGCAACAACAAAACGACTTTGCCTGTATGGGATACACTTGATATACAGCTACCAGTAAAGGTTGTATCTTTCATCTCTTGTCTGCAGACTCTCAAAGGGAATTTCTAGGTGCACAAGGAGTACCGCCTGTTTGGCCAGTACCCACGGGCAGCCTGTGCACTCACAGCACCACTCAGGCTGAGTGAGCATCCCTATCTGCACCCATCCCGAGCCACAAGACGTGCCTTTGCCAAAGTACTTCTCGCATTCCAGAAACAGTCAGTGACAGGGATACAGCACCTGATGCTAAATAAAATGCAACTTCTGCTCTGTGAAATGGACTAAAATCATGTCAGCTGTGTCAAAGTCCATGTATTCAGCAGATGTTAAACTACACACACAGAAAGGGATCACCCCAATCTGCTCCTTGCAAAAACACCTTGCCCATAGCCAAATTGCAGAGACATGAGACATCAGATGAGCTCTTCCATGCATGTAGTGACACTAACTTAAAGTGACCAGTCACAACTACATGGAAATACAGAGGAGTGGGAATATAAACACGCTACCAAAAAACATTTGAATAGATTATTGCATTTAAGGTAAATGTCAAAGAACGCAATAGAAAAGCAATTTATCAAAATGAAAAAAAAAAAAATTAGAATAGAATTGCTTTGGTTTACATATCTAACTTATTTCCTGGCTCTTCAGACTGTTTTTAAACACTCATCCTGAACCATCTCATACGGGAGAAAAGAGAGGAATTCAGTTAATATTGTTCTTAAAGTCATGCAGGAAAATTAATAACATTAAGATCCAAAGTAAATGTCATTCCCACAGCTAACAAATTACAAAACTGCAGCATAACCAGAGAAAATGAAAATTATTTTATAACTGATGAGTGGAAATTGCGCTTTTATTAACTGTAATCCACAAACTGCTAGGGTTTTGCAGCTTAAAATCAGCAGACTTCAATACAGCCAAACTGAATTCTGTGCAGAGGAGGTAAACATCTTCCTAGATGAGCTCTACCTGTACATAACCTACACCATTAAATACTGGAACACAGTCAGAAAGTCTGACAACTGCTGAGCAGCACTAGTCTAGCACCTGACTCTACAGAAGCACAAAATCTTGAAGAATTGGGAGAGTAAGAACAAAAAGATGCCCATGGGGTGAAGAAGTGGATTCATGAGGGGAGATCAATACATACCGGATTGAATAAAAGATGACATTAAGGTGTCAAAGCAATGTCTTCAAGCAATGAAAAACACCTCACAAAAATAATTTGAGCGTGCAAACTCCGTAACTGCTTAGGGAATGGAAAAAGGGTCTCAAGTTAATGGATGTTCTTTAAAAACACA
This sequence comes from Margarornis squamiger, assembly GCA_035222235.1. NCBI lineage: Eukaryota > Metazoa > Chordata > Aves > Passeriformes > Furnariidae > Margarornis > Margarornis squamiger. Next base: position 21,362,242 of record JAWWTY010000123.1, on the reverse strand, counting down.
AGCACATCCCACACAATTACTCCTGATATTCCCAGTGAGGGCAAAGACGGAGGAGGGAGAGCTTCACATGTCACAGTACTAGGCGACTCTTCTTTGGAGTGGGGGAGTTCTGCCTCTATCTCTGAGGTAGATTTAGGACACAGCATGAAAAAGCAGAAGGAGTTATTTTTTTTGAAAACAAAATTGTACATTTGTGAAATAATAAAATGAAGGCTCTTATCCCATTGTGGGAAAGTGTTGGAAGACAAGAGGATACACTGCAAGAATTTCTGGGTCATAAACAGGAAGGGTGCCTAGAATTATTCAGATTCTAAATTTTGTTTTGTTTTAAAAATGGGAAACTACAGAGTACTTTACCCATAGTTACAGTAATTTGCACATCCAAAAAATTATTTTTTTTTTTTTTTACACTGCTGCTTTTATTGCAATTAATTTCCATAGCTGCTGATATAAGAACTGTAGCTGGGAAAAGCTGATTAACTGAAAATAACAAGACAAACGACACTGCACACTCTCAAAGTTGATAAAATTAACCAATTAAGCTTGGGTAATTTCCATATTTCCAGATTTTTTGGTCAAGCAGAATAGGACATTGGAAAATACACCATTGAACATACTCGACTGTAACAGTGAGGTATTTGACTATATCCATTAAGATGAGGTTAGACCTCCTTCGCATCAGCACTTTTGAAGATTTCTGAATAGCTACAGATGCTTGTTTCCCATGAGTTTAAAGTCATTTATTCATCATCGTTTGAGTTTCTCTGTGTATTTTTTGGATAAAAACATATTTTATAAGTCTATAAAGAAACAATGACCTTCCAGTTTGTGATGTCATTTGCCTCTTTTGGCAGGGTCATTTTGGACTGAACAAAATCAGCTGTTGCTTTCATTTCAGACCTTTCATATCATCTATTGCAATTCTTTCCTTATAACTCATAAGCATAACGTCTGCAACTCCATCACATCGAGTACCCCTTCTGCCTGCTGCTGAACACAAGGGTAAACTTCTAACTAATTGCTGCAGGCTCAGATTGAAGGATTAGATCTTAAATCTGAATAAACAAGTTTTGCCAAAGATCAATTAAACTGGGAGTTCTGTTAAATATTCAGTGTGAAAAATCTCAATGTATCAGTTTCTCCCAGTGTTCATCACCTTCGAGTCCACCTTCTTTGAGTGACAGTAAGAAGGCAGCATCCCTTACACTGAAGTGGAAGCCTTAGGTGAACTCTGAAAGTCAAAATGGAATTCTGATGAGACAAGAGACATTCCCACATAGATATATCTGATAGGTAAGGTAAAATGTTGTTTGCTAAAGTTCTCTCTAGATATATTTTTAAGCAAACACACTCTATTGCGGCCTTTTTCCTAAAAATATGAGACTTAAAATCTTCATCTTTGTCATTTACCATCTCTTTGGTTCTTCCCTTCAATAAATGTTGAACCATACAGCCCACACAAACTAAATCTTAACATAAGGGAATACTACAAAGACATAGAAAACCAAAGTTCTTCCATCCTAAATGCAGGACTGAGTCATGAGTTTCACAATCATGTCTTCCGCTTTGTGCTTATTAGCTTGCAAATGAGGCTTTAGGGAGCAGGCCATTTTAACACCAAAGAAGGCAGATTTTTATTTTTTTTTTTTTTTTGCCAGAGAAGTAATTTAGTTAAAACTTTCTCAAGATAGTCACAGAAATAAAACTGGCTGTGAAGTACCAGTACTCCTATTTTTACATATACAATTACGGCAATTTTGATTAAAGTATTTTTGTGGAATCTTACCCATGTGTACTATTTCAAAAAGACACTTCACATATTGGCAGTCTCCTGGTAATTGTTGCCAAGTACATTTTAGTGTAGCCCCTTGCTATATTTTCATGAACAAAGGACCTACTGGGAATGTACATCACTTACCTTATAGGGGTTATGGCAATCTAATCCCATTTTGGATTTCCTACATCAAACGATATGGTAAGCATCACGTTGGAGATAGTACAAGGGTGGAAGGACAGAAGAAACTCTATGCTTGAATTCCATGTGTGGCATGATTCCCTAGACTTACCTGTCAAACCAGCTGAACTGCACATGGCAGTTGCTAGTGTACTACATCCACGTGATGAATTTACTAACTTGCCACTCTCACCTTGTGACTGTGAATTCTCAGTTCAAACTGGATCCCCCAACTTCCATGGGAGGATCATAAATACACCAAGAGAGTAAAAAGAGATTACAAAAAATGTCAGCTAGTTATTTGAACTGGGATCCCTTCAGAGAGCTCCTGAGCACTGATGCCTCCAGCCAAAAAAATCAAGTGACCCAAAAAAATACTTTAAGTTAAGCTGACTTATGCAGATCTGCAGTCCTCTAGGCTTCAAAAAGACCAAGCAATACTATGCTTTATCGAAAAAAAAAAAAACTGAGGAAAAAAAATTTGCTATACTCAATAAGTAATAAACATATCAATTTTGTTAGTCGGCCAGTCCGCTGGCCCCAACATATGTTGACGACCACCTACAGAAAGTACACAATGGTTTCAAGAAGTGCTATTTTGAGAGCAAACTCCTCAAAGAAATGTTATGACCAGATGTTTAAAAGAAATTTTAAATCTTTTTAGACATGAAGAAAAAGAGTTTGAGGAAAAAAAAAAATAAAAATTACAATGCTCAGGCCAGACAGGAATTTGAGAAACTCTCAAAGCAAAGAGCCCAACATGATTTTTATTCTCACTAGTGTGAGGCCCTGTTTCCTGGACAATCATATCAGATGGACCCCCCGTGAAAAACAAACAATGCAACTTTAAAGATACGACAGAGAATAACACCTCCAGGATGATTTATATTTACTATAGTAACACTACTTTTTAAATGTTATGGCTCAAAAAATGAAGAAAGTTTATACGGGTGTAGTCCTCTGGTTTTGCAAATGCCAGCTGATCAGCAGTAATCACAGAATCTGCATTTATGTGGAAAAAGTCAGTAAAAGGAGCTCAGAGATGCAACTGAGGATCCAGCCCAAACATTACTTCCAAAAGCAGATCAAAAGGAAGTGCTGGTGCCTCAAAATCTTATTAGAATAGAAAAATGACTGAGATAAAGCCCACAAGACTGTTGTCTGTGCCACTGGGGATTGCTTCTGTCTCAGACTACCTGAAGACTGCTTCAAAGAAAAGAGGCTTCTCTATATTTTTCATAAAGATGAAGAACATATTATTTTTACATAACATTTCTTTGACCTCAATCAATGGGCACAAGTGAATGCCAGTGTTAGTCCTACTTTGCCAAAAGACAAAAGATTCCAGGTAACTAGCTGCTGTGTAAGGACTGGTTTTGAGCATGCACTGCATAGCAGGAATTAGGAGGCATTCCCCACAATGATAATTCAGTCAGGACCAGCAAGGACAACTGATGCCAACAAAAGTTTCACCACTGAGGTAGTGTGTACCATCTAGTCACATCCTCACACCACACCTCCAACGAGACCACCATGGGCACTAGCCCTGGGGTGTGGAAAGACCCCTTGCACATGAGCTACCACATACTCTGGACAGCACCAGATTGATTGAGATGCCAGCATATGCAGGATTCTGAAGAATAAAGCAGAATGGAGCTATCACTCTGTAAGGATGGATAGAGGCAGCACCAATGCCAAAAGGTTTCTTGGAACTTAAGAAATCCATATCAGCAAGCAACAATATGTGCACAGACTCAAATGCAGAGAACTAAGCAAGCCACAACTCTGCTAAAACAAGAGTGTGTGGAAGAAGAATCTTCTGGTGTTTAACATTCACTCCTGGTACTTTTTATGCTCCTTACACTATATGTCATGCATTCACTGATGAGCAGGATTGTATTATTTGCATATGGTACACTTAAGCAAAAATCAAACTTATATTTATCACTGTGTTGATAACCTTTCTTGATTAATGAATGTGGAAAAGAGCTGTTATAAACAAGCATTTATCATCTGATTGGAAACTATTATCATTAAATGCCATGATTACTGACGCTAAGGTAATACTCAACAAAAGTTTTCAAAGTATTCAAAGAAATATCTTCTAAACAATAAAAGCAGCTGAAAATTTTGAGACTGGCTTATTTGACAAGCACAGAAGTTGGCTGATTTTGTTCAGGGAAGAATATTGTGGAGAGAGGGAACTGGTGTGGCGATGTACAAAAGAGGTTAGCCTCTGGAAGAGAACTGAAATAGTACAGGAAGAAGGCGAGATAAAGTCACTTAAATGGAAATAGCATTTCCATTTGTTACAGAAATAGCATAATAGCCTCCATCAATTCATTATTTCATTAATTAAATAGGCAGCCCATTCATTTTATTTCTCACTAGTCAATTATCAGAGTTATCATTTGCAACACCTTTTACAATATATTCTAATTATACTCACATGGAATACTTTTTAAAGGTATTTTGCAAGACATATTTGGGGTTTTTTATTTTTTCAATTTCAATAATGTGGCTTGTCTCTTGGAGTGCTAATGCAACAAACCACAGTAAAATATTTAAATAGATATATAAAGACTTCAAAAAAATCTTATTTGAAAATTTATTTACTCTTAAGAGTTTTACAAAAGAAACATGACAAAGAAATTACTGTCTTTAAACGTGGACACCTGTATTTTAGAAGTGCATGCAACACCCAGTACTGTAGCACTCAACTGCTCTTAGCAAAACAAAACTATGCTTGCATCCCCTAAATTATACACACTCATAGCAATAAAAACCTTTGACTTTATCCTATCACCTGTGGTGTGTTCTCCTGACATTACTGAAGTCAGATAACTAGAGAAGGAACAATCTTACAGATGACCCTAATACCAATTTTAACTGCAAACCCAGCTGTTTGTCTCATTACAAATCTAAATCTTGGCCTGCACAGGTTAGCAAAACTGATCCTTACTTCACAGTTGAACAGAGATTTAGCAGCTTTTCAGTTTCTATAGCTAACATGGTTTCCTGCTTTTAAAGCAGAAGGAAAGGGCGAAGGTGGCAAAATTCTGTTAAAGTTGTACTTTTATCCACACCTGAGGACAATAAAGAAAATAAAAGTAGGGACAAAGAGATCTTGACTTTACAGTCGCTCACTTGGTTCCTTTGAAACTGGCTCACAGCATTTAAGAGTATGTGTGAAAGAGTTGAATGCATCAACACACTAAGAAAGTCTCCGATATCATCCTTGCCTTCCTGTGCAACAGACCATCTGCTGGAAAATGGCACACCCACAGCCAAAAGCTGTGTGTGGGCTCCAGGAAAAAACCCAAAATGCAGCAAATCCCCAAGATTAATGACTTCACACATGCATTCCTTGTGTTGCAGCCCAGAGCTGTTTCCTCATCTCCCCCAAACCACACACTACTGCTATGACTGCCACCATCACACGGTTTCCTTCTTCATTCAGCAAAGAGCAAGCACATAGATCCATGCCAAGAGTATTGCACAGAGTGCCTCATGGTGGGATAAAAATCACCTTAATTATCCTCTCTCAGATACAGGGCCTTTCAGGAATATAGCCCCTGGACTGACACTTCACCTTAAATACCTTAGGGAAAATACAGAAGGGATGATGAGATTCAGAAAAGGTTGTTCTGTGCAGAAAGTTTCTCAACTCGTGATATGTATTATGATTCATTCCCCACCACCTCTCCTTATCTGATGATGCAGCTTACAGACTGTATGCAGTTGAAGAGGTAGTTTGAAGTTGCTAACAACTGTTCTATGATAATTTCCAGTCCTCACAAAAAGAGAAAAGCCACAGCTCAGTCCATTATTACAGGTAAAGAGAACAGGTAACTAGATCAGTATCTGTTAGAAAGAGAAAAATCACCTGTAATTTAGCATGTGTTTTTCTGACAAGATAGATGGTTACCTGGGATAGTTCAAAGGCCTTACAAATCTGAATTTAAACCTGCAGTACACGAGCAAAATAAGAAAGGTAACTATTTTATTTGTAAAGGTGCTGAATACTCATACTGCTCAAAGAAGTGAACAAAGGCCAGAAATACATGTGCGCACTTTGAAATCAAGCCAATAAACCACCAAACCAGTGATGATCAGTCAGTGGTCACACCGAAAGGACTAATCCTGATTTGCAATTGCTCCCTGGAACAGCAATGCCATTTAGAGGCCAGATTTTGTTTCTTTCCACTGGAGTAATATGCAAATGTAAACTTGATTTTACTATTTCAGTGTATACTGGTTTAAGTGAAACAACCTCTGCAGATAAAGATCCATGCTGTTCATTACCTGATGTCTACACTGTAGGTGAGACACATATACTATAAGAGTACAGACTAAATGAAAGGGTCAACACCAGAGCGTGGAATGAGAAAAAGGAATTGCTGTGCACGTCCTTCAAGGATTTTATTACAATAATTTCCAATAGTCTCTATGATCTCTAACCCTTAGCAGAACATGTAGACAGCTGCTGCCTGAACTAACTTGTTCCTTCTGTCCTTGGCCAATGTGAGAAGCAGAAGCTGTGAGTCCTGACCTTTCCCTGTGCTTTTTCTCCTCAGGTTTAGACTGACAACACTCACTTTTGGCTGTACCTTCGACAACTTTAGGCGTTTGTTTCAGGGTACTGAAGCTTGTATTTGTTCATTCCATTTGGGATCTGGGCACCTAGTACCAGTGTATCTACACAGAACCTGTTAAGCTCTGCACGTTATATTGCTGCTATCAGTCAGCCTCTTCACGAGACCACAACCAAATGTGGTAACTTTGCAGAGCCTCCGTTAGTATAACCTACCTCATGGGTACTGCCTGCCACTATTTTCAATTTTAAAACAAAACAAAAAAAAACACAACAAAAAAACCCTCTCCATCTCTAGTCTTTGACATCTGTTAGGCACCATTTGTGAGTATTGCTTTTTCTGGAGTCACAGAGAAAAGAAATTAATTTCTGAGACAGACAGCACCTTCAATTGTTCATCTCTGTGTTGCCAGCTAAGACAACCTGCACTCCACAGGAGGACTGACTCACCTTGTTTGAGGACAGCAGTGAGGTTATCTCACATCACAGCCAGGGAAGAGACAAAACAAGGCAGGTGTCTTTGCACTAATGCAGACCAGACACATTTCAACCACTTGCTGAGGACCCTGTCTTTCAGCAAGAAGGATATAAAGAAGAGCTAGGCACAACAGCTCCTAAAATACTCCAACAGTTCCCAAAGCAACTGCCCATTTAGGTCCTTAATTTTATGGTAAAACACTTCTAAAAGCTTAACTCAGCTTTCAGATCATTAAATTATTCTTAACAGCACTGCTTTTGGTCAATCAGACTATTTACAGTTTACTTTTCACCTTGAGCCAAGTTCAGCATTTGACTAACATTAAAAAAAAAAACAAACAGGCATTTCAATGCATGTAAGACAGCTTCTGCCTGTATGCAAAGGCTCCACCAGCTTCTAGAAAGACTTAACATTGATGAATAAACCTGTGAGAATATATTCATTTACAGAAGTAGAGTCACGTGGTTTTAGTTTTTATTAGATTTGCAGTAAGGGAAAAGAAATTCCAAGAATGGTTCATAGAAACAAATGAAATGCTGCTAAAGAAAAAAAAAATTACTCTGGGATTAATAATTTCAAATCTATGTGCAGCACTTGAGAGCAGAAGGGCAGTATAAAAATAGATCAAACCTCTTTGACAGGCTCTCACGTCTTCACACCATTCCAAGTCACGTTGCCTGAACTGGTAAGGTGAATCAGAAAAACTTAGTTCTGCACAAACTGTGCAGAAATCTACTCTTTTGCAGAAAGCTAGCACAACATTTATCCAAAAATTAAGCTCCAAGTTCAGTAAAAATGATGGCATTTTTCACACACAAAAAGTCAAACAACTCATAATTCAAACCTTAAAAATAGGAATAAAGTTTACAGCCCAGAAGACTAGAAACTATTCTGCATGTTGCTTTTGTTCTGGGGTTGTGTATGTTTGTTTATAAATTATTTTGGGGTGTTTTCTCCATGGTTTGACTTGCTCGTGGAAGAAGACAAGGAAAACAGACAAGCCTAAACTGCTGTGACACATGGGTACCAGAGAGAAGTTAATTAGCTTCAGGTTTAAAATGTACTCCTCCTCCTCAAATGCACAAATATGGATCTGCCTGCTGCTCAGATGGCTGTCAGGAAAAGCACAAACCTGTTCCTTCCATAAAATACAAACGTGCACCTCTGTGATGCCATTGCTGTTCATGTACCGCTAGCAAGCAGAACTGACATGCCCATTGTACACAGTTAACTCCTAGATAAATACCCAAAGTTTGCATTCCTTTTCCAATTAATCCCAAAGTTCTGGAGGAAAATGGTTGTGCTTTTTAACTGTACTAAAGAGATTACATCTGTGGCATGAAATGCTTGAAAAAGGAGATTAATACCTTTGGGAAGAACAACAAAGTGTATACCTTAGTGGATAAGAGAAAAGCTGTCGATGTCAACTGCCTTGACTTTAACAAAGTCTTTGACATTGTTTCACAGTGTTCTCATGAATAAACTGGCTTCCCATGGTGTGGAAAAGTGCACACTTCACTGCACAGAAACATGGCTGGACAGCTGGACCCAGAGAGTGGTGGTGAAAGTAGTTAAATACAGCTGGGGACCAGTCACAAGTGCCGCTCCCCAGGAGTCAGTATGGGGTCCAGACCTGTTTAAAACCTTCATCAATGGCTAGGGCCAGGAGTTCGAGAGCACCCTAAACAACTTTGAAGGTGACACCAAGCTGGGCAGGAATGTTGGTCCACTGTAGGGTAGGAAGGCTCTGCAGAGGGATCTGCACAGGCTGGATTAATAGGCCAAGGTCAGTTTTATGAGGTTCAATATGGCAAAGTGCCAAGTCCTGTTCTCGGGTCACAACAACTCCAAGCAGCACTATAGGCTGGGGGCAGAGTGGCTGGAAAGCAGCCCAGCAGAAAAGGACCTGGGGGTGCTGGTCAACAGCCAGCTGAACATAAGCCAGCGTGTGCCCAGGTGGCAAAAAAGGCCAGTGGCATCCTGGCTTGTATAGGAAATAACGTGTCCAGCAGAACCATGAAAATGATCATTCCCCCTCAGCACAGGTGAGGCTGCACCTTGAATCCTGTGTTCAGTTTTGGGTCCCTCATTACAAAAAGGACATTGAGGTGCTGGAGTGTGTCCAGAGAAGGGCAATGAAGCTGGTGAAGGGTCTGGAGCACACCTCTGATGAGGAGCAGCTGAGGAACCGGGGGGTGTTCAGCTTGGATGAAAGGAGGCTCAAGGGGAACTTACTGCTCTCTACAACTACCTAAAAGATTGTAGTGAGGTGGGGGTCAGTCTCTTCTTCCATGTAACAAGTAACAGATGAGAGGAAATGGTCTCAAGTTGCTCTAGGGACGGTTTAGATCAGATATCAGGAAAATTTTTTTTCACAGTTGTAAAGCACTGGAATTGACTGCCCAGGGAAGTGGTGGAGTCACCATCCCTGGAAGTGTTAAGAAAACATGTGGATATGGCACTCAAGGACATAGTTCAGTGGTGAACATGGTGGTGGTGCTAGATTGACCTAGGTTGGAGTTGATGATCTTAAAGGTCTTTTCCCACCTTTCCCACCTGAATGATTCTATGGTTTTATGATTCTGTGAATGTTTCCTACCATAAAAAGCTCACTTCATGTAACAGTGATGAGTGTCCTGTGGAAACCCCAAGCTACAGGGACAGTAGTTTGAATGCAGAAATCACAGAGGCAATCTTAAGACAAAGTACTTCTTACCATCTTCCAAAAAGAATTATACTAGTATTTTAAACCCTAAGCACAACACAAAGTTTCATGTTCATAACAGTTGCAAGGTGCTGAATGTAGTAGCCCTGAATGCCTACCCAGGCATGCTTGTGAATAAAGACAATTCATATTAATATTTTTAAAGATGAAACAATGTCCTGAATAACTGTAGTTTCATTCTGTCCATCAACAGCAGCAACTTGACCTCATTCTTGGCCAAGGATCTCAAAACACTTTAAAAGGGGTACTTGTGTCTGCACCCCATTGGACAGAAATGGAGAGAGAGAGAGGATATGGACCCATCCTGTGGCATCTCCTTGAAGCAGCAGGACCCTCCTCGGCTTGAAGGGTTTCTCCACTTCGATTTTCTGGTAGGACAAGACCCTACAAGACTTGTCTATGAATAAAACAAGTCTATGATGCTTGCACACATTTAATTGTATTTCTCCAGGCTAGAAAAGTCTTGCTCTACTCATTTTAACAAACTCTACCAGATAGTTATGCCTCAAGAGAAATTCCCTGTTAGGAAAAAACCCCAAACCTATTCATCCAACTTCAGTAGCAAATGCAAATAGCTAATTAACCTTATCTCCATTACAGTGTCCTGACTTTGCAATATGTCTGGCACAGATGCAAGAATTTTTTTGCCTTGTCCAAATTTTCTCACATATGTACAGAGACTGCAATCAACGGAATCTGAAGCAAAACTGACTAGCAAAGATTTAGCATGTATGTGCAGCTATACCCTCTGCACTTTACTCCCTGTGCACACCTCTGGATGTCATTTCATCATCACTTCTGTTGGGGACGAAACAAATTGTCAGACACATGAAGAAAACTGCATTTATCTGTCTGGTTACAAATAAAGTTGTATTTGTTTACTTAGGAGAGAAAAAAACAAAACAGCCAAACCCTGTTCATGTGCATGTGATCAGTGAAAGGCAAATGAATCTATTCTTTCAACCCACGGTTTCTTTCCCCCTAAAAGACACGTGTCCAAAATATGTACTTCAGCATTTTACCTTTTTATGGACTGTTCTAAACACAACTCTTTTTCCCTGGCCATAATTGGTAATCAAATTGGACAAAAGGTCACATTACAGTGAAATCGAAATATTTATCAGAACAGCTATTTCTGCCAAGGAAGATAATCACAAAGGTAATTGCTCGTTTGATCCTTAATTGACCTGTGTGTTTTTAATTAGGAAGCAGGAGAATTAACCTAGAGCTAATTATGGTCTTCACTTTACAAACCTGTAAGTGCATAATTTTACTCACTTAAGTATTCCTTAGTGAAGTTATGCATGAACAAATACGTTTGTAGCTTCAGGGAATAGGTCTTGAATAACTTAACCTTTTAAAAACTTTTAAGTGGCTACTTTTTAAATGTTTCTTATATGCAATCCATTTTGTATTTTACGCTTTAGATGTGAAATTTTGCTGAACACCAAAGAATATTTCCTTTTGTTTCAGAAAAACAGCAACAGTTATTTTTGTGTTAAGGAAGTAAGTGGTAGCTTTAAAGAATTAACATTTTAAATATGTGCCTTTATTCATCCTGGTCAGTGAAACTGCAGTTTTTGGCTTAATGACATCAAAGTGTAGAGGTTTGTAGCAATGCATTGTGACTTCAGCACTGAATTAATTTTAATGTGTAACACAGTCGGTTCCAGGGGCAGAAACTTCCTGAGACTTGTGTCATGCAGGTCTCCGTATACTACAATTCACTCGCTATTGGAAAAGCTTTCTGGAACATGTAAAGGAGGAACCCACGCTACACGATGACCTCCCCACGCCCACGTTGTTACTCTATTTGCTATTCTAGTCTCTTCATTACATTTACTCTATTTGCTATTCTAGTCTCTTCATTACATTCACTGGTTTGCGCCCATTTCCTCAAACTGAAAACTCTGTGGACCTGCATCTGCGTCTGCAAGCTGCTGCAGATGATTCCAAATACCAATTATATAAGGCTCAAAATTGAAATCGTGACTTCAATTCAAATGCCCTTCCAGCTGGCCATTGTACCACTAGATGAGGACTTGCTTTACATCCAGACTCCAACAGAAAATAGCTCCTTCGGCCTACTTTCCCAAGGCAATGTTTAGACTTGCTTATCTGTGGATAAACATGTCTGCCAGACCCTCTCTAATAAGCTTTGAGTCTATTGGCCAATTATAGCCAAATCTGACATAGGCTTGGAGGCCTAAAAGATATTCACTCTGACAAGCAACAGAAAAGCAGGCAGCTGGGTTGAGAATACAACCCCTGTGAGTGACCCTGTGGAGAGAAAGCCTGGAGCACCAACACACTGCTCGGCCAGTCTGGAGACACAACACTAAAGAAAAGAGATTCCTTTGGGTTTTGCTTCTTATCACAATCCTAAAAAATGGTCTGTGTATGGGAGCAACTAAAACGTACTGCCTGTATACCAGAGACACACAGATCCACGCAACTCTTTGGGTGCACTGTGTAAGCACTCACACCTGGGTGTGCATGCACAGTACGGCATGAACTGATCATAAAGAATAATTGATCACATAGGAATTTTTTTTTACAGCTTGATGAGGTGTTGACATTTTAAGCAGAGAAAAGTAAACTCAGTAATGTAATGTATGAAAAAAAATGGTATAATGTAATCAAACACTTCATTTTAAAGTATTTAGTTACCATTTCCTTACTACAAAAAAGTCCAGCTCTTATAGATGCTCTAATAGATAAGTCTTTTCTCCTTTAATGCACTCAAAAGAACAAGGTTATTGATGTATAGCATAACTCATAGATATAATCAGAATGTTACAATTTGTAGACTTTTTCAAAATGTTATCCTATAACCCTTGTCACATTTTTGCTCCCTCAACCAAATACAAAACAGCAAGAGGCAAGGGCTCACCAGAATAAAGAACAGTCGGAAACACATGCTAGTGAAAAAACCAGTTTGACATATGCAAACTTCAGACCAAACTGCAGGGTTTACAAATCAGTTTCCTCCAGATTTTTGCCTGTCAAGATTCTCAGTTTGTTTGAGAAAATTTCAAAATACCTCTTATCTTCTGAAAAGGAATAAAAATCCAAATGGCAATAAATCTAAGATATATTTTATAGTTTGTTTTCCACAGTACCACCAATAGATCTAATTAATTTGTTTCTGTTCTATATTTGCAGTATTTACAGCACAATTATCATTTTGGAACATACAAGCCAAATACTGATATGTCTATAGATCCTTACCAACTTCTTAAGTTAGAGTAATGGCAACCAATATAATCATGATGCTTTCTTTATATGCTATTGTCTTCTTGCAACTACCCTAAAGTTGGTAGAAAATACCTGTCACAAGTTTTTAAAGTCTCTTCTGGCTTAGCTCATATTCTATCTGAAAGCCACTACAATGGCTGTTGGCAGCAGCAGCAACAAAGGCTGGACGCAGAGACACCCCTTCACTCCCCCCAGCATGCTGCATCAAGTATCATGTTCACAAAACAAAGCAAAGCAGCCCCTTCCCCACACGATTTATAGTCTGGGCAAGTGCTTTGTAGTCAGCATCAAGCAATCAGTGGTTAAGAAACAGAACAGCTCATAACCATTCTTCTAAAAAAAAGGTAATCTTATTTCTTGGGAGTAGTAACACATCATTTCCCACCTGAGGATCAGACTTCCTCTCCTTGTTTCCTTACACCTGGCAACAGATATTGCATCTTACTTACTGTAGCTATTGTTTTCTAGGGAACAATACTCAGAGAAGAATGACAGAAACAGGCAAGAAAGATTAGACGCTGGGAACAACCTTTGTGAATCTGTCAGTTTACATCATTACCAACCAAAGCTCTTTCAAACAGAGTTTCAAGACCTGAGGGCTTGATTCTGCCAAGAGAGGAGTGCTTCAGCCTGGCTGCAGCAAAGACCCCAGCACATGCATCACTTTAATTACACAAGTGCACCAATTAAAACAGACCCGCTCATATCCTTAAAATCAAGCATGTACTTAAGTGCTAACCTGAAGCCACAGCATTCCACATACTGACCCACAGGAAGGACTGCTATAGGTCAGGGATACACATAGATAGGTACAGACACACCTACCTCAAAGGCCTGAGGGTTTTTTTCCCTGATTGCACAAGTGTCAACCTAGGGCAGCTCAGCTGAAGCCAAGCAGGGCAATAGGCTGTGGAAAGACAGTCAAGGCCCTTAGGTTGTATTTACTGTGATGGATTCCTTATTTTGAAATAACTGCAAAACTGTTTCATAACAATGCAAAATTTCAACACATGAACCAGAGAATCTTCTTAGAAGGACGTTATAAATTCATCATATCACTCGAATAGTAAAATGCAGTTTTACTTTTGGTTGCTTTTAAAAAAACCCTTAAAGAAATCCTCTCCCTGCATGTGCAGCCCTTGCCAGTAAAAGAAAGCAGGAATAAGTGGTGCTGTAAGCCACATTAGTCATCATACAGAGGTGATTTTGTCCTCTCTAGGCCATCACATGGTAGCCTCTCTGTCAAGTTAATATACATTGCCTCCATAAGTTATTCCCATAGACTGTAGCTTTTAACATCCTAACTTTAACATGCTTGTTGTTCAAAATGATCCATTCTCAGAAGATAACCCGTCTGTACTAATTTCCCCTCCTCTTAAAATAAACTTTAAGTGAAGTAGAAGAGACCATTTTGGCCTGAAAAGGAGACAACAGAGAAAACACGAAGTTTATAAAAGCATGAATGGGACAGAGAGAAAGAGGGACCAATTCTGCACTAACTCTGTGCCAGACGTAGGTACTATCAAACAAGGGTTCAGAATAAAATGATGTGGGGTTTGACACAGCGTAGAGTTAAAGCTATGAAATTCCTTGCCACATGTTGCTAGAAGTTTACACAAGGTCAAGGGGCACTAAGAGCAGTTCACAGAAAGAAAAAAATCTGTGAGTGCTATAAAGACACCAGCTCTCCCTTGGGAAGCATCCACGCTGCAAATCATTGCATGCTGAGAGAGCCTTCTGGAGAATTATCCTTAGACTCCTTATTTTCACTCCCCCTCAGGCACCACTTTTTGCACTGTCACATGCAGGACGCTAGACAGACCTCTGGTTTTATCCATAAGAGACTCCTAAACAGTGACACTTTCTGTAATTCACATTCATCAGGTTCTTAAATCAAATGGTCAAACGCTGTGTTTCTGAACATCACCAAAGACATCGACTGCTATAATCTGACTGATAAATCAGAGTTCACGTCAATCCATCACAAGCGACAAAGTCTGTCAGCTAACAACTCCATAGTCCTGCCCCAGAGATTCCCGCTTCCCAAAGACTCACGGGGCCCTTCATCATCTTCAGTTACAAAATAAGGTGTACTTTGACACACAGGCATTCTTATTTAAAAGTTCATTTCGGGAGCACTGCAGATTGGTCTCCGGCCTCTGGCGCGCACGTAAGGAGAGCGTACCGAGGCGCGGCGTGTGACCGAAAAGGTCGGACAATCTGGTCCCACAGCCTCCCTCCTGGGGCCACTGACACGCTTCGCCGCAGCTGCTCAGCCAGAGTTCGGGACAGCCCGAGGCGAGCGCTCCGTGCCACGCACGGGTCGGGACGGGAGTGGGACGGGAGTGGGAGGGGAGGGGGCCGACGGCGGGTCCCCGCGCACCCGGCCGGGGCCAGCAGAGCCCCGCCGCTGGGCTGCAAGGCGCCGGGGAGCTTCGGGGCGCTGCCCCGCTGCGGCGGGCACGCAGCCGGGGACACCGACGCGCTCGGACCCGGCACGCCCCGGGACCCCGCTGTGCGCCCCCGGCCGCGCAGGTGCCCGGCCGCCCCTCCGCAGCATCCCCGCCCCGGCTCCCCCGTCCTTACCGCCTGCGAAGGCTGGCGGGCTCCGCGGGGCTGCCTCCTCTCCGGGGCTGCTGCCTCAGCCTCAGCCTCAGCCTCAGCCTGTGCCGCCGCGCTCGCACCTCGCCTGCCTCCCCCGCACACACCCCCTTCCCGCCCGGCTTGCAGCCGCTGTACTCGGGTTTGGGGTGGTTTGGGGCTTTTTCCCCTCCTCTCGCCCTCTCCAGCTCCCACTAGTGATCGCACGCCCGGCCAGCCGGCGGAGGATTGATTAGCCGCCTCCTCCTCCCCCTCCCGCCCCCGCACGGCGGCGGGCGCGGAGCTGCCGCCCCCGCCCCGCCCGCCCGGCCGCGCCCGGGGGGCTGCGGGCCCCGGGGACCCGGCTCCGCGGGCCGCTCACCCCCGCCCGTCAATCACCAGCCAAGTGACCAGCCGCCGCGTCCTCCCGCGCTTGGCTGGTGGGACGGGGAGATTTAAGAGAAGCGAGGCAATTTACTGCCAGGATTAAATTAACAATCGAGATAAAACGGACAGCGTGGGAACGGATGATTGAAAAATGAATCGCCGATACATTGCATAGTGTTTATAGCGTCAGCAATAATTTATTACTAAGTGTAGGCTGCACCACAGCCCCGGCAGACACTCCTGCTGCGACTTGTGCTACATTCAAAGGCAGTCCTGCACCATCCCGTACTACCTTACCGCTCAGGGTTTTCAGACTCGGTATTACTTTATTACTGCTTCTCTCTTTTCTATGATTGATTAAAGGAAATAGCAGATCAGCAGTTCAGGTTGCCACATTAGAGGTTTATGACCACAATTTAGTCCACTATAACACGTTATAATGAGAAAAAGGTGAATTTAAAATGGGAATGTTGAAGGTATGACTACATTAGCATTTTAGTGTGCATCAGGAGTGCACTTTGAAGCAGTTGTGGAGCAACCTCAGTGCACAGACTGTAAGCAGTAAGCCAGGAAATGCATCCAGAGAGTGCACCTGATGCGCTTTGGGGCCAGCAGGAATCCCATGCATGAGGTGAGGCTGCAGCCAGTACAAATGCCTTGGTACAAACACCGGGTCCTCAGGACCAGCTGTTTCAGATGGCAGATCTGCTGGGCCCTGCTCACTGGTGATGCAGACACACATTGCCCTAACCTCGCATACCTTCAGTTTCTCATGTTCGAGAGGAGTTACTACACTCCCTCCCTTTCCAAGGGTGTCAGTGTACTAATGCTACATTCAGACACACAGAAGCTAGCCTATCCCTCTTTGACTCAGAATACTTAATTTGCAAATATTGCTCCAATATGTAGGGGCAGATACATGGAGGAGAGGGCAAACTATCTCCAAAGCAGAGCTTCTTCCACTGCTTGTCTCTCTGTTCTTAGGCCCAAACCTGTACTCTCCCTACTACTATAGGCATGGGGCTTTTTTTCACTTTACACATACCTTAGTCAATAGTAGAGACAGACATGAGGGAAGACTTATTACTAGTCAAAGCAAATTTGGAAATGCTGAAAAAGCTGGAAGAAAGCTTATTCCAGCAAGATTTCTGCACTTCTCTTTCATGAAATCTGTGTATTCAAGTTGTCCTTGTGCATTTCACACTCCACACTTTTTTTTGGCCTGTATCCTAGCCACAGCTCATTATAACACAGGTATATTGTCTATTGTGAGCCCCAGGCTTTCTCTGCAGAGATACTTCACTTTTCAATTGGTTTCCCTTTTCTGTTTGCCTCTTATAGACAAACAAGCGAAGACCAAGGCAAATAGAAGTACTGGCTCTCCTAGAAAACAACTAACTATTGCTGCTGCACTGGCAAGAGAAACCTAGAAAACTTAGAACACAAAGAGAAAACAAAACACACCCTCAGGAAGTAATAAAGAGAGGGATGAAAAGGAAGAGGAGACACAAAAATAAATAGAAAGGGAACAAAAGGAAGGTGTCACTGAATTAAAAGTGCCATAAAGTGAAAGAGTTGGCAGTGAGAAAAAGGCCTTATGGACACCTTTGCTTCAGACTGCCGTACTGAGAGACAGAAAAGCATTGTTTCCTTTGAGGCACCAAGAGAATTAACTATTTACTGAATTTGTGAGAATCAAGGATTTGTGCTATAGTGCTACAATGCCAGTGTTCAGCTCAAAAGGGGAAAGTTGTTGACCAATTTCCTTGAAAACATACAGCAAATCTTCAAAACTGCATACCCTTCTGTGCTGTGATGATGTAGCAGAAAATATGCAGTTCTGGACTGAGCTCTAATAAAGGCATCACAATTTCTCTCTTCTCTCCACAAGCTCCAGTTAATCTCTTCTAACTAGATCACTTCAGCCACCATTCTTTAACTCCTAATTATATCGGACCTGATTATAACAAGACTTGAATGAAAAATCTCAAAATATACTCCCAGTGACAATACTGAAAAGGAGATGTAGTGTTGCCCAACAAGACACTGTTTGAGACTGCTGGGTAATTGTCTAAATCTTCTATCATTGCTAAGGTAAACAGATGAAACCACAAAAATGTTTGAGCCTCCTGGCAAAGCTTTTGGTGTGCTTTCACCTTCCTGACCTCAAAGTGTTGAGCACTGCACTACTCCTCTGCAATTCCTTCTCATACGATGTGTTGCCAGAGGAGGAGAATCCACTGCCCCCCCCCAAACACATTCAAATAAACCATCTGGTGGAAAAACAAATATTGTGTGATCTCTTCACCTTTCCTCTATGTTTAGAAAAGACAACATAATCCTTTCTATTTTAGAAACAAACGCTCTCTCTCACTTTCCAAAACAGTAGTATTCTCTATGTCTTTTGAGGAGCTTGGTGGCTTTGTGCTGTATGCATTGCTTCTTGGTAAACAACTTCACCCAAGTCTGCTTGTCATTCAGTGGCCCTATGTATTTCAAAGAGGAAAAAACACACACATGCAACCATTTTATTTCCATTTTCCTAACTGTTGATCAGACATTATGATTTTCCTACTGCACCAAAGCTGGAAGTTTCAGTAATTCAGCAAAAAATTGTTATTATCATGCCAGATAAAATAGAGCTTGTTCTATACTGTACAGGCAGGATAAGACAAAGCATTCTAACAGTTCTATAACACAATTACATCTCATCTTCAAAACTCAATACCAGACTTAATTTGTCTTTGTTTACTCACAGATTACAAGTGATGATTCTCTACCATCTGTTTGCTGGAATATAGTGTCCATAATGCAGTGCTGTGATTTTCAAATCAACCCTTAAACTGTGATAAACAAAACATCAAAAACTCCATCAGCCAGCTAAAAAAGTTCCTAGGGAAGATATAATTACCACATACACTATGTCCAAAATGCTTTTGTTCATCAGATATACCAATCACCTATCCAATGTCTCTTGTAGTGTGCTTATAAAAAAACTCAAACTTGTAAAACATACTTTAATGGCCAAGAGTTGATTCAAACTTTATTCACAGGCTCAAGTTACGCTTATTTGTATGCAGCACAGTCTTATTTCGTATTTGCTGTGCAAACTGTAAAAGCGTAGGGTCAAAGTCACTTCTTGTTACCTCACTCTGCCATAGGATACACATGTACATGTATGTGTTTAAGTATGTATTACACTCTGAGTAAAACACTGACAGCCCATCTCAATAAAAGGAGAGGAACAAGAAGAAAGGGTACATGCTTCCCATGTGAAATAGTAACTGGGAGAGAGAAAGAGAATTGGAAAGAACATAAAAGGAACTATATTTGAACAGAATTATTTAAGACAGCCATTCCCAAACTGAGATCCAGGGACTAACTCCCTCCTGGGGAGAGCAGCTGGCTGCCTGCCTCAGCATCTTTCACCAGCAAGAGGAGCCAGCAGTCAGCCATAACATCCTCCGCAAGTTTCAATGTGCTGGAGTCCTCTTATGAATTTCTGCCATTTACAATCCTTATTGATTTAAATGGAGCTTGAAAGCCATCAGAACTGAACACTAGACATCTTTACTAAGTAAGAAAGTTTACAGTGCAAAAATCTTTAGAGGAAATTTAAAAACAAATGTGTGTCTCTAGGACAACAGCAGTGGGGAAGAATGCTCGCTGATTAAAAATAAATCTGTTGCCTGTAATGTTTTTAACTTCAGTTAAACTACTCAGTCTTAAACTGAAGACAAAACATCCTGGATTTATGGCACGTCCCAAAGCACCCACGTACACCTTGCTGATAGCAGCAGTGCACCCGAGTCCAGTAAATGGACTTGCACAAAAAGCTCTTCACTTGCCTAAGGCTTCCAAGAACTGGGACTTCAGGCTGCACTTTGCTGTGGACTTTGTTATTGTTTCTCCAACCTTCAGCAGTATTTTATAGCTCCTGCCCTCTGAACCACTAACTATTTTTACAATATGGATTAATCCTTTTTCCAGTTTAAAGAAACAGCTGAGATAGCAAACTTGAACAATTTCATATTCTAAAATATAATTAGCTTAATGTAATGTTATTTGTTCAGGAGTGTTGGCCCTTTAGTCAAGTTTCAGTGTAATCCCAACATAATCCCCAATGTTTTTTTCCCTTTTACATCTCATACTTCTCTGAAACATTTTTAAATGTTTTGATGTACTAAACACTTACTGTATGCTCTGTTTTGTGCTCAGTATTTTCTTTGATCACTTCTTTGAAACTTAATCCAACAGGTGTTATTTTAATTAAAAGTAAGTCTGTCATTGTTCTTTTATAATATTCATTTCATTTCACTATTATGGAGTATATTTTATGCATTTTTGTCCACTTAAAATTCCTTAGTTTAGTACTCACGTAATAAATATGACTTCTATATTTACTGTTTGTCAAGTCTATATAGGGTATGTATATATATATATTCTTTTTCTTCCTATACTGTAATGTTATTTGATATTAATGGGATTTCCTCTTGGATTTAAACCATTGAAAAGTGATGGACTTTCCTGAGAGCATAAAATGACCAATTTAATGCAAAAACAACAGCAGTTCTCCCTGAATGCAGCTGTGTTGTCATAGGGGATAAAATTTGACCTTTTGCACAGTGACAGCAAAAGATCTTGGTATTCCTTAAGACATCAAAACAAGGATAGAGGCTCGATATTGAAGCAGCCATAAAAAGTTCTTGTAACAAAACTGCTTAAGCTATTTTACTTTTATCCAGCAAGCTATATGACTACCACATGGAGAGAAGGTCCCGGAGGAAACCTAATGAAGTCAGCAGAGCTTGCATAGGAAAATGTGCGCTTCTTTATTGCTATCTTCCTTTGGTCATGTTTTGCCTTTTCTAAGTGTGTTAGACTTGATCTGCAAAATGGCAGTAAGAAAAGAGTTGATTTCTACACCAAGGATCCACCCAAGGCAAAGAAGTCCCATGCTGAAAGACTGTTTCATTCTCTGAGTGGGAAGAAATAGGATCTCCCTTATTTTTTTTAATTAGGTGCCCTTTTATTTGTAGGTACCCATTTTGCCAGCCCCAGACTCAGACATACAATGCATTTCTCCTATACCCAAAGTGGAATATGTAAAAACACAAAAGGCATTCATTATCTCATAAAAGGATCCTTTTCATTTGCTCGCTGTTGCATGGTGTGGAAAGCAAAGAGAAACAAGCCATGGAAAACAAAAGAAAGCTGACATGTAGAGCATTGCATGTCAGGGATAAAACACCACTAAGTGCCAGGGAATTGTCATCACACTGGAGTTACATCAGGCTGTAACCATCTCCAGCACTATTTCACTAGCTCTCCCCATACACATCACTGCTGCATAGCGATCTGTCAGTCAAACAACTCTAAAAATAACAGCCAAATACCCTTGCAGTTATGGAACTCCTTCCTTCCTTGATGTGCTATGCTTTCAAGATCTGCCATGTCACACAATCCAGTGGACTGCTGCTCTTTTGCAATGCAAAGATGATTTCCAGTGGTTTAATATTCTGGCTTTCTCCTGATGAGGCTCCAAAGAGTAAGTCTTTTGATGAGTCAATGACAGAGCACTGCATCAGGTGAAAGCCAATGGGTCCAGAAAAAAAGAAAGTCTATTTATCTTCAGGTCGTTATAAAAAAATGGAAATTTCTTGGCAAGAAAATTTTTAAAACAGTTTATATATTCAGGAATCACCCACCACATCCTCTCCATACCTTTGGCTTTGCCATGCCTTCACACTACTCACATTTAAAATATTCATCATTGCATATTCTCCCCTACACGTGCTGGCTATGGAACCAGCTGCATATTGAAACTTTGAGAAGCTAGTCGTTTGGCCAAATGTTGCTACTATAGTTTCTCCTCTAAAATAAATATCATAATAAAAGCACTTAAATCTTTGTAATGCTATCAGGAGGAAAGAGAAAACTTTAAAACCAATTTTCAGTCATAAAAAATGGTAACCAAACAACCCAGAGGTAAATACTATTAAAGAAACAAACAAAAAAAAATCACCACTTACTGTAATTCTATATTGGAAATTACATGTAAGAGATACAAATAAACAAAAAGGCATTCGAGAAAGGACTCTGCACTCTGACTGAAGCTCTCAAACAGAGGTTGGAGAGTCTTTCTTTCTTTCTCTGGTTCAGTCCATCCAGCTAGTCCATACATTTCAAAAAGAGCTAGGGAAAAGATCCCTGTCCTATCCTGACTTCTCAGGAGAGAGATCCTGAGCTTTCCACCAGTGCCTTTTATCCTACCTACTCTCCTGCACCCTATTGCAGCTCAGGTGCAGAGATCCCCATGTCACTGTGTGTTTTAGAAAGGGTACTGGAGATGGAACCATGTGTCCAATCCTGTTTTTAGGGCACTGCTTTGGTTTAGGGTGGTTCTTTTGACAGAGTTAAGTGGGTAAACTGAAATAGCTTGCCATACAAAAAGCCATCCAAAGAAAAATCTTCAAATTCAGGATCATAGATTAGTTGGATACCAGAAGATATGTAATAGTTGTTGGCATAGATAGGAAAAGGGAGAACCACCAGTGAAATTATCCAATCTCTCTAAGAAGCAGGAAGACACTACATGGAAAGTGGATTACAGCTATTTGCCTAATGTGTTCTGAGATCAAGGCCAAAAAAACAGCAGGATATTTGTCTGGTGGAAACTAAAGTAGAATATTTTAAATTCTCAGTGTAGTACTTAGCTATAAAGCCACTTTTAATGAAAAGCTCTTATTTCATAATAAGTATATGATGAAACTGAAAATGGCTCCTTATGCTGCCAAGGTGTCAACAGTAAAAATCCCACAGATGCCTAAATATGTGTTAGCAGATAGAAGTTGCAGATAGACATACACTTGTTGCACATGAATCTTGGCAGTCACTACTAATAAATGCTTGCACTAATGTGTTTTTCAGCAGATTAACATGACACAGACATCTCCAAACCTGTGCAGAGAGAGCATAGCTCACTGTATCATTGCATGTTGTGATGCTGTGCTGGAAGCAGGACAGAGGAAGAGAGGAGGAGCTGCCACTCTAGGAACTATTTTGCCAGCAACAGATAATTTCCTTACATACTGGTCAGTCTATTTGCCTTCATCCTCTGCTCTCCTTCATTCTTAACAAACTATTTCACCTTAAGCACCTTTCTCCAAGCCCTGAAGACCATAGGGATTCAGTAGCTTCCAGATGGGCTTTGGATAAAACAAAACATATCAGGGAAACATGTTTCTTCTCTCTTCCCCTGCTACCAGTATGGTGGCATCGGCTAAATCTGATGCTTATTCCATTTTGTCTAGGCAGATAAGAAGTTTATGAAGGCTTGGTTAACAAAACTAATAAACACTCATAGGCTACTTGCAAGCATTCACAGTATCCTACATTTGCAGGTGCATAATACAGAGAGGGGATGGCTGCTAGGTGAAACAAAACCTTTCCTGCATCAGAGTTAGAGAAATCCTATTTAAACCTTTTCATAATACTATTATTGTAACAATAATAAAAACCAGCAGCATATGAGGCATGGTCCCTTTTATCATCATCCATCACAAAAAGAACATATATGAGATCTCTATATTTTACTTCAAGTTCCCAAAGTGAAAGAGCAATTATACTGTAGAGCATCAGCTCCTGCCAGTTCTGGAAAGCATTTTACAAAATGGAAATGCAGCCTACAAATCCCTTCCTGCTCAGCCCTTTCTGGCTCGTAAGCTCTCATACTGGAGTGGCCCTAGTAAGGTTAAAGTAATGGGTGGGAAGTTGTGGGCAGTGTCTGAGCCCCACTGAAACCCATCTGGGAGAGTCAAATGGGAGGGAAGCAGCACAAAGGGCTCCATAAGTATTCCTTGGTGGACACATTTGTACTGAGTGCAGAAAGCACTGATCACAAGAGGCAAAGCTCAGTGGATGCAAATATTGAAAGCAAGAAAAGGTGTCCTGTTGGCTTCCTTGTGTCCTTCGCTGCCTCCCACAGACTTCCATTTTATTGCTGAAACCAGATATTCCTATGGGGTAAAAGTAAGTTTTAGGTAAGCTAAGTGGAGGAAAAGAATTTTGTTTATTCTACCTGGCAACCAGAGAATCCAGTTTTCTTTTATACAAAACACCCACAGCTTTTTTTTTTTTTTTTTTCACAGATCTATCTGAGAAAAAGTTTTTTACCTATTTGTTCTGCGTTAGCCCTTTGAAGTTTTAGAGAATGTAGATACATGTGGTTGTAAATCCAGAGATGGCACATACATAGTATGGATTCATTTTATTTTTTGAACAAGGGAGAGAAAACTCAAACCATTATTAGAAAGGAAAAAAAGCCCCACCCCACAACCAAAGCAGTTATTGGACTGGAAGTTGAAAAATTTTCCTATTATTAAAGACCAGCATTTCTCCTACATTTATAAGTATCATGACTTAGGAACACTCCTACTCCTTTGAGGTGCTGTTTAAAGGTAGCGATACATTACAGAAAAAGCATTTAAAAATACGGCCTTATTTATCCAAAGCATGTTTGGCTTTGGCTTTTTTCTCTCCAGACTGGGGAAAGCTAAAAGCATTTTGCAATTTGAAACTATTCTTGTGAACAGAGTTAAAGTAAGAAAAAAATTAATTAATCCATTAATATCTTAGCCATGAAACTTCAGGTGGTTACCTTTGCATCTTGGCTTTCCACTGAATGCAGTCAGTAATAGGTAAATCCTGGACCTCTGTGATTACAGCCCCTTACATTCTTTCTGGATGAGGCCCCACGCCACTGGAGGAGCTGGGTTTTTTCCTCTCTTTGCAGTTGTTATTTTCTGGGAAAAAAAAAAAAAGGTTTTCATAGAACATTTGACTTTAGACATATTATTTAACCAAGTGTCTATCAAACACCTGGAAAATCACTCTCCTTTAAAAATTTTATGATGGAAAAGCAATTACCCTTTAAGCCATGTTTCAAAGTCACGTCACAAGAATCCTTTGGAAGCAAACCTCAGCTTTCTCTCCTCCTTAACACCCAATCTTACCCAACAAGCATATAAACTATGGATTATTCTATTGTTTTAAGATCTAGTAACAAAATGCAGATAATTGTTTTATTTTTTATTTGCAATCCGTAGGTATTAGTAACTGAAATTTTTAAATACCCCGGGATAGAGTTAGTTTCAAATACTTCTATTCCTTACTTGGGTCTAAATCTGTACAACTATCAGAGCCAAGTGTGTCTGAAGCTTCTTCTGTACACCAAAACAAAGAGCAAATATGAACCAAAGGCTTTGATATTCCAGATGAAAGAAAATGTAAATTAAAAAGTCTGTGTAAGGGGCAAAATAAAAGGCTTTATGGCAAGGAAATAATAAAAAAAGGCACAAGTAAGAACCAATTCAACAATACAACAGTCTATACTCATCTGAAAACATGAAGACCAGTCACCAGAGTTTGCAGGTGCATTAGGTGGTAAGGATGCAGGAGTTGAACAGAAGATTGCACAAGGGGGATGCTCTGGTGAGGTTAACTTGCTTTTTACTCAGGGAAGCAACATGTAAAGACTCTATAAAGAAAAACACTGTCTTTAGGTATTTTGAAATAGGGATCAAAGTTCAGTTTGACCCAAAATACAGGAACAAGGAGTCAAATTCTATTCCAGATCCATATCCTGACTTCTCAATTGACAATTAAGGGAACTGGCTTATATTATTGACAACCCACCCTCTGTCATATTTGAAAGTTATGGCAGTCAGATGAGGTGCCTGACTTCAAAAATGGAAACCACACTTCTGTTTGTAAAAAGGGAAGAAAGGAAGACTTGGGAAACTACAGACAGATGAGCCTCAGCTCTGTGTCTGGGAAGATCATGGAGCAGATATTCATAGAAGCAATGTTAAGGCACATGTGAGACAAGGAAGTGATCAGAGACAGCCAACACATCTTTACTAAGGGCAAATCATGCCTGACCAATCTGGTAGCCTTCTATGATGGAGTGACTGCAACGGTCAACAAGGGAAGACCAACTAATGTCATCAACCCAGATTTCTGTAGGGCCTTGGACACAGTCCCACATGATAACCTTGTCTCTCCTTGGAGAGACAGGTCTGACTATTCAGTGAATGAGGAATTGGCTGGATGGTCAATGGTTCTATGTCCAGGTGGAGGCTGGTGACAAGTGGTGTCCCTCAGGGCTCTGTCTTGGGACTGGCATTTATTAATACCTTTATCAATGACACAGACAGTGAGATCAAGTATACCCTCATCAAGTTTGCAGATGACACGAAGCTGAGCAGCACGGCTGACACAGTAGAAAGAAGAGATGCCAATCAGGGATGGCATCAAAGTGCTTTGGAGCACAAATTGCTTTTTGTTACTCTTCAGTTATGCTCTATCTCATCCTTGCCCCACCACAGTGAAGAATGCCAAGCTGCAAGGCTGTAATGTATATATAAAAAGGAAGCAACAAGAGGGGCTGCTCAGTGCAGAAGGGAGCTGAGGGCAACCCAGCATCAGCCACACACTTGCTCATCAGGACCCTGTCCCCCCACAGAATGAACACAATGGATAGAACTGCTACTTCTTTGGCCCTAAACATGGCATGGTGTGAGCCAGATCTGGGGTTCCAAGCAGGGACTGCAGGAGACAGGGCTGGGGAAAAGCCCTGGAGAAAGCTGTGCTCAGAGAGAAGGAAGTATTCAGACCTGACCTTCAATGTAGCCCTTGCTATCTGGGTAGGGTGTGTGGGTGGTGGTCCCATATGGGGCTTCTCTGGGGAATTAAGGCTCATTAACATGCTCAATCATATTGGTAATAGGTCGAGATTACTGCAAGTCTGGAGCTCATTTTCCAATTTATTACTTTGCACAGGAAAAGTGTATGCCATAAATGTAAATGTCAAAGTTGAGACTCTGCCAAGGTCCCAGGGACAAGCTATCTTCCTCAAATTGCCCTGGCTGAGGAAAGCTGAGGACACACTCCACAGGTGGCTTCAACAACTATTAACTGGAGTTAATACAAGACACTGTTGACTTCCTCTCTTTTTCTTTTCAAGAAAATATATTCTTTTAAAGCATTCTGAAAGTCACTGAATTTAAGAACAACAGACACTTTATACTGGAGCAGTGAAGGGAACAGGCTGTGCTGGGTAGACTGGCACAATTATGGTTCAGTGTCTCACAAAAGACACAAGAGAAATTCCAAATAGTACCAACAGTAGGTTATAGTAGGTGCAAAACTCAGGGCCAGTTTCTCTGGTTTATCAAATCTCTGCAAGGAATGAAAAATAGAGTTAAATTAAAAGCTATGATTTGGTCAAGGTCAAATACCTCTGACTGCATTTTACCACTGTTTAGAATTCTCATTCCTTGTTAAATCATGAGAAAACAATGAGATTACCCTTGGGATCACTTTGCTAAGCAAAAGACTGTCATATTTCCAATTAACACATATATAAAAGCACCTAACCATGAAATATTACTGTTCATAATCTTGAAATGCCCTAATGAAATTCTCTTTTTGCAGGCATGAGAGTTGATGAGTATAACTCATCAGAGTTATACTGATTCCACCAAAGACAAAGCTATTCCATAAATATACATTCCATTTACCAACACTGCAACATTTACCAGAAAAAAAAGTACTGCTGAGGGCTACAGAAGTGGACTCTTATTTCACAGTTCCCAGTAGTGATAATGTAAAGGTTTAGATTTTTCTTTGGACCAGATGCTTACCATTTATAAGATGTTTCTAATGTCTCCTAGATTAAAACAATCCCTTTTTACAAATTGAAATTATGCTATTTCTATGCCGTTACAGAATCTGTGTAAGCTACCCTGAAGCATTTCCCACAGTCTCCAAAGCAAGACAACAGCAGCATGAGATAGGCACATGAACTGGAGCAGCTAAGTTTTAAAATCTGGCCAAAACAGGGAACAGACTGTTGTCAGACATAGCTCAGGTAATAAATGATGTTGTTTTAAATGTACTTTCTAAGCCAGGGTCATTCTATATGGAAATCATGCATGTCACAGGGGGACATAAACAATTCAAATGCTCTTAAGAAATGTATCATTCATCTCCCTGGTGAAAAGTAACATATGGATGCACCCACAGCTTACTTCCATCTCTCTTTGTAACAGATACTTCAGAATATAAAAAGCCCTCATGTTCTTCCAAGTGGCATAGATGGAACAAGAAGTGTAAGCAGATGCTGTGGATGGGGAGACAAGAAATCTAAATAAACAGAATCCCAGATGATTCTGATGGCCACAGGTTGGAAGCAGGACAGGCAGGAAAACTTGACCTATTGGTCAAGTAAATCATTGCCTACTTTCCACTTACCTGTGTGGTTGAAGCCCACACGCAGAGTAGGTTTGGAGCAGAACTGTTAAAGAAATCCACCTACAACCAAAATGGTGATGAAACACTTATAAAATAGCTTCTCCAGGTGACCTAGTGGTTAAATAGTGGGACGAGATTTTCGGGGGTGCTGCTTAATCATTATAAATATGGGCATTTTGGAAAAGTCTAGATTAGAGAGATTTTAAACTTAAATAATATCCAGAAAAATAAATACCTGGGCTATGAAAAGAAAGCAATGTTATACTGTGAAAAAATGAGAACACTGCAGAGCACATACAGACTGAACTTCCTCCATGCTGAAAGGCCATGCAAAATCTTCTTCTCTCTGTATGCGCAAGGTTAACATCATTGTGAGATGTATGATGGGGCTTCTGAGCATATTTTATCAAGAGTATAATGCAAAAAAAGAGCTCCAGAATACTAGAGCCCTTCCAAAATACTTGTTTTTAGGAGAGAGTCCCTCATGCTGGATTAAATTTTAGGCTATATTGGAAAGCTCTTACTCCTTTGAGGAGGGATTTGTGTGTGTATTTCAATACTTACTTTTTACAATTTCTTACTTAAAGAAAAAATACCAAAAAATATCTCCCTCAAGAAATCAGGGGAGGTGCTTAAAACTCACACATCCTGATCTAAGGACTTGAGCTTTTCTAGTAGAATGACAAAAGGTCTTCAGCACAAAAGACGGAGACAGTAATTACAGCCATAATATTAGGACCAGTATCACCTCCTGCCTACCTATCTCATGGGAATTTTCATGCTTACCAATGTAAAGCCAGCACTTTTGTCCAGTGGAAAATGCACACACATGCATGCACCTATTTTTGCTCTCAAACATGCACTGCTTTGTGTTCTATACACAGCATATTGACATGCTTAATTTCTGAAGCCTTTCAAGTTATATTATCTTCAGTTGTGAGGATTTGCACATTCCAGCAAATTACTTATCACCTCGTCAATGGGCTCTGCCATACTAGGTTGTGCTTATGGGATTTAGAAAATTAAAGTCTTCTGAGTGAAATTTTGCTTGTGCCAAAGCATCAGCAACTTTTATTGCGTAGGATTATTCTCACAGCCCTTAAGAACAAGTTTGTACTGAAGCCTTAAAACAAAAGCACCTGAGTAATCCTGAAAATCATTAAGTATGAATCCATGCAAAATATTTCCCATCATACTCACTTTTCAGCCAGAGACCACATATTTGCTCAGCCATGCCCGAGGCAGCTGACAGAACGGCTTGCCTGTTTCCCCCAGCCCAGGAAGCACTTTCCACCACACCCAGGGTTTCTTACAGGTCAAAGCTTTTTATTTCAATTATGAACCTTGGGCAAAATGTCAAACAAAACAGTTATTTGCTTAGTTTGGGCTACCACCCTCCCTCTGAAACTCCTTCCTTTCAGTTCCTCTGCTTTGGGGACTATTGTAGGACATTGCCTGATACTTCAACAGGGAGCATCTGGACATGTTTCAGACAGGTTTGATAGCTGCACGGGATTGACAGGCCAGAGGTCTCTCCAGCCTGTTTGAAGACACACATTTTGTGGTGAGAAAGCTCTCTGGTGCAGAGTCCACCTTTTTCTATGGACTCAACTCTCACAGCTTTCAGAGCTTTGCCTAGTTGATTGCAGATCTCAGGAAGAAGTGTCCTTCTCTACACATGTGTAGATATCCTGGTGCCCCTCAAACCCTCACACCTCTCCTAGAGACATCAAACCTGACACTCTGCAAGCTGGACTAATAGCAAAGTTCCTAGATGCCCATCTGAGGAATCTTTTATGGCAGATTTTTTTGAGAGATTTGGGAGCAAGAACAGGGTGTGTATTTTCCTTTCTTGTAATTTCGTAATCCATCATTGTTTGTGAAATATGCCCATTTTATTCTCTGCATGTAGTGATCATGAGTAATTCCAGTGTGCCAACGTGCTTTATTTGACTTACAGAGCTCTTCTCAGGGACCAATGGCTAGGAGAAACCATTAATAAGTAATGTGTAAGAGGTCAGACTGTGCAGTTCCTCTTTTGCCATAAAATTCAGTAGGACAGATTAAAAAAAAAAAAAAAAGAAATCTTACACTGCTAGTATTTTAGTCCTTTTCTGGAAAAAGAAATAAAAAATAACTGTTCTAATATTTGGTCCCCATGGAACCCTTTGGCTTTTCCCCTAATCTTCCAGATAAGGAAGTCAATCTAAATAAATACTTGGCTTAAGTTAAAGGTGATGTCTTCAGGGAAGTCCAGCAGCTTTGTATTTCCAGTCAAGCTAATGGGATACTCTGGCCAGCTCTAGCTGTGGCTGCTGCATAGCTTGTCCCAAGCATCTCTGTTACTGTGCCTCCATTTCCTCTCCCACCTGGCTGTCTTCTCTGCTCAGGTATAAATTCATTGAGTAAGGGACTCTCTTCATGCATTAGCACAGGACTCAGACATAAAGAGCTCTCATCTTTCACATAGAAACATGCTAACAAATGAAAAATATATTGCAGGAATTTTACTTTTAATTCACTATCATTTGGAAGTTTGTCTTATCATAACCTCAGCATCAGATGCATTGCTCTTATTTCCTTTGCTCCTGTTTAAGAAGAGCATGAAACCATCAAGAGACAGATTGCTGTACTAACTCTGTAATGTAGCAAGGCATTTCAAACACACACTGCCCCCCCCCCCAAAAAAAAAAAAAAAAAGGAAATATTTTAGATACATTAAATAATTGTTCATAAGATAAAAGTTGATTTTTCTTGGACTGTGAGACAGGACAATACCAGGATTGTCAGCATTTGGCTCACAAATGACAAATTCACAGTGTCTGAATGGATTTTTTTGGAGGGAGGTGGAGGGGTGAAATTAACATTCTGAATTAGATTTTTATGAACCATGAATATGAGCATTGACAAAAAGAACCTTTTTAACTCCGTGCTTTTCATGACTTTGCTCTTTATTTCCAAAGCTGCTTTTGACAGCTTATTCATTCCCTGAGATTGTTTATTCCTGCTAAAAAGAGCACACCCAAGCCGGTGCAGAAACACATGCAGATAAGCAGTTTTTAACACAGAAGGGTGGAGAGTTACTTGTAGAGGACCATGAAAGGGCAACACGAAGAGATAATTCATATGTGCTAATCTGAAACATGCATAATTTCTGAAAAGATCCTCACCGTGACTTAAAAAAACCCTACGGGTTCAACAATATTAAAAATATTGAAAAATTCCAACATAGACCAAGCAGTTTTTTTTTTGTTGTTGTTGTTCAAACCAAACAGGTCTTTTATAACATCAGTTATATTTGGTAAACGGAAAATCTGGGGCCACTAATATGCTTGACAATGTTTTTTGAAGCCAAGGACTTCAGATAAAGATACTTTGAGAAAATCTGGCCATGTGGCAACTTTAACTTAGCAGCTTCCTTTTGTACTGTTAAAGTGTATAGTTTACAAAGTCAACAGCGTCTTCACAGTTTGACAGCAGCAAAGTCTAGAGCCATTGACCTCAGAAGAAAAACCCTACTTGACTTCAAATCAGCCAGATGATGACATAGGACCAGAAACACCAAGTGAAGCATGTCAGTCTAGTATGCCTGATCTGCCAAGCTGCTATACTGACCAGAAAATATGAAGTGCTGTCACTGAATATGGAGTTGCCAACTGTACATCATTCTTCTCCTCCTCCTGTTCCAGAAGCTGCCCATATTATGTGAAAAACAAAAACAAAACCAAAACCAACCAAACAAACAAACAAAAAAAGCAAACCAAAACAAAACTTGTTTCTTGGTCATGTAGGTGAGGGGTCTGAAAATCTCCCATCAAGTCAGCAACTTTGTCAGGAAGCAAAGAGTAATTTGCCAGATTTGGAAATCCAGTTCAGGAGATTTCAGCACATGCTGATGAGGTCTTGTGCTGCTATCTAGCCCTTAGTAGTTTAATCCTTTGTTTCATCTTCCACAGCAGAATAATATAGAGGAAACTTGTGAGAGAGAGAGGGGGAGAGAGAGAGAAAGAGGTGTTCACACAGTCTCGTCAGTGACTACAATGCAGATTCATTATCTGAATCAAAGGTACATAGTTATACTTTGACTAAGACAAATCTCTCTAAGAGTATTTAGACAACAGCAAGAAAACGCCTTCACCCTTGAACATGCAAACTTACTGTATGCCAAAAATTAGTCTCAGTATATGCCAAAACTGGTGCACATTGCATGGGGTGACCTGCTTGCAGTCATATATGGTGTATACTCACCTATGGTAGAGAACACAAGCCAGGCTATGGAATCTTGCATCGTATTGCTTTTTCTGCTCCCCTTTATGATTCAACAGCTCTTACCTGGAAATGAGATTGAAATAAATTCAGTTGTTAACTATTAAGTATGGCTTTTAGAACAATTAAAAGCACCGTTTACATCATGCCCTATGTCTCAAGGCAAGAAGTAACCCTCTCCTAGCACAGAATTCAACATCTGAATATCTCTTCCTGCTTTTCCATTTGTGATGAAATTGCTGACTGCAGTTTATATAAATTATTCTCATTTTGTCCTTCATGTCTCCTAACCCAGGTTTGTTCAACTTGCTCTTGACAGTCTTGACAATTGGAGTTATCTCAAATAAAAACTGAGCTCCCCTAATAAACAGAGCAGGAATCATCAACAGAGACTTATAAAACCCTAATAGTTGATACATACATATCCAATCATCTAATGCAGTATATACCAGTCTCACATTTAGATCCCTTAATTTTGGTTTTCTATCAGGAAAACCATGACCAATACATATTTTATACAATGACCGCTATTGCTAAATTTTATTAATTCATTTAAAAACCAAAGAAGTTTTGTCTTCTAAGTGGTTTCTTTGTGGTCATCAAGTTATTGGGGTCTTTAGGTGTGAATGAAATTCTAAAGTACTGTACACACATGAAAGATCTAATTTCACATCTGTGGAATGTGAAGAATTTCTGAAAGGCAGAAAAGTATTAAGCACAGATGTTCTTCCATTCATTTTTCTCAAGACAGTGCATATAATGCATCAGTCAGTTTTGGAAAACAGCTTGCCAACTGTTGATCTACAAGAGAACCTGCAGATAATTTAGTCAGGATTGGTAATAGGACTGTCTATAGTCAATTTGTGACAGTAACCTCTGCTTGAAGAATTGTTAATAAACACTGGTATAGAAAGCTAAGGAGAAAGACCTTTTCTTTTCAATATGGTTAAACCCATGGGGCATAAAGATATCTGTCCCAGGATATGATCCAGGGACAGACCTCCATAAATGGAGCTAGATAACTGGGGACACAGTGAAGAACTTTGGCAAAGCCCCATAGGGCAATGAGCCCTGTATCAGGTGTGCTAGAACCCGTAGCTCACCACAGAGCAAAAGACTTGGGGATGTCTGGAGGCAAGGCTGGAGTGAAAGCAGCTGAGATCAAACAGAAGGAGGAAACTCAGAGGATAGAGTGGTCTCATCCCACCCATAATTCTTTACCTAAAAGATAGTCATCTTAGGTAGGACTCCTCTCATTCAATAATCAAAGATGGGTTAGAGAGGAAAGGAAGAAGTTCTAGGCCCACCTATGCATTGAAGGACTTACCCATGCAACTTGTACAAGGTCTGGTTGCTTTGACTACACAAATGATCTGGAATAATGAGATGAGAACCCAAGAATCTTCACGCATCTCATCAGGGCCAATGAATATGGTATTATTTTTTTATTTTGCTCAGAGACAAAATAAATTGAAACAGAACATAGAGATTATAGCATGGGCTCTAGGATGCTTTTCAGAGATGGAATATTCTGGCCTTGGATTCCCTTCAGTATTTGAAGAAACATCCTCTTGCTTAGTGAATAATCTGACTAGGATGCTATTATGAAAATGTCAGCCTTTTTTTCCAGTTATGTTTTAAAAGGCAGTGACAGCTGTCACTTCATTTTGTGAGGAACCCAATCCTTTCAGTATGTATCAGGCACTTTCTGAGAATGCCTACAACTGAGCAAAACCACTAGTGAGGCTTTCTTTTCGTTTGTCTTTTTGGTGAGGTTCTTTTTTTTTTTTTTTTTTTACCAACAGTTAGCAAAACCTGCCTGCTCTGTACAGACTTACATACCCCTTTGAAATGGCTTGCACAGCCAAGTGTTACGCTCCATTTTGGGGACACTTATGGTACGAGATCAACCGTTCCTGAAAACTTCAGGGGAAAAAGAAGTGTTTAAGGATCTTGAGGTGTTTCACTTCCATGCCAATGGCTAGTTTTCTTATTCCTGTGAAACTAAGGGTGAAATGTTCATAGGTACAACCCTAGGCACCTAGAGAATGCAACACCAAGCAGGAAAGCTCCTAGAGATGGCAGGTACCTCCACAGTCAAATTGCACCTTAGCCAGCTTTTTCAGAGCAGTTTTGAATGGAGGTCCCTAGGTTGTTTAATGGCCTTTACCACTGCATTTCTTGCTGGTAGCAGTAGTAGACAGATGTTTTTGTGGATTGTTATTTAAAAAAAAAAAAAAAAAAAAAAAAATAAAATATGTCATGCCAGTTTCCACAGAAGTTCTTTCCAAGTTTCTGAAGTGTACAGCCATTGGCATCCCCATGAGCATTACCACCTGTAACTTCTTTCTCATTATGCCAGCAGTGGGATTGAAAACCCAGGCTACAGTCTCAAAGCCTCTCATCAAATGAAGGGACTTCATCCATTAACTTGGAACAGTGATCATTCTTGGTACATTAAAGAGGAGCTGTGTAATGTGCTTTAGCAGTACATCAGAATCTGCCCACAGTACAGCAGTGTGCAAATGGAGAAACCAGACTAATACTGACAATAGGCATGACTATCCTCAGAGCGAATAGTCCTGAGTTGAACTTAGGCAGGAAAGGATTACCATGACAGTGTGGTTGCGCCAGGACAAGTGTTTTTCCCATCATTCTTAAGGTGGAGGAGGCCAGTTCTTTATCACATCCCCTTCAGAGTTCATTACATCTGGTTTTGGCTTTACCGAATTCCTTATGCCTTTGTTGCCAGAAATCCAGTCATATAGTAGTGGCTATCAAGTAACCAATGCATGGTTGTAGCAATGAATTCTGTATCTCAGGAGATGCATCTGCTACTCATTCCTAGGCAGTCATCTAATGCTGCTAGATTATATAATGAATTTGAATCTGGGAAGAATGAACAAGAATCCTATAACAAAAGTAGAAACTTTTTTCACATACTAGATCAAAACAGGCAAGAAGGATGGAAAGAAACGGTTTCAAAACTGAACTTCACACATTCCAGTTGTGAAGCTTGGCAGACTGTCAAGAGACTGAGTGGAGACTCTGGTCTGGGAAAAGGGAGTACCCTGTCACAGCAAACTCCACAACATCACAGCTGATAGCCAATGGCCCAGACCCCTAATTGAAATAAGGCTCTCAGTCATGCATTAAAATGATGGTTTCTGAGACAACAGATTCCAAATGTCAGCAGGAACCTGACTGCTTCTTTCACTTGTCCGAGCACAGACTGGCTCTTCAGCAGCAGCACATGACTTTTGGGACTGGCAATTAAACAGTCAGCAAAAGTTGGTATGCTGTGATTTATGAACCATTGTATTCCACATTGTGGATCCCAAGCATGCAAGGGTGGGCAAGGATTACAGATATTCCTGAGGCAAGGAGACCAGTGATGAACAAAAGGAGCTTCTGACACACTTCTTGGTTGTGCAGTGTCCCACATCTTTGTGGGAACACTATTCTTTGGGAATTCTTTGGGAAAGCTACTCCAGAGGGGTGGTTTGACCAAAGATGTGAAAAGTAAATCCTTACAATGAAAAAAGTAGTTGATGCTGCACTTAGATACCTCCCATCAGTTTAGGCTATCATGTAACATGAGTATCTGACCACAATCTCCTTATTTTCCATCGGTCTCTTCCAGAACAGATGCACAAGTGATGCTTCACTCTGCAAACTCAGTAAGACAATGGCCTTCTACACATTTTGTCTTCACTCCTAACTTCTTGGATATCTATTTATGTATGTATTTATCTGAATGATAAATACCCATGTTCATAAATTTTGTATAATCTTCCTCTATGTTCATGACATGCACTGACAATTCTGGAATTATTTTTTTGTGCAACAGAAGGCATCTCAATGTAATGGATATACCTTGACCATTTTCTTCCCACAGAGAGGAACCATATTTAGTAAGACCAGGACAGTAGTGAATATATTTTTGATGCTGGACTCTTTCCAAGCACTGG
The DNA here is from genome assembly GCA_035222235.1 of Margarornis squamiger. Classification (NCBI taxonomy): domain Eukaryota; kingdom Metazoa; phylum Chordata; class Aves; order Passeriformes; family Furnariidae; genus Margarornis; species Margarornis squamiger. The sequence goes on along the minus strand of JAWWTY010000123.1, from coordinate 21,325,714 downwards.
ACCTTTTTAGTTAATTATCCTGCATTTGGGAATAGCACTAAACTTGAAATCACTGAGCTCTGTAATATAGTTGCTGTATTTATTATTCTGATGTAGCATTGGACTTGATCACTGATCTTACTAGCACCCCTGTGTTCTGTATATGGTAAGAGAGGGGCTGAAAGAATCTGAGGTCAAACCACACATCTGCTGGTTATCTCCATGTACAGAGCTGTAGTTTCTCAGCACCCTTTGAGAGGAGGACTTGTAGCCTACAGGATAACAGTGCTGTTGATCGCTTGCTATGTCTTCGTTGCAAAAAAAACCCAAAAAAAACCCCAACAAAAACAAACAACAAAATTCTTACAAAGTACACATAGTGGTGAGAAAGAGATTCCAAATACTGAGGAGCTTGTTGCTGTAGCTGCCTCCTTGCCTCTTGAAAGGTAAAGCTCAGCACAGCTCAGAAATGAAATCTGACTCTGAGTTGTTATAACCATGAACCATTTCTTTCTATGGAGCTGTGCAACAGACTGGAACTCAGGCAGTAAAAATGCTTGTGTTACCACCCACCAGGTGTCTAGAAGGTGGTCTACTACATTCATATTCATTGAATTAATAAGACAGCTATACCTAGAAAACTCAGATAGGGATGTCTGACTTTTGCATTCAAGCAGCCAACTTTTTGGTGCAACTCCTTACGAATTTTATAACCATAATTATTCACCAATCCTCCTCAAAAATCTACATTGAATCAAGTAAAAATCACAATACTTAGTTGGCAGAATTAAAAACAAAACATCAAATGGGTAATCAGAGGTGCAAACAGAAACACAGACAACGTATATGATTTTAGTGACTAATAAGTTGCTGTTATTTTCAGCTTAAAAGGCCAAATATTTTCCCCCTTTGTAGCATATAAGAAAATCCAGATTCTATGCCCTTCAGTTTTCATCTGTTTCATATGAAACAGTCCACTTGCATTTCTCACATAAAAGTAAGGCTAAGCTATTCAGCAAATGGCTGTCACTTCCTGAGCTTAAGCCTTCAGTCTCATCTCAAACTATGTCCCATTACAACCAAGATAATGAAGTGTCTGACAAGTGAAGGATCAATCCCCTAACTGTTCAAAGAAAAACTATATTTTTCTTATTGCACTTGGGGGGGGGGGGGGGGAATTAAAAAACAGATTTTA
>JAWWTY010000123.1:21276830-21324530 GCA_035222235.1 Margarornis squamiger | reverse complement strand
CCCCCCCCCCCCCCCCCCCCCCCCCCCCAAGTAAAAAACAGATTTTAGAGCTATTTAAAAGTTGCCAAACCAATTTCTTTTAAACTTAATTAAAGCAAATCATGATGGCCATCTCACTGGGATATTTGTATCAGGACACCCACTGAGAATTAGGTTCTATGTTCAGAATGTAAGCCCCTAAATATCTGGGCACATAATGGAAGGATTGATGCATCTTTAATAATGAGTTCCAAGGTAATTAAACCTAATATCACAATGTTACCTCTTTATACCAAAAATATACAAAAATAAACAAATAGAACATGCTGAGAAATTATACAGAAACTCTGTTAAACATTTTAAAGGGTAATAAAAATGCCTTTGGCCCATTAAAGGTACTCTATTGACTATATGAACACTGCCAAAAAGTACCAAAGCTTTTACAAAGAGAAAAAATAAGAGAAAAAGGTCCAAGAACTTGGTAGTGTATGTTCTCGCTGAATAATTAAATGAATGTGCTGGGCATAACCCAGGAAAAAGCATATGGGTCGTTTCATTTTACAGAAACCCAGGCACGCATATATACATGTACATATTATGATTGATATATATCTATATATAGATATATATGTATATATATTTATACATCTATATATATTTATACTCACAAGTACACTTGATATGGTTATAAGAACCCATATGATAGTCTGCCAGGAATACGATACAACCAATTAGGATTCTACCCGTATCTATTAAAAAATGTAATTCTTTTGATTTTCTCTAAAATTTAAAACATCACAGTACATTCTAATGTTACTTTAAGAAACCCGGATCACCTATTTAAAAAAAAAAAAATATATTTTCCCTTTTCTCCATTATTTTTATCTCTAGAACTTGAACAAGCTTCTGCCCAGATGCAAACAAGTGTCTCACAGTCCCAAAAGGAATTTCTCCTCAGCACTGGAAAGTCCTGGGACTTTGATTTTTTTCCTCCCAGTTCTGCAAATGACAGATACTTAGAAACAAGTATTTATTTTTTTTTTATTTTAGTACTGATTTATGGCTAAAAGAATGACATATATTAACATCTGTATCAACATGTATTTATTTCTCTGTCTCTTGTGCAGCAAATATAGAAGGCAAAATCCTAACCCCAGAACCAACCATTAAACTGACAGCTATTGCAAACTCTTTCTCAGAAGTACACTTTTTATTCCGGAGTCTATTCTATACCTAAACCTAGGTCTACCTCTTTCTAAACTGTAACACTTTGGGCTTTAATACTATAGATATACCTAGTTGCAGCAATGAACACTTCAAACCTTGTGATTTGCTCTTGTATCATTTCATGTAGCCAGAAGAGGCATGACAGGCCCTGAGGATTAAATAATTATAGGAAAACAATATGAATCCAAATTATACTTACTTTCGAGCTTCCTAGTTTGTCTTCTCTGCTTCACATCTTCCTTGTAAGGATTGTTTATCTTTTCTCAAATTTTCAGATGCTCTATTAAATTCCAATAACAGACCACAATGCGCCAAATTCTTTGCCACATATGAATTGCAGTCCATTAGGTTTAACCTCTTGGAGGAAGAAAAGGGGCTCTTCTGTCATGTTATTTTCAAGTCAGCTGTCTTTTTAAGGATCCAAAAGATATAAAGCATCTCCTGGAGTCACTCTAACTTAGTTTGGACCCTTTTAGTATCAGAATTATAAAATTAATCATTATCATGAAATAAGAGGATTTGGGTAACTCTCTGCAGGTGAAGGGGAAATTGATGACTTGCTTGGAAAAATCCAAAGACAAAAGAAACACACATGAAGATTTTCACTTTGCTATTTGAAACAACCACAAAAGGTTGGGAAGTCAGACTGGGATTAGTCCAGTGACTGCATACACTCCTCTCTTTGTACAGGAATGGTAATTTAATCTATTTACAGTGACTTCTACTGTGACCTTTGGAAGGCATCACAATAAACTCAGAATGGATCTATGAAAAACATGTTTGAAAAATTCATGTCTAACCACATGACGAAAAGATTGAAACAGATGGAAGAGATTTCACATAAAGCCCATGTAGTTTCATTTTCTTGTGTTCCAACCCAAAACAGCTGAGGTCTAAGTTACTTTGAATCACTAAGTAGTAATTTTTTCCCTTTACCTAATTTCATTTTTCTCTTGCTGTTGAATTTATGCATCTTTCAGCTGCTAAGCTGATATGTGGCATGTTACCTTTGTGGAATTTTCAATGAACATTGCTATGTAGGACTGGAGTCAGGTTAAAACAAGATGTATGTGCACATGGAGGCAAGAGTAATCATCTCCCCTAGGTTTATACAGCTTTGGCCAATTGAAACAATATTTTCCTGAAAAGTTTGAAATACTATGAATGGCATAAGCATAAGATTTCAGATTCAGTGTTTTACCCATTTTTCTTTAGGTATATTATTGGAAATGTGTAAGTACTAACACAAAGTAATTGACAGGAAAAAAAATGGTATCTTACGGATTAGCAGCCCAGATACTGCCTTATCTGACAAAACAAGAATAAGAACAAAGACATGAGTAAGAATTTCACAGATAGCTTTTGACAGCTGGCATAAATCATAGGTGGGATGAATGAGGTGCACCTGGACTTATTCCAGATTGGCTCATCTGCTTTAGCGATAACTGAAGATCTCATAACGTTGATCCTTCATAGAGTATTATCAATAATACACCTGGCTCAACCAACTAAGCTAATATAGCTCACACTATCTTGTTAATTCATTTGCCAAGCTACTCAGTCATTAATTGCTCTTGTGTTTCGTCATTTATTTGACTTCCACAGTTTGTAATATTTTCATTTGGACCTAAAAATCATAAAAAGGCTATTAATGGAATGGAAGGTGGTTTGATATGGTATTTTCAGCTACATTTCCTGGAAAGTGTGCGAAATTATATATGAATCCAGTTAAGTTCTTGCTTTCCACCAAGAAGAGCATTTCTTGCACACAAATACAAAAAATTTTGCCTAAAAGTGTGAAATAAAAATCATCCTTCTTTGTCTTCTGGATAAGATCATAGGATAATTCAGTTTGGAAGGGATCTGAGGAGCCTAACCTCCTGCTCCAAGTGGGGACTCACCAAGTTGCTTAAGGCTTTATTCAAATGGGACCCTAAAACCTTAAAGAATAGAGACTACCCAACCTCTCTGAGCAACAGAATATTTCAATAATATAGAAATCTCTGTAATACAATGCAATAAATTTCATGGGCAAATCCATACATTTTCAAGAGGTACATCCTCTTACTATATTTTCTCAAAAGCAAAAGAATTAAAAAGAACTGGGAAACATTCCCATCTCAGGTCTTCTATTTTTCACACATTTAATTTTTTATTAGTTGAACTCTGTACAAACTATCAGTGTAGGCTTTTCTTATTTATGATCCAAAACACAGATTTTCAAAAATGACTTTTGGTTTTTTGTTGTTGTTGTTGGTTTTTGTTGGTTTTTTTTGTTTGTTTTTTGGTTTTTTTTTTTCAAATCCAAGATATTTCACTCATCAGTTGAATGTGAATTTATCTGAAACCCCTGGGACTGCACACACTGGTTCCAGACATACCTCTGCTTGTCTGCAGTGTGTGTAATAGCAATAATAATGTCACCAGCCTGGTGTCTACACCAAGCTTGCTGCTCTCCCTGTGGCCCACTGTAAATAAATACAATTGCTCAGCTGACATTTCCAGTAATCTTGAAAGCAAAGCTCAGCTAGACCATTTAGTCAACCATGTCTGTTCAGATGTTACCAAAAAGATCACATAATTTCAACTCTTTCTGCCGCATGAGACTTAATCACCTAGAGCAGTCTTATATAGCACTTTTATTTTTTTCTGTGTGCCTATGATAGTGTTTTCAGTTTCTCCTCAATGATAGTTGAAAAGGACCTGATTAAGGCCATGAAACTTCTGCTGGGTTGCAAGGGAGTTTTTTAAGAAAGGTCCTGCTGGTTGACTATTTTTATTTTTCTGGCATCATTAGATATCTGGAGAAATGCCCTGAAAAATTGAATGCAGGCACACTGACTTCAAAAATTGTTATATATTAACCAGAAATTTCCTCTTTCCCCACCTACTTTTAAAATTTTTAATAGTGGAATATATCGGAACATGTTGAGAACTGTAAAACAGCCAAGTAGACTTACATAAAACTCACTGAAATGATCCACTTCTGCAGTGGAATAAATCAGAGGAAATATCAGCTAAGAAAGAGGATATCCAAAGAAAGTGACTGCAAAGTGTTAGTTAAAATTGAAGTGTGATATCCCTTTCAATTCCCTTTTTCCTGTTCTCAAATAGCCACAGTTATTTGGTTTGCTTTCAGAAAGATGCACATTAAATCCATTTTACTCCATAGAAACAAAGAAACAAGTCATCCTTTCCCTTGGACCAGCACAGGATGTTTGCAGGCTGATTACTTCAAGGGCAGATTTATCCTTTGGTGTTACATTCAAATGCAGACACTTCAAGTTTGGTAACAAGCTCTCCTGGGAAATGTGACAAGTTTTGAAATGTGTATGACAAACCTCATTCATGTGCCAGATCACTGCACCCTGCATTTTATGGTCCCGCATCTTTTGTCTGTGGGGAGGGAGTGGAGTGCCTCAAAGATGAGGGCAAGGTTGGAAACTGTGATCAGAGCCTGAATGTGCTGGCATGTGTTACAAGTACAGGGAGTTGAAATGATATTTCTGAGAACTCCCATTACTGTTTTTAACTATGTATTCCAAGAAAACTCCCAATATACTAGCCGTCGTGAACAAAGACTGTGGGGTATAAGCCACAGATGAGCTAACCTTTCTGCCTTTTGGGGCATATTTTCTTTGGCCCAGAGCTGCAGGTAGGGACAGGCACTCTGACGCAAGGTGCAGGAGGCACTGGTGGTGAAGGGGATGACTGGCTGGCTCCTGCCCTTCCTCGGAGAACAGGGCTCAGCTGAGAGAACAGGCCTGACATGGCAATTATAACTGGGCCCCTCCCACCCACCCTGCTTCCATAGTTTGTAATGTTCAGCAAGGGTGGGAACACTCTGGCAATACAACTCATAAGGTCTTAACTTCAGCGTCAACTGCCCAGGCATGTGGTAAAGAATAGACATGCTCCTTTTCGGCTCATTTTTTGCCAAGGACAGGCAGACTGGGAGCCCCAGGAGATGCTGCACACGTCCCAGCCACCTCTCTCATTCCAGCTGCTCAATGTTAGCATTTCAGAAATAAAAAACCCATACCAGTTGTAGCCCTGCTGACAGTCCCAGCACAATACAAGCAGGCAGAGCAGCAGTCACTTTAACTACTTCCCTTGAAATACCCACAGAGTCTGAGTTTTGGCTTCACTGGCATTTGACTAATCATATCAAAGTCCTTACCTACGCTTTCGTTTCTATTTTTGTTTCCCCCTGTAATATTAGCTTCAGATGTCACTGTTTTGCTTACTTTTTAATTAAAGACTTTGACATTTTGAAGCCACTTTATATTTCCTATCTTGGCAGTATTCAAAGACAGATTCTACAGATGGGCAAATAATCATATCAAGATCTGAGGTAGCGCTTCCCTTCATCTTGGTCCACTTGGGTAGACTCACACCACATGGCAGTGTGAACTATCCTTGTAACAAGGGCTGTAAATCCCTGCTGAAATTATTTAGGAAGGGTAATTTTGGCTGTGCATAAGTGCCATACATATTACAGGTGAAATCTGTTGGGAAGGGCTCTGACATTTGTAAATTAGACAGACACTACATATTAGAGAGTCTCCAAACCCTGAGCAAATGTAAGATAACATATTTTTTATATAGCAATTTTACCTGCAGTCTCTTTAGAAAGAAACACCTAATTCCTTGCAGTTCTATGGTCTCCAGCCTTTACAATTAAATAATTTCCATTCAGTTATTCCTAGCTGTTCCCTGTGCGAATGCACTGTAATGTTATCTCATTTCTGAAGAGGTGTTTGGAAGGCTTGGACAGTATCTGTAATACGAGCTGTGCAATGGTACATTTACTGTCTCCTCTCTCTTTTACCAGGCACTGCATGTGTCTTCCTTGTGCTTTTCCCAGGGAGGAAGAAATCTGGGAGCACCACAAAACAGCAATGGCAGCCTGAACTATCCCTGAAATGTAAGCATTGATAAATGTGATGGGGTTGATTCTACCTTGGGTGGACATGAATTAGGAACCACAGCTATAGAATGTAGTTTCTTTGCAGTTATCCATGTTCTTCTTGGCCTTATTGCAAAGATTTTGTGCCAAAATTGGCAAGTTATCCCAGCAAGCTCTGGGATATCTATTTTGTTAGAGTCATTTGCCACTGAATTAAGTTTCCCTGTAAACCTTTTATTTCTTATTGTGCTCTAGTGTATTGGGGGCACCTGAGACTCACTTGTAAAACTGCAGGCAGCGGGTTTCTTGCACACAGTGTAATTCTCACATGGAGTTTTAAAAGTTAAAGCCAAGTCTCCCACATGAAGGTGGTCTAATTCCTGACAGGCTCCTTGGCCATACCTGCACACAACCTGTTTTGATGCATTGTTGTACTCCTTTCCATGATACTGCTTTTGGGTCCTCCATGGCACTGCAGAAGGGGAAACCATACCTGCCATGGCTGAGTTGATTAATAAAGCCAAGGACATGTGCACAGAAACCCATTCCAACTTGAGCAGGGAAACTGACAAAACACAAGAGGCATTAAAATATCCCCTAGAAAAAGAGCAGCTGCTTTCTTATAAAGAGATGCAGTGGTTACCAACAGCTGCAGCCATGTAGGCAATTGAACTGTTCCTCTCTCTGCTGCTGCTGTGTCTGGACCAGAGACCAACCTGACCAGCTTGAGATTGCCTCTTTTCTCTTCACAGCATCTCTAAATATCTATTTCTTCCTCTAGTTCCAGTATAAATCTCCCTTAGCTTGAGTCTGCCCAGTTCAGTGACATGTTTTAGGATTGACATCTTAAATGTACATGTAAGAACTGAGAGGTCACTGCTCTTGACTCAAAGACAGCTTCATTACTTCACAGGGTGCATGGCATGTAGATACAGACTTGGGAAGCAGCAGGATAACACAGTCCTGAAGACTGCAGCTATTTTTAACTATGCAAACATATAATGCCAAATACTAAATAAGTCAGTGGTCCGGAATCAAAAATTGCCATTTCCTGGCTCTCAGACAGCCATAAATTTCAGAAGATTCACACTGGAACTAGACTCATGTAAGTAATTGTACTGATTCAAGATCACTTAAACTTGTTGCCATCCTCAAATTCAGTCATGCACAGTAATAATAATGTTATTCATCATTTTGATAAAACCCACCTTCTACACACAGTGACAAATGTGGGGAGCTTAGAAAGTGTGCAGATTGCCTGGATCTGCAAGGAAGAGAAGTAGTCTGCTCAATTTCAAAACAATAATAATTTTTAAAAAAAAGGTTAGGAATATAAACATTGATAAACTTGCCTTACAAATATTATTTTAAAGATGGCTGTGACAGACTGCTTGAAGTTGAAGCCTAATAAAGCAGTTATTTTCAAGGAGACTTCTTTACATGTTTAAGAGGAAGCACGTGCTTCAGGGCTTTGTTGGGTTACAGGCACATTGTCTTCATAACAAGCACTGTGCTACTTCCAGTCTCTGCCTTATTCCAATGGGCATTTCCCTGTGTCCAGATCCCAGGCCAAAAGGCTGTAGAGAGTGCTGTAGCAGAGCTCCTCTGTCTGGAGACAATGACCAAAAATGAGAGAAGGGCTGCAGGTTGCATTTTATGTTCAACATCTTTATGAGGCAGACCATAAGGTTTTCTATTCTTTGCATACATCTGCAGAGTATTATCCATAAGGCAACTATAACAAAGAAAGAAAATTAAAACCAGACTGATTGGAATGAATACAAAATAAACAGCTTGTTTAATATCTCTGGCTAATTTATCATATGACAAAAGTGAAGCAAATGCTTCCGTCTAAGCTGGGGAGTGTGGTGGAGATTAGAAAAAAAGCAAAATATTTAGCTTACCTCACCTGAAAGCAATCTCCTCTTTGATCTTGTTTTGCTTGAACTGCCAGCACCACTTCTTCTCCAGTATCATCAATTCCTTCTCTGTTTGCTCTTTTCCATGCATCTGCCCTGGCCAAGTGTTAAGAGTCTCGTAACATATCTGGATGATTTTTATCGAGAAAAGTATTTAAGTCCTTACTTAGAATTTCCATTTGCAAGAAAGGCTGTGTAATTAGCCTCTGCTTCAGCTATAAAAGTTTTACTCTAGTTTTTTGTGTCCATGCTTAGTGTATGCAACTTTAACTTAAAGATGAATTGACCTTGCCCAAAATCTCTGGTAGAATTTAAAGCAAGTTCATTTCTGCTCATTAAAGGAACTTGGCATGCCCTTTTATTAATCTCTTTATGCATAAGGCAGACAGACACTTGAAGCCCTTTTCCTCATGTGCTGTTTGGTGCATGATATGATCTACTTCTAGGTGGGGGAAATTTAGAGGATGCTCAGTGTACTTTTCTCTATAGAGGCCTTGTCCTAGTTGCAGCTGGGATAGAGTTAATTATTAGCTGGTACAGTGCTGGGTTTCAGATTCAAAATCAAAATAATGTTGATATCACATTAATGTTTTAGTTGTTGCCAAGTAGTACTTACCTTAAGTCAAGGACTTACCAGTTTCCCACATTTTGACAGTGAGGAGGTGCACAAGAAGCTGGGCAGGAGTACGGCCAGGACAACTGATCCCAAGTGACCAAAGGGATATTCCATATCATAGCACATCATGCCCAGTAAATGAACTGGAGGGAGTTGGCCAGGGTCTGCTGATTGCTGCTCAGGGACTGGCTGGGCACTGGTCAGCAGGTGGTGTGCAAAGGTGTTGGGCATCACTTGTTTTTCTTGGGTTTTAGTCCTCTCTATCTACTTTTCATTCCTACTAGTATTGCTGTTGTTATTATTGTTAGTATTATTAATATTATTATATTTTACTTTGTTTCAATTATTAAATCGCTCTTATCTCAATCCATGAGTTTCACTTTTTCTGATACTCCTCCTCACTGTAGGGGAGTGCTATGCAGCTGCATGGTACTTGGTTGCTGGCTGGAGTTAAGCCATGACAGGCTTTCATTTCTGTAATTGCATAATCACACATGCACACCCACACAAGCTGTACAGATTTTACACTAGTCAGGTCATATCACTGACTGGTGTGCTTGGCTTTTGCTGCCAATACATATTCCTTTAGATTTACTTTTACACTCCGAGCCTCTGAGCAGTTTGAGGTTTGAACCAGTCCGGAGCATTGAGATAAGCACCACCCCAGGATGTGCCTTTGCTGTACAGATCATTTATTTTCCATTAAAAGAACACCTGTGAGGCTGAAAAGTAAATGACTCCATCATGTAGCAGATAGTGTTGATTCAGTCCTCTTCAGATACAACCTCTGATTACCTGACCGTGTGCTCTGGTTTCCATAGGAATCCACTCCTGTTCAGTACAGCTCAATGCAATGAAATAAGAGCCACTCCTAAAAGTAGCATCCCCACTGCCTGCATGGCATGTTTTGGCTGACATGCAGATCTTAATTTTCAGGCATAGTGGGACTCATATGAACAACCCCCAGAAAGCTGATGGATCAAAATCAAAATGTATTTCTGTTATTTTTAAGGTTTTTTTTGTAGACATCAAACTATGAATAATAAGAGAAAACAACCTTTATCATTGGGCATGTTGGGCTCACCCAACACAGTCACATTACCAAGTTCATTTGTGAATAACAAGGAAGACACTGATGGCACAAACAGTGCAAGGTCTTTGTACCCTTTAGGTCCCCCTTAAGAGCATCCTCAGCTTCTGCCTGATGTTTCACCCAAATCATGCCCCTTTTTCAGACCACATGCTCATGAATCTCTGACAAGAAACAACTGATAAAACAGCCTGACTTGCGCAACCTCTTGCCCTTTTTCTAAAACAGTTTCCTCCTGTCACTTCCTCTTTCCGCCTGTCACTGAACGCCGAATCCTGCAGCTCCTCATCCCTTCTGTCTCTGCAATGATTGAAAGTATAACTAGAAATTACTGCTCAGGACACCCTTTCTCCCTTCCAGGAGAAACACAGGAGTTTACTGTCTATCATGGGAAGACACAGAGGATAACATTGTTACTAATCAAAAAACCTAATTTGGACTACCAATTTCAATTCTCATTGATTTTGCAAACCCCGCCAAGAAGACGTTAGTCTTCTGTCAACAGGCTGCCTGGAAAACAAATAATTAGTTACATTAATTTATAGACATATTGATAGAGCAGGCTCACACTTGCCCTTAACAGTGATTACCCTTGAACATAATTTAAAAATTTAACCTATATGGAAGCCTCCAAAGATATATTTTTGAGTCTCTGGATGTGGGAGACAAAAGGCTCAGGGTCAGCACAAATTAGCTCAGTTGGTTAGAGCTTTATACTAAAAAGCCAAGGTGGTGTGTTCAGTCCCTGTACAGTCTTAACAACACTTAAGAGTTGGACTCAATGATCTTTGTAGGTCCCTTCCGGTTCAGAATATTCTGTGATTACCAGGTGGAAGAATAGGAGATAAACATCAGAGAGGCAGCGAGCATGGGTATTTGTTGGGATGGACTGACTGGGTTGGTAGCTTCTGCCAAGATCTCTGCCGTGGCAGGACCTATCCAAGGAAAGCCGCTGGAGCCTGGATGCAGATGGCAATCCACAGCTCCCATATATATTGATTTTCATCTAAATGTTTACACCCTTTGTGTGGCCGAGCTAAGATCATCACATCCCTCCCATCACATTGTGAATTATAACTCTCAGTTTCACAGTAGCACATAACATTGTCAGAGTAGTGATCCAGTGCTCCCACAACACACCACAATCCGTGAACGCTAATTACCACTGTGCAGAAAAATACAAGATTCTCCTACTGCAGCCATGTAACTGCCTAGAAGATGAATATGGTATCAGGAAACCTACACCAAAGCTCTAAAAATCTTGTAAAGACTTTTTTCGGGGGGGGAGGAGGAGCATTATCATAGTCTTTATCAGAGCACCCTCAGAAACTCATCTCCACAGAGATACCACAGATGTCCACTTGGAAAAAAAAAAAAGAAAAGCATAAAAAAATAACAATCAATACTTAAATGGAAATTTGCAGCCTTATTGTAGTATCATTTTACTCCCTCTGACATACACTGATTTATTTCAGAGAAAGCCCAAACTATTTTCTTCTCCAGATACCACTGGTCAGAATTTCTCAGTAATCCTCTACTGATAATCAGTGGGTACCACATGTGGAAGAAAAAAGTCACACGAAAAAGAAGTCACACAACTTCACTGCTACTGTTTACAGCCAAGTATAAGTCCATAATTGAACCCTAGGCAAACATTAAGTTGCTCTGTTTTATACTCCACCTGCCTCCAGTAGTCACAGGCTGAGAACATACAAAGAAGAGCAGGCCATATAAAAATAAATAAATCATGCCCTGTGAAATGTAATTTATTCTTTGCCCACAGCAGGAGAGAGTGATTGCTTTAAGTGTCATGATCAACACTTAAAATAATGAAAGTGAATTTGGAAGAAATTAGAAACATCTGAGCAATTCTCAAACCACCTTTAAAGGGCACTTTGAAGGCTTTACAGAAATTGAAGAAAAGCTGTTAGGACAACAAACATAAATGGCAAGAAATGCTGAAGAACTCTCATGTGGGCAAAACCCACAGAGAGTACCTCAACTTAGTGTAAATACCAACAGTTCATCTTTCATGCAGAACTAAATTATTTATAAATTCACCATCCTTTTTATTCTTCGAGAGTGTCGATCCAAGCACAGGATGAGTACAAAACTTTTATATTCTATTTGAGTAGAGATGCATAACAATTTCACTGGATTTCACTGAATCAGCAAGGTGTGAGAGTAAGCAGATTAGTATCAGGGAAAAATTTTCCCTTTCTTATGTAGCCTGTTATGGTTCATCCAGAGGCACTGAACACCTGAGATTTGAGAAATGAAATATGCAGTTAGGAAGCAGAGTTATTTCTTGCAGTGATTTTCATGTCTCTGGGCAGCTCAAAGGTTTTCTTAACTCCCAAATGAGAACATACCTTAATGGAAATCCTGCTAAAACCAAGGACCAAATCCTTAGTTTGATTCTGATCTTACTGGACAAATGTAAGCATAAACTTAGTGTAGATTTGATACCAGCTGTTTTTAATTTGGAGAGGAATAAGTTGAAATCAGTGACACTGTATCTGCTTAGTTTATCAATTATTTTGGCCCTACATGATTTTCATGTGTTTCCCTTTTGTTTGATGGATTTCAAGGGAAATAAAAACTTTTTGGGGGACATAATTACCAGTATGGTCTAGTATCTCGAGTTATTTTTCCAGCGGAAACTTCTGGGTGGGAAAACTTGACACTTTGGAAAGAGTGCCAAAATTTAGTTCAAGTTTATATTTGCTAAAGAAACATTTGACATTTCATTGATGCATCACAAAAAGAAATAAGGGACACACCTGACAGGATTATCTTGTACTGAAATGCTTTTTAAAACAAACAATAGCACTGCCCAGCAGTAAGAAAAAGCAAAGCAAAAGCATGAGTATGAAAAGGAAACAACGGTGATCCTATGGAAAGTGTGAATATTACTCAGAGCACAATGACACCATCCGTAGTTTCACAGTATAGGAGAAATCTATTAAAGCATACTCAAAATGCTGGATATTTTTAAATAAGTTAAGGTATTTCTAGTGCAAATACAAAAGTGCTTTATTACAACCTGCATACCTTACCATCTTAAATATTTTTTAAAAAAATTTTTTTTGAAAATATTTTATTCCAAATCAGCCCTGTGTAAATTTTAGCATGGTGAGTTTAAATTTCTTTAGAGGCATTTTTGCTTCCACTCAATCTTATTAAAACACTTATTATTATTCTCACATAACTTTCATGAGATCCCCAAAAACAGACAGTGGTTTTCTATCCCCAAACTGCCATACATAAAATAGACCAGGGCTTATCAGAGATTTGCTCTATTTTTCAGTTTCCTATCTATGCCAACCTCAACTTCCATGGCAAATGATGATGAAAAAGACCGTTAGACAAAGCAATAAAGAGTAATATAAAAGCTCATTATAAGCCCAATTCATAAAACTACAAGCTGTAGTGTGCAGTATGCACAAGTAAAACTGAAAACTGAGTTCAAGCATACCAAATGAGATTATAAACTAGCTGTTGTTTTTCTGTCTGAGAAAAGCCATTCTTTAATGAGCTTGCAAACGCAGCTAAATATTTTCTTTCATAAATTCAAGAAAAAGCCATACCACTTTTGAGACTTCTGCTAGGCAGCTTTTTCTCCTCTCTCTTTTCCTCTTTTAAAATTTAAATACTGCATAGGAACCATTTGCTCTGTAAGGTTCCCATAGTTAGGACCAAACCTTCTCAGAGGAATTTTGGCACCTTATTAATTAGTTGGTTATGAGAAGGAGCTGCACTCTTTCAGTGACTCCTATTTTGCCATCAGTAAAGTGTGATCCCATAATAAATTTCCATCAAGCAAACTATTTCTGGTAATTCCCCCTAATTAACACCAGACTGCTAATAATAAATTAGGCCCTATGTGTTTCTGATATAACCAAGATCTTGTCTGAGCCCAAGATATTAACCAATGTCCCAAGAAAGTAAAACTCGAACCTAAATTAAGCCTTTGCTGGTAAAAGGATTTATACGCAATTTAGTGAGAAACCCTTTGAAGATCTCATACAGGGCATTTTGACCAGCAAATATTTTGAGTGACAGAGAGATTTGTTCTGTGCTGAGCAGTGAAAATGGATTTATTGTGAAAACACACCATTGACTTTTAAGCCTATAAATCTTACACTGGATTACAGCATCTTAATGAATGAATGACAGATCTCTCTTTTTTTTTTTGGTGGTGTATTTTAATGTTACATGACGTTGCGATTGATAGAAACCAAACCTTTGCCATTAAAATGTCAAATGCAGACTTGATGCCTTTAAAAGTTTGGCTTCTGGAGCTTAATACACTGTTTGCAAATAGACTAGCGTTTGTCTTGTTCATAGCCTAAACACTGAAGGGGAGGCAAGTTCTCTGTAAAGTTGCCTCTAAATTTTATAGAGCTGTGTGCAGTGTTTTCCTTTGCTTGTGTAAATAAAGGTAGAAAACAACAGTGAATTGGCCTAGTTAAGAGATACTCAGCTAAGGTGATTATTACCAGACTGTATTATCATGAAGTAATTGGCTATGTTATCTCATGGCTAGGCTTCACCAATGAAGATTTGGGAAGGGCTCTACCCACGCTTGCTACAGGCACGCTGGTGGCTAAAAAGGCCAATGCAAGATAGGCAAGTCTGATTGCAAAAGGCACAGTGGAAAGTTTCCATCAGTGGTATTGATGAGACACGGTTCTTCCTGCATTGTCTTTTTTCTTCAAGACTGATTCTGCGTGTGATCTCAAAGGAAGCAGCAGCGTTATGGATGGCATGTCTCCATTTCTCCTGACTGGAGGCCAGAGTGGACCACTGCTGGTAGTCAGTATGGCCAAGGCTGAGGTATTGTTTCAGGGAGTCCTTGCATCTCCTCTTCAGGGCTTCTCTCTTGGGGCAGCTGGTGGCGAGCTCCCCATAGAGCACAATCATAGGGAGGCGGTGATCCTCCATCCCGGAGATGTGCCCTGCCCAGCACAGCTGCATTTTCAGCAGCATGGCCTTGATACTGGTGATCTCTGCCTGTTCAAGGACAGACACATTAGTCATGTAATCAGACCAGTGGATGTTTAGGATTGTACGGAGGAAGCGCTGATGGAAATCTTCAAGGAGTTGCAGGTGGTGGTGGTAGATGACCCATGATTCAGACCCATATAGAAGAGTAGACAGTACAATGGCTCTGTAGAGACTAATCTTTGTGCTTTTCTTCAGGTGTTTATTGTGCTAGTCTTTTATGAAGTTTTCAGAAAGCAAAGGCATACAGAGCTAACCTGTTGTCTATCTCTTTGTCAATCTTACCATCTGAGGAAATGATGCTTCCCAGATAGCTAAACTGCTGGACTGACTTAAGCTCTGATTTGCCTATGGTGATGTGGGGATGATGGAAGACTTCCTGAGGTGCAGATTGATAGAGAACTTCTGTCTTCTTCAAGCTGACTTCCAGCCCAAAAAGCTCAGCAGCCTCTGCAAAGCAGGATGTTAAGCACTGCAGAGCTGCTTCTGTGTGAGCAACCAGGGCGGCATCAGCAGCAAAAAGCAGCTCACGGACAAGGTGATTTAGGGTCTTAGTGTTGGCCTTCAATTGCCTTAGGTTGAATAGGCTTTCCTTGGTATGATATCAGATGTAGATGCCGTTTTCTTCATCAAGGTCTGCCGTGGCCCTTTGGAACATCACACTGAAGAAGATTGTGAATAGGGAGATAATATGACAGTATTCAATATAGTATTTACATCTTTCAATCTGTCTTGAGAAAAGATGGAGAATCAGAGACTTACCAAGGCTGAAAGGGACCTATAGAGATGGAGGGACCTTAACTAGTCAAAGGGCTGTGTCCAGTTGGGTTTTGAGTCTCTCCAAGTATAGAGACTCCACAATCTCTCTGGGGAACCTGTGCCAGTGTTTGACCATCCTCACAGTCATTCTGTCACTACATACCACTTAATCAAGTCTAGCTCCATTTTATTGACTCCCCTGTCTAGGTATTTGTACACATCAGTGAGATCCTCCCTGAGACCTCTCTTCTCCAGGCTGAACAGTCCCAGCTCTCTCAGCCTCTCTTTGTATGACATATGCTCCATGCCTTTAATCATCTTCCTAGCTCTTTACTCCAGTACAGCCATGTCTCTTGTATTGGTGAGACCAGCACTGGACTCAGTTCTCCAGATGTGTCTCACCAAGGCTGAGGAGAGAAGGATCACCTTCTCCAATCTGCTGGCAATGCTCTGCCTAATGGATCCCAGGAGGCCAGTGGTTTTCCTTGTCACAAAGCGGATGTCATTGGCTTGTGGTCAGCTTGGTGTCCACCAGGACTCCAAGTCCTTTTCTGTGGAACAAAGCTTCATTCTGAAAAACAACCAAAAAACCCCAAAGAATGAGCAGCTCAAATGATATTTATTCCTGTATACAATCATGGCTTTCTTTTACTGACTATGATTCAGGAAAAGAAAACATCAAACAACCACAAAATAACTGAGGACAGATAGAGAATTTCAGGTTTAAGTAGGGTTTATTTCCTGTTATGTTTTTCAATTATAATTAAATTTGCAAATGTGAACAGCCAAAATTTGATGCCAAAGATTATTAAACATAAGGAAAGAAATCACCAGGACTTAGCAACTAGTAGTTTAGCATAAAACAATGTTTGCAAAGCAGCGCAAGTGGCTTATCTGATGCAAGTAGCTCTGTGAAGAAACAGGTACACAATTGAACAGACCAACACACACTGAATCACAACTTAACTTTTGCTTTATGTTTATTGCATTGTTATATTAAGCATTTATATTTACACATAATCCTGAATTATTTAGTTACAATATACTGAAAGTGTCATCATGAATCAATTATTCACTTATAAAGGCCTTCTAGTTTCAACCAGAGTTAAACCCAATTCTCTCACAGGCAGTTTTGGAAGAAAAATAATTACTGACTAAAAATGCATGCAAAAAGCTACAGTAGTTATGTTACTAACATGTCTCTCCTGACTTTCTAACATTCCCTCAAAACATAAATGCTATACATGTGTTGTATGACAAACAGTTGGAAATCTCACAAAATTCCCAAATGATGATGGAGCGGTGCCAATTTTTGCTAAGTCTTCATTCAAATACACATATATACGTATGTCTCTCAATGTACGTGCATACGTGTGCATGTATAGAGAAGTATATATAAACACTTACACATACACACACTCACACCTCAAAAGATTCTAGAGGTAAAGGCAGGCTTACAAATAAAACAAAATATAAAGATACCAGGATGAAATAGTTCTAAACAAAAAAAGGGTAATAAATATTCAGTGAGATATGGCATTATTATAAAGTGCTCTACTAAAATCTCACTTATTAAAATAATGATAAAAATTATGTTCCTTTTAGTTGATTTATATAATTTGGTAAAGCCATTAAATATTCATTATGTATCAGTGACTCTATGCTTCCTTTTAAATTTTAAACAAATAGATAAAAGCAAAAATTAAAAGGCAAAGCAGCTAAATGAAGGAGTTCTATTGGAGCCTTTCAGGCTTTTGTCCTCAAATTCAATAACAACTGAAAAATTTCAAACTCTACAGCATATAGATTAAAAAATACAATTCCAATCAAAGTGATTAAACTAAACAAAATGTAATTGGATTTTAAGGACAAACTTAGGAGTTTCTATCCTATGTTAAAATAGCAAGGTCTGAATTGCAGAAATTACTGAACGTCTTATCCTGTTCATCTCCACCCTCTTTCCTCATGCATGTGCAATATCGCTCCACTGAAATCTAGTCTCTAGGTTTCATTTCTCCACATTCCACTTAATTTCAAAAGCAACCTGGCTTATATATTACCGTATCTTGCCCAGTCTGCTTCTACCCTTCTGATTTTCAGCCAAACTCCCAGAAGGGTACATCTACAAGAGTGTAAACATTTTAAATAGCTTTTTACCGTACCACCAAATTTCTTCTTATTTACCAATATTCACCAAGTTACCAAATTTCTTCTGTACCACCAGAAGTTAAAAAAAGAAGTATGGCAGTATTGAAGAAAAACAACTTCAGGAAATAAAGTGAAACAGCCCTACAACGTGAGCCTGCCTTGCTGAATTAATAAGAAAGCCAAATATCTTTTCATATTTCAGAGCAGAAATTTTGGTTTTCTTTCCTCCTCTTTTATTGATGTTGCTCATTACAATTGCTTTAGTCAACCATAGCAATTTTCTGTGATTTTTCCCTACGGTGTTATGGATAAAACCATATCAGGGCACGTGCCCTCCCAAAAACAAAACCAGTAAATGTGGTTTGTTTTTTTAATGTCTACTGGAAAGAACACTAAAAACTAACAATTCAGCTCTGACATCTCAGCTGAATAAATTCATGTGAATTCAGTTTTCTTCAGAAATCTGCTCTGGTCCCGAGAGGACCCCCTTCCCCGTTGTGCAATTCTGCTGGAGTGAAATTCACCCTGTGCTGAGGGGCACCACCTTTTCCCTATCTGCCTACAATTGCTCCATACTACTTAAGCTCTAATTTGAAGCTAAGGGGGAATTAGCTGGTGCACAGGTCCTGTGCTGACTCTCTGTGTGGATGTGAAATTCATATCAAGCCACAGAACCGGCTGGTTTCCTGGCTTGCAGTAAATGGATAATGACAGGACTGTCTCTGTGCTCCCTTCAGGATCTGAGAGATATACTGAGCTGCTTAACCAATATAGTATTATTCAACAGTATATTCCCTACATCTGGAAGAAAAGGGAGAAATAAAACCTAAACTAATAAAAATCATAACAGCTGAGCAAGAAAGTTAAATTTTCAGTACGCTACCTGGCACACCATCAATATTCATGAGCTACGTGGTAAAGAATGTACTGAGAGAAAAACAACGTCCCCATTTGCACTTCAGCAGTTGCCCTCATTCAAGACCAGAATCTCACATTCTGGATATTAAACCCTATTACCTGCAGATTCAGTGCAATTTCCCCTTTCCAAGGCACTTAAAGCTATCTAAAACCTGAACTGCACACAGAAGAGTGTAAATCCTTGTTCCCTTAAGATCTGATCTAATATTTCCATCCTGTCAAACATACCTTCAGCAGCAAGGTTTTTTGGCCAGTGTTCTGATAGTACATGAGTTAAGGAAGAGTATCCCATTTATGTTTTCTTCCAAGTGGCATACTCTAAACTATTCTTTTTTAAAAACAGAGCCACTGGCCAACTTAACTGCTTTGTAAAAATCTCTGTCCTTTGCAAACCCATCAAAAATTTAACTGCAAAGGCACAGGTACATGTAGTTGTGCAGGAGGCTTCATTTATATGAATATCAGATAAAAATACTAGCTTTGGAACTAGGTATTCTGTGTAATTTTTATCTTTGTTTTGAGTTGCTTTTAATGGAGTTTAGCTGCAATACTTCTAGACAGAGTTTAAAAACACCACTGCAATAAAGAGATCGGGATTGTTGAAGTCAATCTCCTTTTATGTGTTGAAGAGCAGCAAAACCAAGACTTCTAATATCAGGTATTTATTTTTATAGATACTTCACTTCTCATACTGAAACACATATAAATGTGGTCATAAAATCATGAAATTAATACAGTAATGTGCCAAGTGTAGAGGTAAAGGCACTCTAATTGTTTGGCTTGGGTGCAATTCCTGATTCCTTTCTTTTTTTGAAGGAAAACGTTAAATGATAAATGCCCTGAAAAATTAGTGTACAATATCCTCTGCAAGTTTCCCCATCTCCCTTCCATTTTAGAAAAATTGTATATAAATAATTTTAACCAATTATTGAACATGGACATTTTAACCTTTCTACTCAGTACATTTGTTACACAAGATGAACTCCAAGCATCAGATGTTGATAGAGTGAGCATGTTTCTTGCACAGTGGCTTGTCCTTCTTGGAGAAGAACGTCTGGCCCTCCAAACTGTCACTACATACCTGAAATGGGATAAAAAAGAAAAGATCACCCGACTCAGATGGATGAATTACACCACAGTTATTCAGAATGCCAAATCACGGTATTGTGCTATGCACAAACATATTCAAAGAATACAAATTACCTTTTTCTTAGGGACACTCTTTTTGATGTAATACTAGTGATTGGTATAAGCATAATCTTTCTTTAAGACAGCAGGTTTTTAACTGGGAACAGAGTTAGGTTCAGCAATTAAAAAAAAAAAAAGCCAATAAAACGCCCAACAACCCAATAATTAAGACTGGGACTTA
Organism: Margarornis squamiger; assembly: GCA_035222235.1. NCBI lineage: Eukaryota > Metazoa > Chordata > Aves > Passeriformes > Furnariidae > Margarornis > Margarornis squamiger. The sequence continues at coordinate 21,304,589 of JAWWTY010000123.1, read as the reverse complement.
TGTTTTGGATATACAATATGATCAGGCAATACCTTGGCTACAGTGTCTATGTCAAAAACAGTCTTGCTACTTTGGAAACACAGCCCCTTCCTGTATGACCTTCAGTGCTTGCTTCGAAGAAGTAAACATCAAGGGTTAAAAGCTAGGACACATGGCTGCAATTCAGGACAGCTCCTCTTGGATCCATGCCAAAGGCTTACAATAGCAACAACCTTCCAAACAGCTTTTTGTTTGGGCCCAGGGGATTGAAAGAGGTTAGAGCTGTTAATTCCTATATTGGCGAGGTTAGCACAAGCACTGCCGGCCAGGTTTGTTTAAAACATAGACTAGTTTTACTTACGGAGCATACAAAGCAAGTGTCATGCCAAGTGTGGCCCAGAGCTTCAAGAAACCTGTCTCCAGCTTCAATGGGGAATTCACAGCCATGGCACATAGTACCGAAGAGGGCATAGTAATCTGCAAAGAGATACCAACAGATTTTAAAGCATATGCAGAAAAGCAAGACCAACCCTTTGAAACCTTTGTGCTTCCCTTTCAATGGCAGTGGGTTTGGACTTGCTAAGTTTTGTAAGACTGAGTACACTGAACAAAGATCTCCTAGACCAAAAGTCTAAGATGTCATCTTCTCCTTGCTCATTCAGTTCTCATCCCCTTCCTTGTCCTTTCAAGTAAGCAATGTTTCCATCTTCCTGGTGTTTCATTTCCTTGAGATCAATAGCATGCTCAGGGAAGGAGACACATACTCCTTGCAGAGCACCCGCGCAAACTCTACGTGGTCCTTACGTTCTCTCCAACTCTGCTTTGAAAGCATACCCCAGCTGTGCACTCGACCAACCTCCTCAGTGAGTAATGAAGTCCTGCCTACATTCTGGCATAATACTTGCCTCAGACTGCACTACTCAAAATCATGTAATCATCAGGCTTCTGCCCTAAACAGAGTCTAGAAATTTGAATCAAGTCCAAATACATTTCTAGTCACTGAAGTTTGTTACATGGCGTAAAAAAAAAACCCAAAAAACCCCAACAAAACAAAATACCCAAAACAGCAAACCAAAACACCCCAAAACAAACAAACAGCCCCTCGCTACCCCCCACTCAAAAAAAAAAAAAAAAAGGAAAAAAAGAATAAAAAAACCCCAAACTGGAGGCTTTGGGCAATATATTTATTATGTTTAACAAAAAGTATCACTAGGCTGTCAGGATGGTTATTAGTGACCAGACTCTCTGAGGAGTATTTGCACCATTCATTTTTAAGCACTGGACTGACTTGGTGCCTCTGGACTCTTTCCTGGAGTTAGCAGAGAAAAGCTTCTCTAGGGGTCTCAAGGAGTAGGAACTAAAACAAATGGCACTGAACCATTCATTCTCCCCAACAACACCAGAGTTTTAAAGAGAGAGAGCAGAACAAACTAAAAGAACAAAATACATGTATAAAGTTGGGTCAGAGGCACTGACAACCCAACTCCGTCCCCACAGTCTTGGTGTTTGACACTCACTTTGCCCCATCTCAGGGGTTGCAAGTCACCCCTTTGCTGCCCACCTGTGCAGGCCTAAATTTCACTCCAAGTTGTTTGGTCTTTTTCACTTATTTCAACTCTCAAATCCCCCATTTTAGGAAGGAAATGTTTTATTCCTGCACAGAAGACAACAGCATTTATGCTATAACATGAGAGTATTTGGGATCAGCACACTACCATAGCAAACATATCATGCAGCATTATGTCTTTGTAAGATGAACTGGAATGACAGACATAATGAAGCTTTGGACTCCATCTACCAGTAACAGAGTGTTACTACCATAGTAATACTCTGCCTCTGACAGGGAAATTGGATGCCAGGCGTTGTTTGCAAAGGAGATTTATAAGGAGTGGGAAGAGGGGTAGAAGTGGATTTTGTTTCTTTACTCAATTATACAGATCTGCTGAAGCTCTAGTGCTTACTGCAGCAGAGCCAACAGAGGATTATCAGATGTGTCAAGCCCAAAAGTCCTGTTTCTGTTCAGTAAGGCAGAGTTTCATGTGCTGACCTCCCTCAAAATGCATCACAAGGAGACATATCAAGAGGACGGGGAACAAAAGTGCTCTGGAAAAGCAAAACCCTCAATGACTGCCAGTGACAAGTTACACCTTCACTGATCACCTTCATTAATCCATGGTACTGGAATGAATTCACAAGTGTTTAATGAGAAGAAAGACCATAAAAATACCAAATGGTAGGACACATCTGTGCAAAATCCTTGAAGGACATGATCTCATGACCATGCTGTTTCAACTCTTTGCACTTGTGTTCATACAGAATCTTACTGATATTTTCCTGGTGCCAGCAGTTAAAGCCTTTTGTAAGTTGGCCCGTGGTTTGTGTTGATAAGTTTATTGGCTTTTCTTTTGAACAAAGGGCAACAGATAAGGGAGAATTAAGGCATCAACTTTCTTTTGCTTTTTCATGCTTGAATTGCGATACCACAGAAGCCTTCCAAGGCGGACTTATACAGTCACATATCAATGCTTCCTGCATACTGCATTTTCAAAACTAGGCTACTAACTCTGAAAAAAAAAAAGAAAAAAATAAATTGTAGCTATCTGGACTTTTAATTTAATTTTAGCCTTGACATCCAGAACCAGAATGTTTTTCAGATTAAACTCCCTTAATACTAATAGATGATGCCGTTATAATTTCAAACACAGATTTAAAATTAGAACTCTCCTTTACACTAGGAAGAAGAAAAGTTGGCAATGACATTTACTCCTTATTTCTTTAAAATTAGTCATAGACTCATAACTCCAGCTGGACTGAAAGTCTTTGAAGAATTAATATATCTCAAATTAACATCTAGTTAGAGAGCCAGAGCCATTACAAAGTATCACTGCCAATAACACCTCACAGAATGTGTCTACATTAACTTGTGCTACCAACTTTTTATCTCCGAAATAAACTTTGAGAGAAGTGTAGTATACTTGACATTTTATCACAGTTTTTCCTGCTCACGGTATAGAACAACTCACATTTGTGCACAGACTTGTAACAGTAGCACAAATCAAGGCACTTCACGACACATGGATCATTTGGTGGCAGGAACAAGAATTGAACCTTAACAGAACAAACCCGGTCATGAGCTTTCCACCCAAAGAGGAGTTATTGATTCCTCCAGTACTATTTTTGAATCATCAGACAGTAACCAGGATTAGGGGCTTCAGATTGCTTCAGGATGAAATTTCACCATGCTGTCACACTGGAGGATGCTGCTCGTATACTTGTTTCCTCTGCTGCTCCATGAATTCAATAGGACCAACATGTTACCCTACTTGTGTCACCAAGTGAGCAATAACCTACACTGTCCTTTTGTACCTACCAACACCTCATTAAAACAGCTCTGATAAGAGAATTTTTTGATAAATTTTCCCTGCTTTCCTCATCCTTACAGCACCTAGCATTCTCCACGGCACCTGCTGTGAACAAGTGTGAGATTTCCAGAAGGAAATCTTAGCTCCAAAAAGAGCATTAGAATTTCATGATAAATAATTTTCTGGTCAACCCATTTCTATCTCTAGTTAAACTGAAATGCTCCTAAGAGTAGAAGGAAAACCATAAAAAGGGGTCAAACTGACAGTTCCAACACAGATGTAAACAGCATGCAGTGTGAAAACATAATATTGATACAATTTTGTCTCTTTTCCATTTTGAGGGAATTGTTTTACAGATTATCTGTTTCTTTCCTAGGCCAGAGGGGTACATGGAAAATTTTAAGCAAACTAGGAAAACGACATAAATAAAAATTGCTCATATTAATAATAGTCGGTTGACAAGAAGATCAACATGACTTGTCAATGTACACTTGCAGCCCAGAAAGCCAACTGTATCCTGGGCTACATCACAGGAGGAGTGGCCAGCAGGTGATGGAGGGGATTCTTCCCCATCTGCTCTCGTGAGACCCCACCTGGAGCCCTGCATCCAGCTATAGGGCTCCAAGACAGGATGGACGTGGACCTGCTGGAGCAAGTACAGAGAAGATCATGAAGATGCTCAGAGGGCTGAAGCATCTCTTCTATGAAGGAAGGCTGAGTGAATTATGGTTGTTCAGCCTAGAGAAGGCCTAGAGAAGTGAGACCTTACAGCAGCCTGACAGTACCTGAAGGCAGCCTACAAAAAAAGCTCAAAAGAGACTTTTCACAAGGGCACATAGAAAGGACAAGGGGGAACGGTTTTGAACTGAAAGAGGGTAGGTTTAGATTGGATAATAGAGGAAATTCTTCACTGTGAGGGTGGTGAGACACTGGAACAGGTTGCTCAGAGCAGCTGTGGATGCTCCATCCCTGGAAGGCAGGGTTTGATGGGGCTTTGAGAAACATGATCTAGTGGAAAGTGTCCCTGCTCATGGCGGGGGGGTTTGGAACTAGATGATCTTTAAGGTCTCTTCCAACCTAAACCACTCTATGATTCTATAAAAACAGTTATAATTAGCTCGAAGCACTAAAACCCAAACCAAAATCCCTCTGAACTTCTAAGCCACATCATTCACATAATATTGCTCATCAGGCTTTCAAGTGCTATAATTGTATCACTGTATTTTTCCCAACAGCCTGGTTTTTTGTCCTGAGCATATGTTCAACAGATGTTATCACTGATCCTGCAAAAAACTACCTGGACAGACTGCTTACTCTTGGAAGTCCCTCAGGCTGTGAATGAGGCTATTCAGAGTAAAACACATTACTCCACTGGCATTTGCTTGTGTTTAGTAAAGAAGCAGATTTACATAAACTTCAGGTTATTTTAAAGCCAACCAGAAAGTCACTCTAAAATTAACACTTTAATGTATCACTGATACCTACAGCTGAGGGCTTCACAAGAAAAGGTAAAATCAGTGACAAAAGCCTGCTGCTGCCAATGAAGAAATTCTCACCAACTTCTCCCGCCACAAACTCAAAGTGTCTATAGCAGTTGTTGCTGCTTTGAACCAATATATCAAAGTTACGTGAATTTGCTGGGGCACTTCTGATGTGAAGCTCGACAAAAAAGAATTATTTTTTTCCCCCAGTTTTATAGATCTCTGCTTCCCTGCACAGTTGCCGTAAAGTTTGGTTGTGTTGCTTCTTACCCGTCTCACAGTAGGGATCTCCATCTTCTAAGTGGAAGACATTATTGCGGATGGGGTTATGACAGGCCACACACACGAAGCAGGAAACGTGCCAAGTTTGTTTCAAAGCATTTATTACTTCCTGTGGGGATTAGAAAAAGTGTTATGAACACATTATTTTGATGTGATGACTAGATTGTGGTAACCACGCCTCCACACTTGATTCATTTCAAGAATACGTTGTTTCCTACGGCTACTTTGAAAATGGGTTGTGCACTCAAGTTCTGCAATGTTAAACCTAATGAGATACTTTATGGTACATTTTCATGAGCAATTTTTTGGGCTTTTTGGAAGGTTCAGGTTAAAGTTGGGCAGATTTAACAACTCATTTGTTCATCTCTTTAATTTTAATCAGGATCTCACCCACAAGGGTTCCCTGAAATAAGAAAAGCAGCATCTCTGCCCTCTCCTGAAGTCTGTAAAGAGTTACCCAAAGGAGATCACACTGAAAATTATGACTGCTCTGTGCTGTTTTGGAAGATGCTACAGTGCCAAATATGACTTGAGAATTGTGCTGCCAGAGCCCCGCATGACCCCAGTTACACAAGAATCCAGACACGTTGCTGTCTGCAGTAAAACAGCGGCCAATAAGCTGGCAGGCTCAAATTAGCTATATCAGTGCCGAGTGGGATTACATGTCTTTCTATCTACATTACTACTGGCAATATTACAGTACTTCATGTCTAGTCAACCAGTGTATTCTTCAGTGCTCAGCTCAGCTAAGGAGGATTATTTCGTTTTACTCCCCCCTGCTCCCATTCTGTAAACTGCTGTCAATTAAAAGCATTTTGCTCAAGAAAATTTGGTAATCACAACAACTACAGAACAGCTCCATGAAAACAGGAGCTGAACTTGGAAGAGCCAAGGAGACTACAGCACCTTTTCTCAAAGAAATTGAAAAGGTTCTACATTAGAAGAGCCAAAACCATAGTTTGTATGTGATAGGAGCTGAAAAGGTATGTCAAGAGTATGTTTGAAAGAATGCAGACTGGGCCAGATAAAAAGGAATTTCATTGCAGAGATGCACTAAACACTGTGGTTATTGTTCTCATCAAAAAAACAGGCCACTTTCTGGTCACTTACCCCAAGGATCTTCCTTTGACACTTTGAACACTCAGGTGCAAAGAACTTCTCATAGCAGACCTCACAATACAGCATCCCTTTCTCTTCCACAAATCCAATATAAGCCATGGAGGTTTTGCAGTGGGCACAATTAAACTCCTCTGGATGCCATGACTTTCCCAAAGCCACCAAGAAGGGTCCTCTGATCAGAAAGAAGAAATATTGTCAGCAAATACTCCTAGGTTGGCTCCTGCAAAAGCTGTTAAGAGGCTTAACCTACAATATCTCTGTGCCATTACTACACTGTTCCTACACATATACTGCTCCATCCCTCTTTCCTCCTACAGGCTCTAAGAAAGGCATGAAGTGTTGACTGTATCCATTCCCATTGAACTTTCTCCTAAAAATGCCTGCCCACAATAAAAACTAATTCTCCACTTCACTGCATTTCCAAAATCTTATTTTAGAGCTACATTAAATGCAGTGCTGCAGTGTCTGCTAGGGAAGTGAAGAAGAAGAACGTTTCCTATGTTCCCAATTATTTCCATCTATTCCAAAGACATATTTGACTCAGTGATACCATCAGCTCTGTTTCAGAGTGTGTTTGTATCAAGGCTACAAATGCAAGTAGACTTGACCCCACTACAAGGAGATAAGACCAGTTTCTTCTGAGACAATAATGCAATAACTATACCTATCCAACAAATGTCTTACAGGATAACCCATTGAAGTTATAGGAGGATTTTTTTTGAAGTTAAAATATGTCCATTTTTTATTCCAAATACAGACCTTCCTCTATCATTTGCAAGTGGAGAGTAACAATGCTTCTAATAGCATTTGTCTGGTTAGTGCAACACAATTAATAGAAAAGATAAATTAATCCATTTCTCAGTCAATAAGAAATTCTCAGTCTGTAATTCATGAATCCCAAGTATATACCATTGTCTCTATATCCATTTGAAAATATATTCAGCATGCTCATTTCTATAATGAACAAATTTACTTAAATGAGGTACCTTCAAGGTCCCACCAACACTCAACTTTCCAAGTTCATCTCCCTCATCAGATTCTCTGTTTTTAGCAAGACTAATAAAGATGCCATTCTTTCTAGTAATGTATCAGTTTTTTCTGATCTAATACTTCACTGCAAAAAAAAGTGTAAGGTACTAATATCACCATCTGTTGCTAAATGGGTTTTTTGGAAATCAAGTAAACTACTAGAGCATTTCTGTGTAAGATTTTCAAATGAACAAAGCAACATCAATAAAGAAAAAAACAGAAAAAATTCAACAACAGACAACTCCTACAAAATACACCTTGAAGTTTGCTTATGTTGACTCCAAGATGGAAATATAAGCAGGCTGAGGACAGAGAGCAACTTCATTAAGAGTAGAGGGTAATTACTTTCATTTCTCTTCTACATTTTCTCTGATGACGCTATGTATTTTTAACAGGACAGGAAATCAAAGACAAGAGACTCAAGCAGATTTAGGATAACTCAAAGACATTGCAAGATGATGAACATATGTAATCTGAAACAGTTCCTTCTCTTCACCTCTGATTATTGGAGAGAAAGCAGTGTAAAATGGCTCCTGGAGAGCAGCCTGTAGCCCTTTAAGGAGGGAGCTGGGGTTGAGCACAGCTTTCCAGCCCCCTGCTCCCAGTGGATGCCTGAGCAGTGCAACCACCGACCTAACCCGATACCCTCCCACTGCTCTACAAGCACCTTTTTACATCAATGCCCTTTCAGTTATGTACTGATCAAACAATACAAGCCCTTATGTACAACAAAGTGCTCTCAGTGCGCCGTGTCAGCACAGGCTAATTTAACAGATTCATTAACACGGGGCTGACACCAAAGAGGCTCTCCCGGCTCTAGGTAGGATTGAGTTTCTGGCCATCTGCACTGAAATGATAGGCTCGGTTGGCTCTGCAGTGGAAAGCAAGTATGCTAGCAACAGGAGGGGAAGGAATTTTTACATCTGCTGCATTTAGCTCTCCAGAGTTTACAGCTCTGACATGTTGAGGTTAGCCATTCAGGACAGCGTGCAGGAACCCAGATGGATAGGGAACAGCCTGAGAGTGCACCTATAGAGTTCCTTTCCCAAAGTCTCCAGACAGCTGTGGCTGTGCCCTGCACAATGTCTATGAGGTGTTCCATTAGCGGACTGGCTCCCTGTGCACACATGTCCAGATGAACACTTTCTAAATACAATTTTACTTTCAATCAGGCTGTAGTTTAAACATGTCACGCTGATACTGCAGCTTAATGATACCTGCAACTGAAAAGCTGCCCAAAGCATGCGGAACAAAGAGAAAAAAACACCAAAACAAAAACAACACCTGCCACGTAAAATACACTAAAACATGATATTCAGAACTTGGAGGTGTTCCCACTCTCTGCATAATTTTGCCATCAAAATGATAGTCTCTAGTAATAAAAGGTATTTATTTGCTGTCTTAATTTGAAAGAGAGTTTAAAGTCCCAATTTGAGTAAGGGAACCACATGCCCACACTCATGCAATGTGACAGGAAGTAGATGGAGGCAGGAAATGTTAGGAAGATGGCTGCAGATGGTTTCTTCCTTTCTTCCCCATTTCAAAACAAACCTAATAAAAAACCCACATGCCCCTGTCAACCAGAACATATTTTTAAAAGTAGTGCTAAAAACCCATGTTCCTATCATCCAAATGGGGTATCAGATGACCCAACTGGCAACAGTTGGCTATGAATGTGCCTCTGTCCCAGTCTACTTTAACATGCCAAGCATTTCTGAACCAATTTCTGGCATCGCCATCTAGACCACAAGAACTGAATTCACAGATGAAAACAAACTAGTCATTTATTTATTATTTTTTAAAAGGGATTATGATTTATTTACAAGAGTATTTACAGAATCTTATGCCCCAAGGGATCACCATGTACACAAATTTGGTAGTCACCTCAGACATCTGGGTTCTGCATACAGTAATGCTATTGGGGCAAATTGGAAGGAGAACTAAGTAACGTACGGGGAACATAAGTGCAATTTCAATGTTTTTACACTTGTAGCTAAATATAACTCCAGTATGGTTGTGATGTATTATATTAGTATGCCAAAAATCTAGTTTCTCATGTGGCTTGTATTATGACAGCAAGTCAGAACTGAAATTTGGTGGTAGAGAGATCAAAAGAATTTCCACATCTGGTAAGTAGGCCAATCACTTTACATTTAACCATACAGCAGTCTATATTCTTGGAACTTTCTTCTTCCCCTCACTTGAAAATGACACTCTATACCATTTATCTATAGGAGATGCTGAAGGAAGACACCACCTGTACTTTTTCCCTTTTGCCTTTAAAAACAATTAAGTTTTATGAAAAGGTGACAGAGCCAAACCATCATTCACAAGCAGACATGCCAAAGAGTATGTTTCTCAATGGAGATCCAGGGAAAACACATTCGGACTTCAAAGAAAGAGCCAACTCTGCAATGTAGAACTTGGTAAGATTGCCTGGGAACCAGAAGTCTTCATCAGGAAATGCCAGAAGTCTGCCAGACTGTCAGAGCAAGTAGATCAAGAGAAATTTAGTTTGCCTCCAGCTCTGATTCTTTTAGACATGGAAAGAAAAGCTTACTTAATGTAGCTTTGGAAAAAAAACTGTAACCTTCAGACAATCACTGTATGAATAATTAAAGCTATATTAAAAAGTTATAAGGTGTCCCTAAGAAAGGTTTTGGTTCAACCAGCCATGGACATTCTATGCCCTAGTGTAAAGTAACCAACTCCAGAATGCATTTTGGACTCAAAACAGATGTACAATGTAATGTAACTTGATCCTCCTCCTACCTTTTCATAGGTAATGCTACCACCAAGGGCATGAAGTGTAATTATGCTAAAACTTGAATTAAAATGTCATTGCAATCTTCCAAATTCACTCTGTGCTGTGAACATGAGGCATATTTGGCATTGATTAATGCATATCAACTCATCCTCAAATGAAAGAATGTTCAAGTAGGCATTTAACATATAAAGAAATACAAGGATTTAAACACCACCAGCAAATTACAAAGAAGTTAGACGTGAGTATCAGTTGCTATTCATGAACAGGTATCACTTACAATGGGTGACAATGTCCTAAGTACTGTCAAGTAGGGCTCTGCAGTTTCTTCTCCTCATATATCCACTAAGGAGTAACTGCTGCTTCACAGAGCAATACGCTCCCCTACTTACAGGGCAGCAGCTTGTATCTTTTTTAATGGTGATCCAAGTGGGAAAGTGGGGAGTAGCAGAAAGTGATTCAAGGGCCAAGAGGAGAGGTTGACTACTCAGGAGCGATCTGCAGACTGTGCTGCGAGACCCCACAGCACAGAGCATCAGCAAACCCCAGTAAACCACAGGTGCTGTAAAAGGCAATGAAGTCTCTTGCATAAAAGATGCACCATATAGTCGATTTTATATGTTTGGTTTTAAACTAAATTAAACAGCAACAAGAAGGAAAGTGAATGGTTGCTTGCACATTATTTACTAGACACAAATTCAAAGCCCAGGGAACAAAAAGGTCAGCATACTAAAGACAGACAGAATTATTATACAGGTCAAGCTGTTCAAGTAATCAGATGAATCCCATTCCAAAAGTGTGTAGACTTTTTTGATATTAATCTTTCATTTTGAAAGGAAGCAAAAAAACTGGACTAAGATGCATAGGTGCACTTGTGTTGGGAATTTGTATGTTTTTTCTATTGCTTCAAGGGGATTTGGATCGTACATCTTTATTTCTTTTATGTATATAGTGGAAGTAGGAATAACTTCTTCAAAGCATCACAGATCAATTAAGAAAGTGTCCTCTAAAATTAACCCAGTGTTAACTGAACTGGTAGTGAACTATCAGAACAGAAATCTAATGGAAGCAAACAAGCTGGACTCAATTGACCCCTAGAGATCAAGTGATTTGTGTTACTTCTGATGGACAATACAAGCTAGGGCTCAAGAGGGTACAAAAACCCATGGTGGAAAGGTTGATTTTCTATCATATTAAATGAAAATTATACAGCTCATAGAGTTTCTCATTTTTCAGAAATTATGTTTTCTAATCAAAAAAGTATCTTCCTTTAACCATGGTGAAACATGGTACAGGATCTCCTACTTTGTCCACTGAATACATGGAACATAGATAGATAAATAAATAACAAAATACTTCATTGCATTATTTTCCCCTTGTAGTTCAAAAATACAAATGACTGAAAAGCAAGAAAATACTTTTAAAGAGTATATTTCTTCCAGTAATGCTAGGAGATTTCTATTTTTGGGAAGAAATAAAAAGTGAAGTAGATGAAAATGAGGATGATTTGCACACTGGCAATGAAAACAATTACAATTCCCTGGATGAGACAATCATGACTAGTTGTCAGAAATCAGTGACTGAACAATGCAATCCAGATTCAATTCTTCCTCCATATGAAATTTTGGCTAATGATAGGATATCTTATGGGCTCAGCAAAATGCATTTAACTTGATCTCATTAGGCAAATTTCTGTTTATGTTGCTTAATATTTTCTACCCATGTCATACAAGTCAAGGACAGAAGCTACCATAATTCCCAAAGGCCAGAGAGCCCATCAAAGACCTTGAAATCTAGCAGTGCAGGAAATTATTATTAACCCAGTCCTAGTAATTGTTAAAACATCGCTCCTTGCTTTTCTTGTATGGATAGAGCCTGTTATTTTTCTTCCTCTCAGTCAGAAACTATGATTTATAATCAACATTTGTGACTAGTCTTTCCTATACTACACTCTGATTGGTTTCCAATTAGGTAATATTCCCAGTTCTGTTGGAATGGGTGTATAAGTGAAAACTAAGTTGCTTACTTCTGTTTGATTTTACTTTTACTCTATTCCACCCAGTTTTCTGGTTCTCTGTAAAATAGGCTGCAAGACTGTGACTGTTAGCAGTTCACAATGTTGTTCCTCTGAAATATTCTCATTCTCATTTTTGTTAGAGAAATCATGCATGAAAATAAGTATTCTGCCCTACTAAAATGAAACCTTAAAGCACTTGCAACTAAAGAATCAAAAACCACAGAAATAAGACAAAGCCCTGCTGTGAGAGAGCCTTCTCACAGAGGATGAACAGATGAATAGAATCATTTAGATTGGAAAAGGCCTTTAAGATCACCAAGCCCAACCATTAAGCCAGCACTGCCAAATCCATCACTAAATCATGTCCATAGGTGCCACATCTACATGTCCCTGAGCCTCCTTTTGTCCAGGCTGAACAATACCAGCTCCCTCAGAAGCTCCTCATCAGAGTTGTGTTCCAGACCCTTCACCAACTGCATTGCCTTTCTCTGCAGATTCTTCAGCACCTTGATATCTTTCTTGTAGTGAGGGGCCCAAAACTGAACAATAGGATTTAAGGTGCAGCCTCACCAGTACCAAGTACAGGGGAACAGATCACTTCCATAGCCCTGCTGGCCACACTATTTTTGATACAAGCCAGGATGCCATTGCCCTTCTTGGCCACCTGGGCATGCTGCTGGCTCAAATTCACTTGGCTGTTTACTAGCACCCCCAGGTCCTTTTCTGGCAGGCAGCATTCCAGCCACTCTGTCCCCAGCCTGTAGCACCGCCTGGGGTTGTTTGGACCCAAGTGGAGGACTCGGCACTTGACCTTGTTGAACTCTGTACAATTTGCCTTAGCCCATCAGTCTAGCCTGTCCAGATCCCTCTGCAGAGCATTCCCACCCTCCAGCAGATGAACACTCCCTTGCAGCTTGGTGTCAACTGCAAACTAAGGGTCACCTGGATCTCAGTTCAGATCACTGATAGAGATATTAAACAGGACTGGCCCCAGTACTGAGCCCTGGGGAACAACACTGGTGACTAGTCGTCAACTGGATTTAATTTTATTCATCATCACTCTCTGGGCCTGGTCATATGGCCAGTTTTGTACCCAGTGAAGACTGCAACCAGCAAATAGATACAAACCTAATGACTTGATCGCAGTGTGCACACATGGGAGTTCGCTTTCCCGCTGGAATATGCTCTGCCCTCTGAACCAACGTGTCTTGTTCATTTAGCTGAGGTGCTGTTGTAGGTTTTTCACTCACGGCAGTTGTTCCAGGTGATTTAATACTGTTTGATGTCCATCCACTGGCAGGAGCTGGGGAAAGAATGCCAAAGCATTTTTCAGTACCAAGTAAATTAATTTGAAATACAAGCAACCAACAACATTTGCCTAACACCTTTGTCCAGTGTATACTTGCATACTTAGGTGAACAAATAAAAAGCACTCATTTTCCCCTCCTCTCCCACCAAGTTACTAAATAAGTCCTACCTACTTTATTAATTGTCTGTGAAATAACACAGAATGCTTTTTGGCTAACTTGTAGAAGTAGTGGACAAATTTCAACATGCTGAAGAAGTTAGGGGAAAAAATATACAACCTGTGAATGCATTATTTTGCTTTAGATAGAAAAGCTGAAGCCAAGAATATCAGTGTATGAACAGAGGCAGGAGAGTATGACATACCTACTCAAAACATTTCACAGTGAGTGCAATAGATCATACATCATTACTAACAGGTTAAACAAGAGTACACTTTCAATACAACGCGTATATGAACTTAAAACAGAGTACTGTATAAGGAAAATATATTTCTAAATTGAAATAAAACACTCCTCTAGATCACTGGATTCTACCAACCTAAAGCACTCCAAAGGTCACATTCACATCCTCCTTATAAAAGTTATGGCACAAATAAAATCCTGACATTTTCAGAAATGTATACAAGACTCACTTCCATATGTACTCAGGTTTTTAGAGCTGCAGAATAGGCATAAGTTTTTATGGAGTTCGAAAAATGCATTTACAAAAATGAAAGGCACAGATGATGCTGTTGCCAGCGGTAATGAAGAAACAGTCCTCTGCTTTTCTTTGTCCTGTATTGATATATGTACCTTGGTAATGTACAAGCTACAACAACGTGAGTTTATGGGAGCAGTTATTCTAGTCAAGTGGAGATATCTTTTTTTTTTTTTCCAAGAACATTATAAAATTCCTCACATTTCCACAGCCATAGCTTGTGTTTGCAACCACAGGCAAAAGAAACCATGAGTGTCTTGTTGTCTTGGCTTTAGTGTAGCCCTGTTAAACCTTGTAAATCAAAAAGCAAAATTAAGATTCAAGTGGAAACTCAGAGACAAACAACCAAGCAATGACTGATACATTAGACAGCACAGGATGATGCTTCTGCTGCAGTGATGCAGCTCTCCAACACCAGGGTCAAGGCATCAGTATGTAGTTTTGCAAAAAATCTAATTTGTGGAGCTGTAAATCTTCACGCTATTCATCCTCTCTCATTCTTTCTATCATCTTCCAGGGAAAAGATGAAAAATTGTTTCTCACTATCAGCAGTAATGTAATGTTGATCAGCTTCTGTCCAACAGAAAAGTTGCAAATACCTTTTAGGCAAAACAAAACAGAAGTAGCATAGTAATTCACAGAGAAGATAAATGTAAGTGACACTGAATCCACAGACAATCCAGCAGAAATGCCAGTACTGTGTTATTTACAGGAGTAAGATAGTAATCAAAATAATACTACAAAATTTAGTTAAGAACCCCCTCCTCTACTCATGCACAGGCTGAGGCAACACAACGAGAAGAGAAATCCTTTTTAAAACCAATACTTTTGTATTATAATTATGCCTGGTATTAATCCACTGATACAGACTCAATACCACTTTTGCTTACTTTTTCTGTGTATGAAGAAGCAATATATTCATACACCTTTTTTTTGTTTAAATGGTTGGTTCAACAAATTTTCACATATCAGGTAATTTCAAGACTGACATAATTTTGGATCTTTTTCAGAATCTAAAGTAGTGAAAAGTACAACAGTTCATTAGGGTTGCTTTTCTGTTTTTTGGTTTGTTGTTTTTTTTTTAATACAAGACAATTATATTTAATGTGTATTTAATTAATTTGCAATGTCTTGAAAAAATAACATCTTTATTCTTGAAACATTCGACATTCCTGGATAGAAAGAATTTAGGAAAAGAAACACTTGAACAAGTCACTTTGCTATTGTAGCTCACTTTATATTATAAATGCCTGCTAAGCTGAAAACCTAAGAACAGATAAAAATGAAAAAAGGTGGCAGACTGGCTTTGAAGACATGAACAAAAGTGGTGTTGATTAATAGCACTTTCCTCCTCTGTCATCACACACGGCTTTCCAATTTTCAGATCCCATTTCATGAGAAGACAGAAATACACACTAAACCCAAATCTGTTTGAAGACTGCTTTTGCCATAAATCAAATTACAGCATTGCTAATTTCTGTTTATCTACTGAATCCCAAAGCCCATTCAGACACATCAGCTAGCTCGTTTGCACTCCATTCTTAAAAAAAAAAGTCCTTCTGCTTGCTTAAAGGGGGGATAAAAGTACAAACATCACAATTGTTCCCTTTTCTTCGGTCTCATTACAGCTTTCATTAATGCTGTTTATATGAATGATGCTTTAGTGAACACTACCTAACTTCCAAGTTACTACTGGCCACAAGAAGAACGTGTCTACATAAACCTTCTCTACAAAGCTACTAGATCAATCATTTATGAGTTACTAAGAATGCTAAAAAAGGAGAGAAGAAGACAATTGATCATGTTAAAACAAAAACTCTCTTCTAAGCAATACATAATATAAACCACACAAATTAGTACTCTGTTAAGCAAGAGCTGTGACCTAAGCAAAATCAAGCTGGGCATTCAGTGTTGAGGATCAGCAAAGGCCCATGAGCCCACTACACTTCCACTGAAAACAGTGCCCTCAAGTTCAATGCCAAGACTTTCAGCAGATGTAGGACTCCCATGAGATCACAGCCACAATGCCAACACAGTAAGAGGAATAACAAATAAGCCTTAAGCCTTCAGATAATTATTTGCCAGAGTATTTCTAGACACTGGAAAAAAGCTACATTCTAAACGGCTTTCTACTGTCATCCGTAAATTTATGTCACTATTTGATCTACTATGACAGGAACAATACCTAATTGATCACTGCAAATGCCATCAGCATCTGAGAACTCTGACAGAAAAAGTTTCCTTCTGATCAAAAATGCTTGGAAAGCGAGTCCTTGATGCATTTTATTAAATGCTCTCTTCTAACACCTCTTGGGACCAGTGGAAAGCAAGGAAGTTCCCGGCCCATGATCAAAATTTGTGCCCACAGCATTCTCTCATTGCTGGTAATCATGTTTAGATCTCATTGGTCTTGCACAGTTTTATTCCCCTCTATTGCTGTTCTGAAGTGGACTCAAGTTTCCTTCACTTCAAATTTTTCTTCCTAAAGAAGACAAGTCAATCTGCTTCTATCATTTTCAGATCCATACTCTTACTAAAGAAAATACAACAGTACAGTAACACCTATTTCACTGCATTTATTATATTGATTTCTTTGTAAACCATCTACATCTGTTCTCTAGATTTTTTTTTTCACCATAGATCATTCTGTCTTTCCCACTGCTTGATTTGCTTCAGTCTTTTATCTTCTTCATTCCCTTCTGAACATCAGAAGGAGGATAGCTTTTATTAGTCTATTCTGTCTTTCCACAGACCACAAACATGCCTTTAACACTTCAGTAATTTTACCAAAGGTTCATTACCTCCAATGCAACCCATGGAGCTCTTTTTAATGTTGGTGGCAATTTTGTTTAGTTGGTTTCCTTCTGATTTTAAAAAACCCCACTATTAACTCTCTACTTAAATCTATATGAATTCTCATTATGTTTCCCAACATTATTCTATCTCTTGTATTTAGAGAATTTCAGATATTAGGCCTGTCTTATTGTTTAGAATGAACGTTGTTGTTTCCCATCTATTTCTTCTACTTAAACAAGTTTAACACTCCAGTACTGGACAAGATGCTTTTACTGAAAACAGAGAGGAAGGGGACACTCTGTGAGTTTATATATTCTCTTTCTCTCCTTTCTCTTCCCTTGGAAACCTTTCAGACTGAAACACAACCCCTTGACTTAAAAACATCAGGCCCAGAAAAGCAATGCAGGTGTTTTTTAGCTTGCACTGAGCAGAGTTTTACCAGGGCACATGAGTAATGCCAAGGTAGGTACAAATCATTACGCTCAATCTATGTGAAGACCTCTCACCTCTTGGCATATAGTCTGAGATCTCCTGTGGTTTGTGCTTTATACTTTGCTTTTTACATTTGACATGTGTGATCACCAGTTTTGTTCTCAAGCAGTGCTGGGGAGATGCTCCGGTACCTAAGATCTGTCACGGTGTATGCACATTTTTAATTGTGAATGATGACTGCATGGGAATGGGAAAGGAAACCACCACAGCTTCCTCATGACACATTCTCACCCCATATTTTCTGGTTGCCACCATTGTTGCTTGCACAGCAACTTTTGTGGGTGGTCTGAAGATTTAAAATTATAATAAATAAATACAATTAATAAATAAATAAAAGAAATAATTGAAAAGAATTATACACCCCAGCAGGAGCTATCCTGACCTGAGTGCCAGGGAGGTTTGGGTTCTCTGCAAGTCATGAAAAGATCTCTGTTGCCAAATTTTGGAGTTTTGCAGGCTTCACTTCACCTTCATTCTCTTTAGTTAAACATTCCAAAGTACTGTTGATTTGCACTGGTGTATTGTCATGCTGGTTTGTTTGTTGGGTTTTTGGTTTTTTTCTAAAAGAGAAAACACTCTGTACCTGACTATTAACTTTCGACTTTATTAGGTTTAAGTTTAGTAAACCCACAGTGTTTGCTTTCACTAAACTCCTTGGTATGGCTAGTTTAATATTTAACAATCTTTTAGGCAAGGTAAAGAATTGGCTTTTTTTCTTTTTTAAAAATCCCAGTGTGACTTTGCCCTCGTTAATCTAACAATAGGCTGTTCCATCGCTGAGCACATGGATAACTGCAAACACTGGTGAAAGGTTTGGAAGACAAAGGGAGAAAGGCGGATATGCGGTGGTGCCAAAGTCACTTTGACAGAGGTTCTCCGGTGCGTAGCAACAATACAACAGCCTGAACTGTTTAACGCTCACTTAAACATAACATCAGACTTCATGTAATATCTATAAATAACAATGCTACTTTAAGCAGCGGGAGTGCCAGAACTTCATTTTAAAGTGTTCTAACTTGGTGATTTATAGACTTCTATCAAACTACTGTATTATAAATGTTAAATATAAATGTTCATACGTCCAATTTTCTGACTTTTCTTAATATATCTGTGGTGTAAGAAATCTTCCTGTTTCTTTCTTCCAAACCAAACAGATGGCTGGATGAAGCAACATGTCTGAAAAGCTCGTCTGTCAGCTTATTGCAGTAGCTGGATATAACATCCCATCCACTCCCAGGCTCATATGAAATCACACAAGTTCAATGGAGAATGCTATAGGACAAGTAAGAGGTTAGAAGAAAACAAAAACCAAAAAATAAAACTCACCAAAAAAACCCCCCACAAACCCAAAGCTCAAACCCTGTGTTCCATAGTTGTACTTTTGTTTCTTATGGGGTCTTGGAAACACAGTTAGAGCTAAACTCCTTTTGCTGATTAAAGGCAGAACAGGAAAGATTAAATGATTAAACCATTATCATGTCTTTAAATGCCGGGTGAAAGCTGGTATGCAACCATGGAAAATCAAAACAGGTGCCACCTCGGCCCAATTTCAACAACCCCTGCAAATAGAAGGAATAGTTCCTGCGTTAGTAACCAGCCTTTCAACTGGAAAGGCTCTGGGTAAATGACTGTAAAGCATCTTAATTAAAATGAGTATGGTGGTTTCGCTTGCTCAGCCTGTCTCCTTGTGATTTGTTACATCACATACCGTCACAAATTTGGCACAACTGGCATTGCTCTTATCAAAAACACGACTCAAGGAGAAAGAGAAAACGAAGACCTGTACTAGAGTGTTTTATTTCTCTGGAGTGGCAGTTTAGAACCCCATTTGGTAGCTTTCTGCAAATATGATTTTGACTCCCTTGCTTTTAGCTCCTATTCTGACCTCCACAGCTTGACTATGCCTGCAGAGAGCATGTCTCATGTAGATTACCTGCCAGTTTCATGAAGCTGATGTTTAACATGGAATACTGATAAGAATGCATTTACCAGACGAATGTTGACTTTTCATTTATTGAACAAATATTAGGCATAATTCTTGGATGTCCTACACCTGTACATCTGAACCAGATGCATCACTGCTCTGAGCTGGTGCTAGGAAGTGAAGAGGAACGGAACTGGTGAGTCAGTCCATAACAAGAGACTTGTTGCTTTTTAATAAATCAAAGACAACAATCATCTAATTTTGAAAGTTGGTGAATGATCCCACTTCATGGGTGTGAAATAACCACAGAACCAAATAATCTCTTAATCCCTGTTTAAATGACTACACAAAGAAACACGCATCTGTCTGACTTGTGCATACAATTCATTTAAGTGCACAGTTTGGTGCAAGAGCACATGAATTTAGCAAAATCAAATCACAAGTCTGAGAAAATTTTTAACAGAAAGCTGAGTTTCTATTCAGCAGATCTTGTAGTGAGCTACACCAGGCCATTCTGTCTCTAAAAGGTAGGTGGCACATTTCTGCATGATTGCTATGATCTGCCCGTTCTTATAGATAGATGTTCAAGTTTTAGAAATATTCATTTTTTTTGCCATGTCTACAGGAGTTAAAATTTCATACTGCAATCAAGTTAAAGTTAACATTTATAAATTACTCTGGTTTCACAATGGGTTTTGCTTGGCTAAGTAACTTCACATTACTTAACTTGTAAGAAAAAGCCCTTGTGGTTTGCTGTCACATGACGACACAGCCATTTAGATTAGATGAAAAATTAACAGTCCATAGACCAGGATCAGGAATCTTTTGTGTTTTGACCTGTCAATCTTAACACTTTTATGGACAAGACGTTCTGTGTTCATGAATGGTGACTACATCATGGAGGAGCAATCTCTAACAATCTGTTTCAGTGAAAAATACTGGAACTGGTTATATTTTGGGACCTGTTTCTAGCAGGGGCCTTACCAACAATACAAGAATTTGCCTTAATGACTAGTAGTGTTATTCCAGTTTCTTCCCCATGTTCAGGCCATAGTCCTCAATGGGTAAGTAGCTCCTTAAACTCCTATTAGTCCTGCCTTTAAATTCCTGTTCTACCAAAGAAAACAAATTAATGTAAGAGAGCCCTAAAAGCAAAACTGCAGAACTTGATGAACAAGGTGATGCTGACACAATAGTTCAGTTGATTTTCCATGCAAAAGTATTCCGAAAGCTGATGGGCTATCAACTTAACTTACCCAGTCAGGGTAGCCTGTAAGGTCAAGAAAAATTATATAGGGGCTGGGGCACTTACAAATAAACCACAGAAAAGCAAAGATAATGAGGACAGAATGTGTTGCAGCCCATCCCTTTGGGGACCTTGAGCAAGGACCTACTGGCAGTACAAGCATTTTATGGTAGCACAATATATCTCAGTGCCTTCCTCCCTCTCCCCAGCTTCATACTGTTTGACCTGATGGCCAAACTCCACAGTTTGATATGGTCTAGATTTTTACCCATTTTCTTTACAGAAGTAAGTAGCATAATAAGTAGCAAAGAAGAAGACAAAGACAGACTGTGTGTATATGTAGAGCAGAATGTCAAATCACACCTAGGAGTAGGCTTTTATTTTCTTCTGCTTTTAAAATTCTAGCATTATTGAGGGAATGCAATATTGGAAAAAAAAAAAAAAAGCAGCAAGACAACTAAGGATAACTTCAGAGGAGGTAAATGCAAGGCTACCAAACACATGAAGACAACTTCAAGGAAACAGCAGAATTTTTAAAACAAAGTTTCCTAGGGAGCTGTACTTGCAGTCAGCTTCCAAGTGTGTTCCCTCTGCTGAAGGCAGCATGTGCTTAACACATGTGCTGGCTCAGGATTAGGCAACTGACAGTTGTGGGTATTGTAGAATATACTGACATTCCTTAGCTGCTCTACTGGAAGGGGATTATATATCCCAGTGATATCAGGCTGAAGAAGATCCTGGGAATAAGGAAACTGTTGCATGTCAGTAAATGGTCACTTAAAATGCAAGCTTTGAACACTTCTATTGCAAACTTGCCCCATCCTTGTAAGCCAGCTGCAAAGCCTAGGAGGAACAAAGGGCATCAATTGCAATGAAACGCTCCTTTCCAAAAAGCAAACCATCCTTTCTGGCCACCAGCTGTAACGGTTCCCCACAGGACCCCTGCCATCCCACTGGACCCCAGCAAGCAAAGCAGGATGCTGCCTGCCCAGCTCCTGTACTGGAAGGCAGGATGCAGTGATGGCAGTGCTGTACCTGGTTCACAGCCTCTTTTGTCCCCACTGCCCCAGTAGCTCATTCTGCAACAACATCACTTTGAAGATACCAGGAAAGAGAAGGTAATTTCATGTGAAAAATGTAACACTGAAAATCCTGATTGCTTCTGACCATCACAGATCCTGCTACACCTCCCACGACAATTTGTCTCGTGGACTAACTCCAACTTGTGTAGCTGTGTTTACTGGGTAATTATACTTTTTTAAATTATCCCAGCAGTTTCAATTAGCCACGGTGCTATTCATTTCCTTTCAAGATCCCATGCACTATTACAGCATGCTGACAAGCAGCTGTTATGTTTCACCCAAAAAGTGACTGCATGGCAGTGGCGAGTGAAAGCCATTCCTATGCAGGTATTGTGTGATTGCCCAGGATTAGAAAATGCTTTGGGGTTCCTTGGGGGTGATCAATGCTACATTAGTGTAGAGTAATAGTCATCAAATAGTAGAGTAACTCACTGCAATGTAGGTAGGATGCTCTGGGTAATTTAATTTTTTAATTTAATATAATCCTGTAAAAAGCTTCTGGCTCTGGTAGGTGAGTGGAACTTCATAGCTCAACAAAATTAAAGTGAGAAGTACTATAAATTCTAGTCTGTACATTTAACACACAGTAACAGCCACAATTTTACTTATTTCCACAAGAGAAAAAAAAACAACAATGCAGACAAGAGAAGCTGATAGCAAATGTGTTACTTGGAAACCACTGTCCAGGTAGATACCACCACTGTACTGTGTGCTTGCTCCACATGTTCAACACCTTGTGGATTCAATGTGCCAAAGACCAGATTTGTTTTGTTTGTTTGACAAGCCAGGTTTTTATCCTGCCTATCCAACTTCTTATCCATGCCTTAAAATAAAGCATGAGACGGCCATCCCTCATTTCCTCTACCAAACCATTAGGAATCCTGTAATATCAGGAATTTATTTCAAAGAGGAATAAAACCTCTGTAACCTTTGTAGTAGCAAAAAAAACAAACCAAACCAAACCAAACACCTTACTACTTTTAAGGGGGGGGGGGGAAGGTATTCACTGATGGCCTATCCAAGAAAGGGAGATTCCAGCTAACAACCAAAAAGACGCTGTCTACCCAAATGAGATATCTGTGTAGTCAGACAACTTAATGAAATCACCATCAATCAGCAGCTTACAGCTTCCCCAGACACAAACAAAATTCTGTGACATGTCTGCTTTGCTATGGAAACATCTTGGTATTATATATATTCATTAGAAGGGCGAGTGGTATCAGAGCTACAAAACTGTACTTCCAATACACTTCTGCCACTAATAGCATACTGATATACATTTACGTAAGATTATGTCTTTACAAGGCAGACTTGAACTATGAAATCAAGGTGTCTTTTTGTCTAAAATGTTGTCATACCTGTGGCCTATGAAACCAAATTTTGTTTGGCTTGGGAAGCACTTTAAAGAAAACTTTATGCTCATAGACTGCAAACAAACAGCAGAATTAATGTCTGAAGTCCAAGCATGCCCTGAAACAGTTATAGTCTTTCTTTTCCGTCTGACTAATTTTACCAAAGCATTCAACCACTGAAATAGTTTTACCTGTTAGACTGCTGGTTTCAGCCCTATTGAGTAAGCTCAGGTGCAGCAAAGACTTGGATATTCGTATTTCTGTAAAATACAGGCCTGAGAAAAAGATGCCGATGCCATCTCCCACTTGCCATTTCTGCATTACCAACTTCTTGAATGATGTGGGTGATGCATGGCTCCCAAAACCATAGATGAGCCTAAGGCAGATTTACAGGGCAGACCTGCAGGGAAACCTGTCAAATAGGAGGTTGCCTCTGGATAAGCCTCCAGAATCTTGCTAACTGCTGAAATTTCAATCAAATTATGAAACATTTCCTTTCAATACACCTTGCAGGTGGGCTAGGTATGTCACTACTTTGGTCAATTGTTGAATGCTCTAAGATGAAGGTGCCTTCAAATTGATGAAGTCAGATAGGGTAGAAGATGAACAAAACCCAAGAGTTTGGGTGTGGTACTACTGACACCCAAAGCTGATGGGTGGTTTCTATGCAGGTGAAATAATTCATCACTTGGTGAGACAGCAAGTTATGTCAAACATGGAGCACAATCAGTGACTTAACAAAAATGCAGGATTATCATATTCCCACAAACATTTGTCTTATGCACACACACTATCAAAAATCTAACAGAGTTGGGGCTTTTGTTATTTTCTTTGGTGTTGTTTCCCCTCTAATGACAGCTAAATCAAAGAAATAAAACAATGCTGGAATTAAACTGATCTAAATTTAAGTGAGTCTTT
Source organism: Margarornis squamiger (assembly GCA_035222235.1). NCBI lineage: Eukaryota > Metazoa > Chordata > Aves > Passeriformes > Furnariidae > Margarornis > Margarornis squamiger. The sequence continues at coordinate 21,280,742 of JAWWTY010000123.1, read as the reverse complement.
ACCTTTCCCTTAAAAATGGATTCGCTAGTTGACAGGACAGTACAGCAGTGACAGTGCATTGCCATCTTGAGGCTGGTTAGCAGAACTGCACATCCAAACGAAAATACATCTATTTGTTACCAACCACAACAGTATTTTAGCCAGAAGTGAAAGCCATTATAAAACACACAGCATTAACACCATATGTTTTTGCTTTATTTTTATGCCAGGGCCTCTGTATTTTATTTTTTTTTTTGGAATTGGATATTCTTTAAAAGTTGGAAAACCCTTAACAGTAGAACAAAAGCAAACAAACAAATAGAGCTACTTAGTATATTAGATTCTGTCAGAAAGAGAAACAAGACTATTCATCTCATATTAGCGAGAAAAATCTGAAGTTAAAGCTTAATTAGCAATACAGATTTCCCAGATCCTTTAAAATTACTGCTCAAGTTTAGTTCAGCACCAAAGACTGCTGCAGATTAAAAGATGACCCCAAATTACTACCAAATTACTACTTCCTGTAATATTACAAAAACATGGGTACACAGTCATACATATTAATACAGATAAGTTTACAACATAGGGGTGTTCATAAAGAAAACAGCATGCTTTGCAGATATAAGACATTCTGGTGTGGATTATAAGGGGTAAGAATCACCAAAATACATTCAAAGGTATTAGCTACGTAAATTGTCCTTGCAAGAACTCACCTTTACATAGATCTCTGTAATACAAACCTATGCAATAATCTGGCACTATGCTCAAATAAAACCTAGAGAGGTGATATACATAAACACTCTAATGTTTTACTCTTTTTTATCTTTTTTTTTTTTTTTTTTTTTTTTTAGTTAAGTTTGGAAAAGATCACTTGGAAAACACGTCTGTTGATATTCCCATCCCTGAATAGCATGGAATATGCTTGAATTTACAGTTACATGGGAAGTACGAAGCTGAAACTGTGAGGTGTATATATATAATTGATTCGTATAAATGCTTTTAATAGAGGTCAGAGACATCTGATTTTCCTTGTTTGTGAAACCAATTACATCTATATGGCTCCTCACAAAGTAGGTTTTGGTTTACAGGTAGGTTTACTAAAATGGTTAAATTTTTTTTTCTTATCCTCTTTTCTAAGCAAACTGGCCTGTACTCAAAACCCACAAATGGCCATTTGAAGCCTGTTGTTTCTACACCCAAGGTGAAGTATGTTTTCCTGAGCTATCCAAAGGTCTTTAAGCAAACAAGAAAAAGCCTTTCTGAAAGTTACCTGCTTGGTTTGCAGGCTGCCAGCCCTTGGCAGAACCCAGGGGTCCTGTTGGCTTGAGGGCTGGAGCAGATGTGGTGTTGGCGGGAGCAGGTCTCACATCCACGTTGTCTTGGCAGGCAGGCACGCTCCTCACCGGGCTGGCCGTAAAAGCAGCAGGCCGGGTAGCGTCCAGGGAATCACTGCTCAGAAACAAGGGGAGAATAAATAAAATGCCTCTTGCCAGAACAAGACAATTTGTGAAATGGAGTTGTTGAGTGACATTTCCTCACCCTGCTGCAACAAAGCAGCACCCACTGCTCTGTCATCCCCAACTGTGCTGTGGTAGTTACACATTCAAGCTGTTTTTTTAAGAACTGGACACTTGACACTGGAGTAATGTCTGCCAGAAGTCAATATAGTCTACTAAATCCCTTCACAATTTCCCTTTAAAATAATTAAGTTTCAACATGATACAGGTCAAAGTAGAACTCTTGCTGTAAATTTGGTACACTCCCAAACCTTTTCAATACTTCTTTTTTTTTTTTTTTTTTTAAATCTTGGGACTAGGCAAATACTCATATAGTCAGATCATACTTGCATATCTTAATAAAAATCATCAATCTAAAAGTGACTGAATTAAATGAAATTTTGTTCAATGGGCCACTGCTCCCCCAAACGATTAAGTATATTAAAAGAGTTCTAAGTTTCTTTATTCATTAAACAGTGTGCACAATATTTTATATTGCCTCTTTAGAGCAGTTTACAGCTGCTTTTATATTTTAAGGCTTAGCAGAACTCTTTTAGCTCTTTAAAAACACACATGATGAAAACTGAACTTAATAACAATTCATGTAGAGTGTAAGTAGCCACTAAGGATGCCGCCAGCAAGAAAATTTTTCATTTCTCCCTTGCCTTTGGGAAGCTGAAAACAAATATTTTCATTTGAAATATTCAAAATAGAGGAATAATTGCTAATGAAAATCATTTGCAAACCAAAAGGACCACAAAAACAGGAAATTAAATCAACAGCATTGCAAAATACAGCCAAAATCATTCCAAATACATATTTTGCACAATTTGAAAACCCATCAGTTAACACACTGGAAGCCCTGTATTCTTTCCTCTATTGAAGGAAAAGAAATTTACAGCACACGTGCACCATGTGTATTTCACTGGGATCATTCCTGGAATTATAGATTGTGCCAAGTTCATAAAGTAAAAGTCCACAACCCCTTTTTGCTTTACAAGTGTTGCACCACACAGTATTGCCTTGCCCATACAACATGAAAGATCTTGGACACAATGTGAGACCAAAACACAAGTTCATAACCCTGATTTTTTTTTTTTTTTTGTCTCTAGATCTACAGGGTAAATAATTCATCTATTCAGAATCTTCTTCTGGGTAAGGGATAAAACAACTATTCACAATTTAGAGAATATATCTGAATGCTCAATTTAATGGGTAACAGCTACTGCAATTGTAGGCTTTTGCTAACAGTGGTGGCTGTGCTGAACTTACACTGATGGAGTTGCTACATGCAGTGTGCACAAGCCCAGTGAAGCACAAAGTGAGACCCCGCATTTTGTCATGTTCAAATGTTGAAAATATATTTAGAGACATTTGTATAGTGCAAATGGAGGCACTGAAAGCACACATTAGTCTCCTTAAAGGCTTAGGATACAAGTCTTTATCACAGCAGATTTTGAGGCAGTGGAGATACACTGCATAAAAGCGCTATTGCAGACTGAAAGAAAAAGGATAGGAAAATATGCTCTCACATGAAGTATCAGCTCAGCAGTTGAAGACGACAAGGTAGTTTGGGATTGGCTTCCCCTATGAAAAAAGTGCATGTCTGCAAATTCATTGTTACAGAAACGTCCTCCTGTACTGTTGAGTATATTTGACACATAACCCAACAAACCCATTCCTGGTCAGAGCCCCACTGCAACTTTAGGAATTCCTTGTTAACACTGTTGGTGCTAAAAAGAGAAAGTTTCCTCCTTCTCTATCCAAGAGACTAATTTCTCCTGTCAAATTGCTTTTCCAGTCTAGCACCTCTTTACAGCCTTTGTCTGGAACACATAAATAATAAATAATACAAACCATCTATCATAAATAAGAAAACCCTGCTGAGTCAGCAGCTGTCTTGTACAGAAGAGGCTATTTGACAAGCAAAATGGATCTAAGACATGCAAAAAGGGTACCCTGCAGGTAGGAGAAGGCAAGGGAGCAGCCTCTGACCGCATGCCCACATTACATGATTGTAATGCTGACTGGAAACTACCATTGCCATTTTTGTGGTTTCATTCTAAGGCTTGTGAACGATGTGGCATGCTAGTTCATGGTATCACAGTATATTCTGAGTTGGAAGGGACCCACAAGGATTATCAAATCCAACTTTTAAGGGAATGGCCCATAGGGGGATTTCCTGAAGCAAAAGATTATTAGAGACACTTAGGCTTTCATTTAGAAATTAGGTGAAATCCTAATGACCCCAAATTAAAAGACCCAGATATAAACTACCTGTGAATTTTTTTATCACCCCTGGCAGCTTATGTGCTAGGAACCTATTTAGGCAAGAAGCTTCCCAAGGGAAAAGCTTGAAGCCATCACTCTGACAGAGAGCACTGTGCTGGCCTCAGGGCAAAACTTCTGACAGGTCTGGAATGTCCTTTGTACTCTG
>JAWWTY010000123.1:21249330-21271830 GCA_035222235.1 Margarornis squamiger | reverse complement strand
GAATGAAAGAAGTTCTCTGTTGCTTCCTGCCTTTCCTAATAGACAGTCCCATGTACTTGTAAGTGACAGCAACCAAATGGAGCCACTTTGGGAATCTCAGCTTTCTAGCAGAAGTACGTGAGCGCATTTCCAAAAATAAATCTTCAAAACCAGGAGAGTTTCTCCCCACATGGCGAGCAAATGATGAATAAACATATAGGAGAAAGTTTCCATTTGTGTAACAATCTACCTTTACTTTCAGTTTATGCCATAAACCACACACAACAGTGAGTGAAGGAAAAAAGGAAAGGGAAGTCAGAGAATTAATTTTCACCACTATTATTAGTTCTAATATAGTATCACCAAAAAACACCACAGCTAAAGAATAAAGTCTTGCTGGCAGCATGGCCTGGGCTTTACCTGTAGTGCACAGACAGAACTCCTGGGGATGCTTTGTCTTTGAATGTGTATGTAAAAAGGTTTTCTAGTAAGTACCATTCAGTGGTAAAAATAAAATTAGCATTCAGAGTTGTGTTATATCACTACAATTCTGTTAATATTCCTTTTTTTCCTTTTTGAAGTGGATATACTGCAACATTAAACATTTTGATACAGTTTGTTTGTGCCTAAGAAACTTCTATTTCCTCTCCCCGTGGTTAGGCCTTCTTTAGCCTTTTCTAGTGACTGAGGTCACCTTGGATGCCACAAAACAGGAGGGAAAGAACTAATTCTTGTTACTCAACAGAAGTTTCTACATCAAGTGGATCCAAGCTACTTATAATTTGGTCTTATCTCTAGAAGGGTCTAATTCTTGTGAAAGTGCAAATAAGTACATGAAAACCCACAAATTATTTCTTCCTTAGCACAACTTAATACATACTGCTCTGTACAATAACCAAATAGACTTCTCCCTTTGTGGTTGAAGTTATAAAAACAGCTTTCCACTGAAGCAAGTGTCAACGTAGCTGTGGTCAGGAAACGAGAACAAACAGTCCTGTGCACTGAACAGAATCAGTGTTGGAACAAAGGGCCTAGACAGCAAATAATTTTTAAAAGCGTTATTTGCTAGACTGCATAAGAGTTATTTGATTTCATACATTAAAAGCGAGCTTTGAAAAATAGCAGCTCTTTGTTCCTGGAGCACCCTTGCAACCCAACACACTGCTTACTTACTCAAGGAAATGTTGCAAATAATTCACCTGGATAGAGGTTTCAAGCCAGAGTATCTTGTTTCTTCACTAGCCAGCTATTTAGAGTTATGGTGCCTCCCTCAGATGTTCACGACGCAACACAAACAGCACCATGCGTGTTAGAAGGACACTTGGTGCGGGTGAGGAGACCCTCAGTACGGTGGACTTGCACAAACACCATCAGCAGGACCAGGGTGCAGATTACTTCTGCAGAGATGTGAAGCCAGCAGGATTTGAAGTTGGTGACCTCATGCCAAAGAAGAGAACAAGCACACTGCTTCAAGCATGCAGACGACAGAAATGTGCTTTGAAGGAGAACCCAGTTTCCTTTGAGTCCTAAGAGGCAACCATGCACACGCTCAGACAATACCTCTTGCTCTTTGGCAACTCCAGAGCACTTATGGACTTCCTGGAGGGTCCCAGAGCCTGCAGAGGAGGCTTAGCGACAGGTGTGATGAGCAGGGCATCCAAGAGCGAGCGGTAGACACCAGGTTCGGAGAGTCTAGCAAGCGTTTAAAAAGACCCACAAACAAACTAGGTGATCACACAAAGTCCAAGTTGGCTGGGACCACTGAAAAGCCAAATACCTTTATGAAAAGCCTATATGGAGAAACTGAACCCATGATAACTGATGTAGGAATTATGTCTAAATAAGAAGTTCACAAAGTGGAGGTTGAACACTTCAATGGAAGCACAAGGCAACCCACTGGGATGCGGGAAAATTTTTTTTATCTTTTTTTTTACCATTAACAAAGTAAAATAAAAAGTAATTGGAAAACAGTGTTTATTTAATCTTTTTCTCATATATTTTAATTTTCTGGTTTTGTGTATGCTTTATAATGTACATAATTTATTAGTACATTAGGGCATCTATGTAATTTAGAAAAACATAAACATATGTATTATTGCATGCTCAAAAAATACTTTACTGATATGAATGGATGACTGAAAATTTTTTGGTCTAAGCAAGCCTTTATAAAAAGCAATACAGTAAAGACTTAGATGGAACTCAGAAAGTGACTGTTTTCAAGCATTGAAAAGTTCCTCAAAGATACAAATTATTCACAGTCGTCCATGGAACACAAATGTTATTTACAGTTAATTTACTAATTGGACTGTAAAACAGGTACCATGAGGAACAGAATGGTAGAATTACTCACCAAAGTTCAGAGCAGCAGTCTGGAGCTAAAATAGGGCATGGGAGCCTTGGACATATTCTAACGACTTGCCCATCACTCTATTGTGAAACAGCTGATTTCACAACCCTGCCAGGGACCAATTGTTCTTGTGTGACCTTGAACTTTCTTAAACTAAGCTATTAAACATTCCTTCCAAAGTTGATGTCTACCTGGCTCGGACAGCAAGAGCAGCAGACACAGCAGCAGCAGCCATGCTCTTAATTTTTGATCTCTGCTTGAAAGGAGAAAGAACTGGAAAAGGAGTGGTTCCGAGGATTGGCAGACTTCCCGATGGATTTTCCAGCAGTACTTTTGTAGCACAGAAGCTTTGAGCCAACACAGGAGAAAACAGAGAAAGTAGCAAAGATTGACACAAACACAAGTACAAAACCAGACCACATCAACCACTGGAAAGTTATGTGATTGTAGGTTTCCAGCTCACAGAGATGTCAGGCAATGTATTAGCCACTTGAATACTAATATGGAAAACAGCAATTTTGATTTCACCCACAAATAAAACTTCCCCTTCGTGAACATTTAGCATCTGTCAGCCTTCAAATTCCACATTCTAGACTCTGCCTCACACACCTGAGTCATTTCCACTGAGCCAGGGCCCAGAACACTCCAAGTGGATCCCTGTAAGATTCCATGGTATGGACATAATGAACCTTAAAGATCATCTACCTTCTTGTCTTTTTCATAATAAATAATAAACATAGAAAACGTTGGAGTATTTGCTGATATGAACTTCAGCAGGTCCATTTTTAGCCATTTTTACCCTCAGCATCATCCTCACCTCTTTTTCATTTTCCTTACATAGAAATGAATGTGAACCGACAAAAAAAAAAAAAAAAAAAAGTGAAAAAAACAGACTGGCTTCACAATAATTTCTACACAGGTGAATCTGTAACTCAGGTTCTTAATTTAAAATTTCACTATTATCCACTGAATTGATGTGTACTTTTTAAAACAATTACAGAAATCAACAGAACACTCCAAACACTTACACAGCTATACACCACTTCTCAGATTTAAATGCAAAAACACTGCCTGAATAGCTTGCTTATGTGTACCAGTCTCCTGTAGGTATATCGTAAAAGATTTACCTTCTATGGCTTAGGGATGATTTAGACTGAAAGCTTGAGATGTTATTGAAAGAGTCTGCTTCACAAGCAGGCAGAGATGCTTCATGCCTGCCCAAAAGCAGCAAGAGAAGAAAAGTCATTAATCAAAAACACTTATTACACCTCTGGCAATGCTACCTAAAGCTCAGGAGGAGTTCATTTAAGGATTTTTTTAAAAGCCCTCTTTACTCATAAAAACCAACCAAAAACTCCCCCCCCCCCCAAAAAAAAAAAAAAGAAAAAAAGAAAAGTATGATTTAATATCCTGTAGTGTTTATTGAAGCACTTTCTTTCACTACTGGTAACCACTATATTCCAGATGTCCCATCGCTACACCATGTAATGCTTGTATTCTCCTCCAAAAACTTCAGGCTATTCAACAATTTAAAAACACACACTTTGTAGCAAGGGTGACTAACCTTTGAAAGTCAGGTGAATAACATGTGGAATATCAAAACAGCATGCATTATTGCACACTCTGCTTTCCCCACAAAACTTTCTTCCACACTTGGACACCATATATTTTCCTCACGTCACCAACTTTGGCCAAAAAAGTCCAAGTGAATCTTCTACCCATGACTGCTTTTCCTCCTCCATCAAAGGGCTATTTTAATTTTTAAATTATTTTTCTAACTTTCGCCTAAAAGCTACTTGAATTTCTAATTATTATTTTCAGAGGGTCAGGAAACACTTGTAAGCTGCTCCACCTTGACTGCATCATCATAAAAACCCACGTGAAACTGTATGACTTTAAAAAAAGACAGATTTAGATTAGATATTAGGAAGCAAATCTTTACTGTGAGGCTGGTGACGCACTGGAGCAGGTTGCCCAGAGAAGCTGTGGATGCCCCAACCCTGGAAGTGTTCAAGGCCAGACTGTTTGGGGCTTTGAGCAACCTGGTCTAGTGGAAGGTGTCCCTGCCCATGACAGGAGGGTGTTGGATCTTTAAGGTCCCTTCAAACCAAACTATTGTGTGCTTCCGTGTACGTAAAATTACAGTTTCAAACCCTGCCTTTCTAATAGAGGTGGCTCAGATGTACCTGGCAAGAGCAGGAGGCAGCCCGAGGGCCGTTTCCACATGCAGGGCTGCAGAAGGCGGCCACCCTGCCGGGTCAGCAGGCAGGGGGAACTCAGCAGTCTGCGTGGCCACAGAACACTTCACAGGGAGATGAGGTGCTTTATCAGCTGGCAAAAGGCTTGCTGTGTCTGGAGCAGGCAACTCCACAGTAATTTCCCTAGTTGATGTCAATTTCACAAGTAATTATAATGAGACAATAAATATATGGAGAAAAAAATCTCTCATTTGATTAAAAAAAAAAAACAATTAACAACCCTTTTTTGCATCTTTTGTAAGAAGAGTGAGTAGCGGGTGAGGGCTTTTCTTCCTTCTTTCCTAGGAAGGAAATACTCATCCCCTAGGAATCAGACCATGCTGAAACCAATTTTTGGGGGCGTTTTTACAGCTCACGTTTGAGCGCTTGTTTAACCACAACCCCAAACTAGTTGGATAAAGTAGTTACTCAGAAAATAAACTTGAACAAGAGCAAAATCAATATATTAGAAGCTCGACCTAGTGTAAGTAGATGACACTTTAGAGATTGTGGCTACTTGGCTGCTGGTATTTAAAATCTGAAAAATTGAAGGAAGATGAGGTGTATGCTTGACTAAGACTTCCAAAAGGTTCTCAAACACAAGTTCTATGAAACAAAAGGAAGCAGAAGGACAAGTAGCACTGACCACATGAAAGCAGTATTTCTCCCCCATATTTTACTTCCTCTTGCTTGTCATTAAATCAAAACAACCATTAACGATCTGACAGTTTTAGTTTGGTCAGCCTGAGACTTCCTCTTCTCCCCAGCCTGACACTCATTTGCCAATTAAATGAGAAACTTCTGTCTTTGCAAATTCCCTTTTCTGTGTTGACTACAACTGAGGGAAGTTGTTTAGGAAAACTGATGCAGAAACATCAAACCTGCCAAAAAGGAGCCCTGGCTGAATTGAAGAGAGTACAGCAGCAGTTAACAATTCACGACAAAACAGGTGTATGCACAGATTCTATCCTTTCCTGGAGCTGACCTCAAGTTCTCCATAAAGCACACAACAAAAATCAAGATTAATACCTACTACCTAATACTGCATCTTTGTATTTATACCATGAGTAATTCCACTAAAAGAAAAGATAAAAGTAAGTTGTAAGATTGTAAAAAGAATGTATATAAAAGACCGATCTAAAGACCTGCTGGCATTGCATCTGCTTCATACTAGTTATGCATTTTATCAGGAAGTGCCAGATTCTGTGGTTTACATGGTCTAAAGTTGACAGGATTACTTTTTAAGATGACTTTTTACAACTTTCTGGAAAGGCTGTAATTGGTCTTAAATATTTTACTGTTAAACTTACAGGAGGACATTGCATATGTGAAATAGAGTAATAATGCACTATAAATTACAGTAGTTGGCTATATTGCCATACAACTAGTTGAGGCTTTCAATAAAGAACTAAAACTACAATAAAAAAGCATTATGAAATCTGCCTTATAAGCAGTGAACTTAACTTTAATCTAGTAATCAAATCCAGATCCTTCATTCATTTTACAGCAAGCTTTCTCTTTCCTGGTGGTTTAGTAGTGGGTGGTATAAATCACAGAGCTTCGGTCAAGAAAATGAGGACCTATGCCAGTCACTGACAACAAATGCAAGGCTTCAGGAGCAAGACCCTTGCCTGGCCCAATTTTGCTTTACTAAAAGCCTGACATGGCACTCATCAATTGTTTCATACAGATTTCTGATAGCTGCCATTTTGTAAAAAGGGGGCTTTGGAGATCAGATCTGCTGTATTTCCCCCCCAAAAAGAGAGCTATAAAAGCAGTGACATCAGTTCAGTAACAAACATATCAAACATAGTTGCTACCCTGATGACCTCCCATTTCAGGAGAGAATCAAGACTACACAACTTTATAAAATAATTTATGTTTTCCTTCCCACACTCAATGCTAAGCCTTTCTTCTACAGCTCTGCAGAAGCTGCTCAGATTTCTGCCCTTCTTGAGCAGAAAACTCTTATCATCTACTTTTTTGATCCCTAGTATAAATACTTTGGCTCTAATCCTGAACCACCATGAACATACCTGTCCATTCTGATTTCTCATTTTAAAGATGTTCTCTTGCTAGGTTAATTTTGCCAAATAATAAACTTGGAGACATAGGCCTTGAGTGACCATAGATTTAAATTTCTTTTTCCTGGACTCAGATGCAGAGCTAGGATTTAGAAAAGACCCCTTGATACTCAGAACACAGTAGTTGTAGTGGTATCTGCAAGGCATTTCTGTAGCTCAGTAGAATCACAAAATGGTCTGGGGTTGGAAGAGACCTTAAAGACCATCTAGTTCCAACCCCTCTACTGCGGGCAGGGACACCTTTCCCTAAACCAGGTTGCTCAGAGCTCCATCCATCATGGTCTTGAGCACTTTCAGGGATGGGACAAGTAGATGCAATCATACTAGAGTTTCATTGGAAGACATGAATGTCAATTACTGAAGTAGTACTTTTTCCCCCTGCCCTTTTCATCCAGATTTTCTGCTTAAAAAAAACCTCACCAGGAGTATTGCTGTACATCTTCTACATACATTTTTCATCTTTGGTGATTTAAGAGAATGTGGTGCTGAAAACATCATAACCAAATCTTCTTGACTGTATTGGTTCAAACCAAAGGTTATCATGAAAGTACCCACCATCCCTTCCTAACTAATATCATGTTAGCTCATGGAGGTACCTGCTTCTCCCAGATGACAAAAAAGTCTTCAAAAGACAACAAAACAGGCTTTTATTTTGATGTCAGGTTCCTCCTCACCTCTCAGCTAATTGAGACTACTGCTTTAAAGGTGAGCCTGTCAATTCCAAATCTCAGTATTGGTTTTCTGTTTGCAAAAAGCCCACAGAGGTGTGGGCAATAGTATATTTCTGTATGCTTTACACAAGCATGAGTATCTGTCTAGGGGCCTGGCAGCACCAGGTACTGCTCATTTAATTCTCATTTTTAAAGGAACAATTTTGTTTCATGTCGTAACTTTGTACTTGTGCATGTTTAATGAACACAAGCTACCTGAAACTAAGAATCAGTCCTGAACAATGAAATACAAACCATCTTAAAATGCTATAGACCTTCAATAAGAGCATCACAACCCTCCAAATTACTGTCACTGTCTAGTACTCATAGATGACCTCCAAAACACCACCAATCTGCCAAGATAAGCACCAGTAAAACTATCCATGGCTAAGGACAGGAATTTTTACAGATATTCTCCTACTTTTTTTTTATTGGATTGCAGCACAGCACAGTGTTATGAATTAAATAATCTACATTTTAAAAAAATACTTTTATATTTTTAATCCATATTTGCTCTTGAGCTGTTGAGACCACTGAAAAGCTACTCCACCCAAGTGATAGTGGACACCTGCTGATAACATACACATGCTCAATATTGTGTCTCATTTTAACTCATATCTTATTTTAACTCATTTCATAACTGTTCATGAATTTCCTCAGCTTTATTTAATTTTCTCCTTCTCCCTCCTACCTCCTATCATTTCCAGGAAAATCCCTAGTCAGGGCAGATTAATGAAGTTTAAGTAAATGACAAACAACCCTCTCTCCCCCAAGACAGACAAATGCAGGCTAGAACATATAGATAGATTTTTAACTGAATCAAAACTCCCTGTGAATAATTTACCTCCCAGAAGCTGCTGTGGCAGTATGTTCAGAAAGTCTGGGAGAGAGGACACTGCCAGGGCAGGAGTCTGCTGTCGGCAAAAGAGCAGCTCTAGGTTCTGGTTTAGCACTGTTTTCACTTCATTCACAATAATAAAACCAAGTGAAGACACACAGAGAAAGAGATTTCTTAATCCACATTAAAATAGTATGAAGAGCAGGAAACACTGTGCATGAAAGTGTTAGTAAATTGAAAAAAACCCAACCAAACAACAACAACAAAAAGACAACCCCCTGCTCCAAAACCACCAAAAAGACCATGGAGTTCAGAGCAAAATACAATTAGGGGGATAAAATGATGCAAAATACACTTAGGAGGTATCATGCTTTCAGTGAAGCTTGAGAGTGTCCTGCTGCTTTTAAACTCAGAAAGCCTAGTAGCATTTTATATTTACAAAGATGGAAAACATAAGATTACATTATGTAATGGAAAACTTATTGAAGAAATACTGTAAAAGAGAGTGACACAAGTGCTAGTGGGATTCACTCCCGAAACTTTATATGCTATAACTTTCTTGGGGTGTTAGTTTTGTGAAGGTTAGACTACATATTTCTCAATATTTTTAATATCCTTTCTTTTACTCAGTTGTGATAGGAAAAAAAGTTTGGAAAATGTCTTAAAGCACTCTACTTGAAGAAAAGCATCTGTCAGACATATCACTGTCATAAACAAAAATAAAAGTAAACTGCAAGTTAGAGAGCAATCACAACAAGTTTTGACCAGACTAAATTAGCCACAGGAGCAGGTATTGCCTTTTTTTTTTTTTCTTATATTAGCATGCAGAATTAAGTATCTTAATAAAGTAGGGACTCTTAAGTGCTGAAAATTATTAAACACTCAGGAATGACCAGGGAGCAAACCTCATAGGTGGTAAAGGTGCGGATGGAAATTCTGGTGTAGGTGACATCTCAAAAATCGGGGTAGCTATGGAGTTTTTATTCAAATTAATACAGGTATCCTGGGCTCCTGCTCCATCAGGTAGATCTGCATGCATGCTTTACATAAATTTGTGACATGAGGGAGAAAAAAAATAAAAACATGATTCATGATAGGTGGCTGCCTTCAGGACTGACCAAGAGTAGGACAAATATTTTCCAGCTGCTATGGATTAACTAAACTACAAATCTGGAAAATGCAGACACATCGTTACTCAGGACAATGAACTGACTCTACAATTTGAGGCCAAAACCAAATTTATACCTGATTGCTCAAAAGGAGATGGTTAAGTGAACATTTAAAAGAAACTTGGAAATAGGGTGCTGCAGAAATAGAGCTAATCAGTTCCTGAAACACATAAATAAACTTTATATAAAGGCCAGACACTGCCTTTCTAAGTTTTAAGTAAGTGGTTTAAGAGCTGCAATTTACACATTTCAGTGAGGGCTTTCTATTTCCTGTCCTTTCAGCTGCTGAAGAGAAAAATCTGTTTTATCCACACAAAAATCCCTAGTGGGTTACAGTTTAAAAATAAACAATAACAAAAAACACACAGAACATTTGCCTTGGACAATGCCTGCCTGAAAAGCTAAATATTACTAAATTGGGATACTTCTCTGTAGATTACTGATGAAAGAGAAGCTTCTATTTCATTATCATATTAATACTTCTAGGAGATCTCTAAAATTTAAGCTTATTCATTTATACATCAAAAAACATTCAGATTATTTTTTCAAAGATCAGATGTATGTTGGGAATCAGACATGAGCTAGAGCATGATATTCCACTGTTTTGGGAAGAGTTAAAAAAAGTCCAAAATTTAAGGCCAGTAACTGCTGTACAATGGGGATTTTGGGTGATGACATCTCAAAAGCAGTAAATGAAATTAATTTCACCATTCATAAAACATTTTTGGAACTAGTTATTTTTTTGTTATGAATTTATAGGAAACTAATAATTTGAGAAGCCTCCCATATTCTCACAAATTTTAACAGAGGCTTCTATTCTTTGGATTATTTAGAGAGGTTTTTTCTTCTATTTCTTGCTAAAGCAACTCACCCTTCAAAGGGATAAGAGCCGGTAAGACAGATAAACATAATGGTAAGTTTAATAATGACAGGAAAATATTCTCATTACCTAGGGACATCTCCAAAACTAAAAATACTTTAAGGTTAAGCCATTCTGCCTTTAAGAAGAAACCTTTACAGAGTCAAAGCGATAACCTCACATAGTTTTCATTGCATTGATGTTCTCTGAAACTCCCACCTTTCTTTCCATTCATAAAGAAATTACATAAACTTAGCAAAACAATTTTAATACACTACTTTGATTCCTATTTTAATACACAGTATTCTATCAAATTATTATTTTGTGGTGTATGTGCACTCAGTAACACACTTGGGTTTAGTAACACAGTACTCACTCTAAAGGTATGTGAGGAGTGGGGGCGGAGGCATAAATCAAACACATTGGCACTTCTCATCAGAACACTCTTTAGTGAAATCATTAAAGGGAATATTTTCCCCTACTGTCACTAAGGAGTTAACCCAAAAGGTGTGCAAGATGTGGTATCCCTTGGTCCATCATTACCAGGGCAAATCTAGTTGTATGCTGTGCATTGTGAGGCATCCACACTGGTGACTGTTAGTGTTAGATAACTTGGCTATTACCTGAAGTCTCCATTTTCTGTTTGTCTTTTCCTAAAGATAAAATGACAAATACCATAAGCTACTGCCGTACTGTATAGCAGCATAAACCCTCTGACAAGGAAACAAAGGCTTAAAATGGTTTCAAGTTCCCAAGTTGTGCAATAAAAAAAACAACCTTCCCAAGTCTGCAGAAACATCTGCTCACACAACTAATTCCACCAGAAGAGCGCGTAGGTCAGCTGCATAAAGCCCACACCAATTGCAATGGTTCTCATTGAGCAATAATGGAAGATTGGGGTTTTATATGTGCTTTCCAGTTCACCTTTGAGGTCTGAAACACTATTTGGTTCAATGAGCACTGCAAAAGTCGAGAGTTTTATTTAGTAGAATTCTTACTCCCATAGCCCCCCAACAGGGTCAATAATTTTATTGATTTCTGCAAATCTCATGTTGATTTTGACAACACAAACATGCCCCCCTCTCCCCCGCCATTTTTAACGTGATCAGGAACTCTAAAACTATGACAGTTTTATACAATTCAGATTTTTTTCTAGTATGCAGCAGGAATTTAATTGTTTCTCTTCCTACAACCTGTAAAGGTGCAATGAAATTTCAGCTCCATGCATGAGAAGACTATTCAAGGAGTCCAAGAGACTCAAAAGAAGAACAGACAGAGCTAAGATAAAAGCAACTTTTATTAAAATACTCTTCAAGCTTCAGAATGCATAAATTAATGAATGTGTAGCTACTATAATACATTATTTTACAGGAGACATAGGGCTGTGAAGCTTTTATAAACACAAGAAAGCCTATAAGCTTCACTCTGTAATAAATAAATACTACTGTCTTATGTTGTTCCTGCTAGAAGATGTGTTGAAGCTCTTACAGGTACACAGCAACATTCTGCTCAATGATTGTTTTTTTTAAGTTTTCCAAAACATGAATATATTGCTAGTCTAAGCAGCAGAATCTTTATATTGAGCTTTCACTTCAATTCACAACATTGGCATATATTTTTTTAATTTATTTGTCTTTTCTTAATAGCAGTCTATCTTCTTGCTGTACTTTGTAAAACATTTACAACCACTCTAAAATTGACCTGCTAGTCAAATTCAAGATAATTATCCTCGTAAGTACAACAGTTTGAAATAAGTGCATATAGTCCCTCTTCATCTTCTTCCTGCAGCCCCAAAAATCAAGGTAATACAATTTCTTAATCTTTTGTTCAAAATTTTCTGCTTTCTAACAGCCTACAGTAACTCAAACTCAGCAATGCAAATGATTCCTTTCAGGCAATAAAACCCCTTGAAACAGCCATCTCCTCCCCCATGCTGGGAGATTCAGCCACCCAAGTTGTTCTGTTTTAAATATGTATTTTTGTCAACTAATGATTAGCACAAAAACATTTTCATCCCATTTTTTACATGTCAGTAGGAAAGTGTTAGAAAAGTATAGAAAAGGGTAGAATTTCTCTCGCAGAAAGGCTAGTGAAATACATTTTCTTTTTTCTCCTTTTTTTTTTTTTTTTTTTTTTTTTCAAAGCAGATTGAAAAGAAGAAAGGAAGGAAGTGTTTGTGTTTTGCTTTTGCAACTTGGGTAAAATCACTGGACATTAAGAACACGTGCTGAGACTTCATGGTGCCAGTCACGTAATTTTGTATATTTGGGGCTAATGACGTGGCTGTGAACCTTTTCCCTGTGGAAAGAAGTGATAGAAGAAAAATAAGAAAGAAAGAAAGTTTGTCTTAAGCAGTTTCACAAGTGAGCATGCAAACTCCATGCACTATTTGTATCACTTTGTCTTCCTCTCTGTCAAAAAGGTAGGATCCAGTGTTAGTCAAAGTCAGTAGAAAAAGTCTCACTAGCTTAAGAACCATTAGATTTAGCCACTGGTTGGTGCTTATTTTGAACAACATGTATCCCAAAGCAAGGAGAGAGGTGACCCTCACTCGCAGTCCAGAATGACAATGCCTTCCAGCTATGCCTTGCAATCTGATGCACACTCGCAAACCAAAAATGCCTGGTTAGACTTACAAAAAGGAAAACACATCCACAAACTGACCTCGTACAGACAACAAATCAGACCAAGCTTGCAGAAAATCTCTGCACAAAGCCCTGAACAAACTTTACCACTGGACTGCATCTACACTTTTAAAAAGGTTTGTCTATGGAGAAAAAGATCTTGATTTTCACATGCTGAAGTAAAAGGCAAAAAAAGAAACAACATTTTAAAAACACCCAAATGTCACACCAATGCACCAAACACTACAAGTTAAGAATTAAGACATGCAAAGTAATTAAGTAATAAAAACGTAAAACATCAACTCACTTGGTCTTCTTTGCAGCTTCGTTTTCTGGTTCTTTCACTGAAAAAAGAAAAAAAAGCAACAGAAAAAAAAATTATTTTCTAGGGCACTAAAGACACTGTACCACCGCACAGATTGTTTTCTGTGCCAAAACATTCACCAGAGCAGGAAATTACAAGACTTGTTAGGATGCTTTGATTCTAAATATGCCCCATGGACATGAGTTATGTATATAAATTTCAAGAGCCGCTTTGCTCATAGGATTGCTGAAAAGTGGCTCTGCTGGTCTCTGCCCTTTCCCTTGGCCCACTCTCCACACGGGCATTGAGAAAGGTGATTTGAGAAGGTGAAGATGAATAGAAGTTGAGAGGCATTTCTTTTGGACAAACCTCCAGTGGGTTTATATCAGGTGATAATCCAAACATCTGTTTGCAGCCAGGCTATGACCCATCAAGGTTCTAGAGTTCTGCACTAGGGATAATGTAAACTCCCAGCCCTGATTTTAAGATTGGCAAATCTAGTTGCAGTTATTTTTTACAGTATTTGCCAACATGATAAATTTGCCTGTACTGGATAACATGCTATTCGATGTTCAGGTCCTTACAAGGACTTAAAAGGACTAATGAAGATAATTGAACACAGGCAATGATCATTAACAGACTAGCACAAGACAGGACTACAAAACAATCAGAAAACTGTCCAAATTCAGAATATTTATCACACGGACAATCATCTGTATTTGGGGAGATGTTATCATTGGCTGCTAGAGACAGTAGATTGAATCAAATCTGCCCTCAGGAAGGGGATCCAATTTCCTCAATGACTTTATTACAACACTAGCTGTAATTAAATAATCACCCCTACATTAGATGCTTCAGTCTGAACATGACTGAGCTCAAAGCTCCCAATGGCACTTCTGATGGGTTTTACACAAAACTACAAACCTCAGCCAGTGAATTACAGCTGACAGCATAACATGAAACTGAAATTTTACAATAACATTATATGTCTGGGAATGAACCTTCTCCACATCACCTGTTCCAGTCCACCAATGCATGTAATCACGCCATAGCATAATCAGAGGATGGAAACATAACCTGGGAATAAGCTGAGGAACTACAGATTGTAATTAGTTAAATCACTGGAAATTGCATACTTTTGTATGACCAATAAAGACTTTCTACATGCCAGAAAAAAACCTAAATTTTTTGAAGCATAAAATTGGAATACGAATGTTGCCATTTTGATGATACAGAGCAGGGAAAGAAACAACAAATACACATCTCCCAACATCCTTGGGAGTAGAAATGGAAATTTTAAGATTTACCTAGAATGTGATAATTTAACTTAATCAGGAATAATGTCCAGTAATGTACATATCCTGAGCTATCTAGTGATCCATTTTCCTTCTACTCCCTACCATCACCCCCAGCTTTTAAAAACACTTAATCTGACCAAGGCCATTAACTTCTATTTCATTTACACCAAGCCACTCACTGTGATCAGTGCCGGTGATTTGGGCAAGGATGCGGAAAGAGCGGGACTGGGTGGTGCCTGTCCGGGGATGCCAGTCCTCGGTGTCTTCAATCAGGCGCTTCTTGCTGGCATCACTGTGGGTGGGCGTGTGGTAAAACTCCGTATAGGTATCCATGATGTGCTTCCGCGGGGGGCTGTGTCAAGGAGAGGGGAGAGCAGTGAGTGAAAAGCTTCAGAGTTTGGGTAGCTCCAAAGACACAGGCAGAACTGTGACTTTTCACAGCATTCAAAGGCAGCTTCTGCGTTCGGATGCAGAAGTGCAGCAGTTCAGGCCCACCTGAACACAGATTCAGTTCTCTGGACCAAACACAGCTTTATAATTGCTCTGACTGAAATATTTTGACTTGTTTCACTGACAGAACATTTGGAACAGTAAAAGCCAGTATTAACAAGACATTTACACGTTTAAACTTTTACCGTTTGGGTGGGTTTTTCCTTGGAGATGACAGAGTAAGACAGCAAGAGAAAGTTTTCCCAGCATAAACAGGAAAAGGAGAAAAAGAAAACAAGAAATTAAGTCAGAAAGCTGAAACAGAAGTGTAGTTAATTATTCTATTGTATTAATTTTGCAAGAAAGGGCACTAAAATCAAATGAACAGTGATATTCTCAATCTACCACTAAAACTACTTAAACTCATAGTGATTTCCTTACAGGATGAGAGGGGAATTTGTTTTGGTAAAGCAGGGTAGTCTACCTAGTTCAGGTCAGGTCCTGCTTGACAAGTTCTCTCCTTGGCTCACAAGAGGCAAAGTACAGCTGTGTGCACATGCAAGGGCCACACAGTACACGCCAAGTCTTTTGCACTTGGCAAAGCCTGGATCAGAACCAGGCCATTTGAAAGAATAGACAGCAGTGTTCTGGAACATAATGAGATACCCTGTTTGAAAGACAAACAAGCAGGGTGATTGTTTCATCTGGAAACTTTTCCTACAGTAACCTATATGCTATTATCAATCCCTGCACTAGCAGACTTGCAGGAATGCAGGATTCTAAAGCTTTGGTTCCATTAAGTGATGGAAATAACATGTAATGGCACTGGTCAGTTTAGGAAAGGGAACAGAAGGCTCAAACTACATAAGCTACTCCTAAATTCTACATTTGTCGTTCCAAAACATTACAAATCTTTAAGACCCTATAAGAGTATATTTACTTTTACATAATTTGAAGGAGAAAAGCTGCGAAAAACTAGCTCCTAAAACATAAAACTTGTCATAATTATTAAAACCCCAAACTCAACAAAACATTAAAAGTCGCTTTTATTTTTGCCACTAATTCCTTACTGTACTTTTAATGTCCAAACTATTTCTGGTGAAGAAAGATGGAAAATATGAGTGATAATGATGTTAACTGTAACAAGTAAGAATTAGGCCCATTCAATGGAACGCATTAGTAAATATTTAAGCTTAAAAGAATACTTAATACTTCAAAGACTGTGAAAGGTATGATATGAAGTTACATCAACACATTGAATTCATTGACACACAGTATTAGTGAAGTACATGTATCACACATCAAAGTTACTAATAGAGAGAGAAAGAGAGAAACAAAGACAATGTTATTTCCATGATGGAGAACAAGAAGTCCATAGAAAAATTAAGTAAAGCATCACAAGAGTTAAAAGCCATAATATAATGAAAAAATTAAAACAGTACTTAGAGGCGTGGAAATACATGAAAATGTAATTATTTACATGCAGTTTAATGCATTCTAGCAACCACAGTGAAATAAGTAGTCTTTCACATTTGTTGAAAGTGGTATAAAGGAAAAATCCCGCTGACTTCTCCTGTGGATCCTACTGCTCCCCTTTTTAAGGCTTAAGAGTCTACTAGTAATTACTCACTGAGGCAACAAGGTGGTGCCAGAGACAAAGGAAAATTCAATGAGACAGGCACTCCCTTAACTCAGCCTTGAGGCAAAGGGAGAAAAGACAAGCCAATAAAACCTCAAACATTTTTCATCCTAATATGCACAAATCACAGTATATGGATGTTATTTTCATTTTTCCTATACGAATTCAGAATCCAGCTCTTCATTCCAAAGTTCTCAAAGCAAGACCACACAAACATTTTGTAGAAGAAAAATAAGCTGCAAAATGTAGCACACTGAAAGCAAAATCACATCATGTCCAATGCAGACAAAATAATTTACTACGCTAAGAAAAGCTGAAGCTGTTTTGCAAAATTTAAATATAAAACTCTGTAAGAGCTATAATTTTGCAAAACAAGAATACATGCTGGTTATTCCAACAGGAAAAATGACCATAATTCAAGTCCAGTGCTGTTGATACTAACTTTGTCACTGCTGTTATCTGCAAGGGAAAAAAAGTATTTGACGTGTTAATTCATTCTTTGCTGCTCAAAATACTACAGGAGTTTCCAAATCCAAGCTCTGGTAAAGCCATGTATCACGTAAGTCAAACTTACAATCATCAAGAGAACCTACAAGGGAAAAATTTAGCCCAGCTGCACTTAACCTGAGTGAAGTCTACAGACATCTTACCTGTTTTAAGCAGCAGGCACATCTTCATGCAAGAGTTGGCAAGAAGGTCTTGATAAAAGTGCAATTGCACACAGCCTATAAAAGGCAAATTGCTTGCTTTCTAAGCCAGGACTAAACAAGGGAAACAAAACCTCTTTTCCCATCCTGAAGTCAAATAGTCCATGTCCTGAATGTGGTTTGAGGGAAGCCAAGAGGAAGGGAGGATATTGTGAGTACAAGGTGCATGTCTGAAGAACTGCATTTTGCTCAACATTGCCATCTATGAACATGATACAAATTGCTTTTTTTCTTGTTTGAGAAAATGAATCATACAAAATACAGAAGCAAAATTGAATGCCTTTCAGACTGATCAATTATTCCAAACTTCAGTGTTTCTGATGTTTCACAGATGTCATTGATACCATTTTAAATGGGGAGATAGTTAAGCATCATTGTAGAAATTTCTTTTTTCCATGTAAAAATTAAGTAGTGCAGCAGCAGACCAATATAATCACCTTAGTGGTTTTTGTCTGCTTGGGGTTTTTTGTCCCTTAGGACTGCAAGACAGTTAAACAGCCCAAACACACTATTATAAGAAAGACTGCGTAATGAAGTAGGTTTTTACTAAAATGTTTTCAAGCTTTCCCAAACTAGATCTGCAAGGCTGACAGTGAGACAGGGATTTCTTCACCTCTCAGCTGTGATTACTCATCCTTTTTGTTGGTATTATTCATCCTCTGAGTAAGGTAGGGCACACAGTAGTACTCGCTCAGTCATCCTATCTTGGTTGTCAAGTGCTTACTCTATGCCTGCAGCACTTCCTTCCAAGAGACTACATTGTTCCTCCTTTTTAGTACTAATTGCTGCATTTGAATACTCCTTACACAGTTATTTGCTAAAACAGTATTCCTGGAAAGATAAGAGATGGTTTGCTAAAGTGTATTCAACAATTCTACCAGCACTGAGCAAGCCCTTGGGATCTCCTGATTTCATACCACTTCTTTGCAGAGTGGATTCCTGCCACAGCTGTTTAAGAAAGGGCTGGGAGTTACCATGACTACTACAGTGTGATATAAAATGCATACAGACTGCGTTTTATGAGTCCACATATGGAAAAAATTTGCACTACAATATAAAGGGAATAGATAGCTAATGAATTTGAGAAGCTCAACTGAAACTGCAATTTATTCAGTATTTTAGTTGACATGGATTTTTACTTTTCTGTAGGGCTCTTCATGTACTTGACATACTGAGAGAATATCAGAGGAGAGAGGCACAAGGCCTATTCTTCCAGTCCCTTTCCTTTGCGGGACAGGAAATAGTAACCACAGCTTCTAAGTGCCAGGTTTTAAATTCTTAAGACTGAAAAGAAACCTACAGTTCCCCTCCTGCCCTTTTTATTATGTAATTCCACGTGCTGGACACTGTTGCTGGGCACAGAGACCAACTGGGACGGGACTGCTTGTGCCCAGTCTCCTCTCCCCACAGCACAGCAGCCGCTGGGAATCAGTCTCTTGGGTGGTGCAGCTCCCAAACCTTGCCCTGGAATTTCTGGGAGAGCCCAAGGCATTACCAGCCAAAATCTTCTTGCAGGTCTGAGTTCCCAGGACTGCTGCTGAGCTCAATTTAATTTACTAATCTATTGTTTACTAGCCTAGATGCTACACCAGATATAACATAAGCCTTTTATGCCGCTTTACCATCCCTTGAATATTCAGTCCCTGATATCCACTTTAACATGAACAAGTATTTGAATACAGAAATTACTCAGATTTTAAATCTGCGTTGCTTTTTTAGGGTAAAGGTTAAATTTTAAGTTGACATATTTACATTATAGCACTGCAAAAAACATGCTCAACTGTGACAGCTTCCTTCAATATATCTTAATGAGACATCTGTCCCTTTGCCTCCATCCTGGGATCTTTTTCCACCTCTTCTGCCACAGGGCCATGCCATCACAGCACCCCTGACACTTCTTGACATACTGCTCTGCATTTTTGAGTGCCTGCTGCTTTGAATCGCTGTATTGGGCATCAAAATACATAGTGAGAGAGACATGGACACTGAAATTAATACCAGGCTTGTTGTAAGGTCCAGAGTACACCAGGTAAAGCATTTTGTGGTCCTTGTTCAATTTAGCTGTGACACTCTGTAAACTGATATGTCACTCATGAAAAAAATCATCACCAAAAGTCTGGTTTGGCCCTTCAAAACAACCCTTTTAAATGCAAGTTCCTTCTGAGAGATTGGCTCCCAAGCATTAAACGACTTCTCCAAGTTGCGTTTTACTTAGCCCTTAAACAAGCCCAGCTTTTTTCCTGTGAGGAAAAACCCTCACAGCAAAAAAAAGAAATCCCACCTACCCATTTTGCTGTTTACTCTCCCCCTGGTTTTCTCTGAATCCTCGTCGTGGCCCCTCGGCTACATCCTGGGCGCCGTCGCCGGCAGCGGCGCTCGGGGCGGCATTGTGCGCGGCGGGCTGCCGTGGGACATTAACTGCAGGTTTAGCAGCGCTCGGCACGGGTGACCGCTGCTCGGGGTTAGGCTTGGTGTTAACATGCGGTCCTGGCGCGGCAAAGGGGGCCGGGGCGGCAGCCGCCATGGACGGAGCCGACGCCTGGGCTGGGGTGAATGCGGAGGACGGTGATGGGATGGAGGTGACTTTGGAGGAGGTTACAGCTCCAAATGGCCTTGGTGTCTTATTGTAAGCCAGGCTCGCTGTGGGAGTGACTTTGGGTGCAACAGCAGAGGCAATGGGCACAGGCTTAACTACTTCGGTAGGTTCTCCCTATGTGAGACGAAAAACAAAAAAGAAACACACAAAACCACACCAAACGCATGCACATTCCTCAGCAGGGATTTTCACTGTTCTCAGAGGACAGTGATAACACACCTAACGTGAAAAAGGGAAGCAGAGAAGCAAGCTTTGCTGAGACTGCAGCCATGAAATGTATGATAAAACAATCCAAGCCATGCATTTTAGGAAAGGAAATGATCCAAACGTACACAATCAATATGAAATTCCACGATGCTAACTTCTCTCATCATATCCAAAACAGACACCCCACCAATCAAATTCAAGAGAAACTAAAAAACCACTCTATTGCAAAACACACCAGGTAACTCATGGCAAAAAAGAAAATGGTGTTTTTTATAAAAATCAACATTCCATCTCTCAAACCCAGTTTGAGATATGCACGTTCCCCATACACAAATGGAATGTGCATGTGTACACAGACACTATACATACTGATCTGCTGGAACTAGAGGACATTGACATTCCACAACATCTCCATATACTCTTGTCAGATCGATACACTCAAAAAACGTGGGCAGGGTTTTTCGCCCTTTTTTTTTTTTTTTTTTAATGTGCTGGGATCTATGCTTTAACATTGTGGCCTTTCAAGGTCACAGCCAGCAGAACAGTAATGTACTACACATTATTTATGTCCACTGGAGAGGATTTTCAAGAACAGGCTGTTTATAAGTATTTTCAAGTTTGCAAACAGCCTTCTTAGCAAAAAAGGGGATTTGTTTGAAACTGTTGCATACAATAAAACACTAGAACAACTCAAGAAGAAGTAATTCTGCAGGGTTTTAAGGAAAGTGAGGGGACTTGTTCTCTTAATCTGTAATATTTAGATAAGTTTCTTTCAAATACAAAAAAAAAGATCTTAGTGTCCATTAAAAGAAACAAATCCCCAAAACTAAGAAAAAAATCACCACCCAAAAAAAAAAAATCCTACCTACTTCTGTTTCTGTCTTAGGTACAGAGGGAAAACATCAGCAATATCTTTCTAAAAAACCCCAAAATCATTCTGAGAGTTGGAAGATAACATTTTTTCACCTGTCCTTTGGGGGTTTTTTGATAATCATTTGCCAGGTCTCTCCATTTTGTTTAAGAGCAGAAAAAAAAAGTAAGCCAAATGCTGTGATATTCTTAATGTAGCACATGGAAAAGAAGCATGTTATACTGAAAGGAAAGTTTGAATGACAGTGCTTATCAATAACAGGGTTGGACAGATGGATATCAGTTGATGCCACATGCTACGTTTCTTGGTTGTGAGGATGAACATACCTTTGGCACATGAATAAGATCGGGTTTTTGTACAGAAGCCACTCTGGAAGAGGAAAAACATAAACATAATTGTCAAACCCAAATTCTTTAAACATTTCCCTGTTGTACCTCACCATGTCCACCCACAGTTATACAAAATATTTAACTTTGTTTTCCCTAAAGGAAACAAGAACTATTTAAGTTAAACCCAGAACACTACTGTTAATAAGAAAAGGCAAAACCAAACTGAATTAATTTGTCCAGATACGTGCTAGGAAATCTAACATCTATCATCAAGTACTATTTGATTTATAAATTCATAATTGTCTATCACCAGTTAGAAGACTTCAACTCCAATTTGTTTGCTGTTTTCTATCC
Source organism: Margarornis squamiger (assembly GCA_035222235.1). Taxonomy (NCBI): domain Eukaryota; kingdom Metazoa; phylum Chordata; class Aves; order Passeriformes; family Furnariidae; genus Margarornis; species Margarornis squamiger. Next base: position 21,250,249 of record JAWWTY010000123.1, on the reverse strand, counting down.
TCTCACAAGAAACTATGTCACATAACTCAAAAAACTCAGGTCAGATAAATTGTATTTTAAATAGCACATAACCTATATACAGACATAAAACAGGCAGTTTCCTTTTAGAACAACAACAAAAATAATTCTGAAGAACTAAGCAAATTAAATAATACAGACACTTTTTGCACAGTCTTTGGTTTTCAAAAGTAAGGTTAATGTCACTTGAACTCCACAGTATATGGCAAAAAAAATTTCTCCCAAACAATGGGCACATTGAAACTACAATGGGGTGGTGGGAAGGAAAGGAAGTATCACAACACAAACTATTAAGTAGATAAAGAATTATATTTTAGAAGATTTTATTATAGCTAAAGTGAAAGGGCAACGTGTTACAAGTAAAAGGCATCATTCAACTGAGGCTTTTTCAGATTTGTGTATACTTGAATGCAAAAATACACACACATACTAAATTAAAAAAAGATATTAAAAATGCAGCAAAAAATACGATACACTACTATTTTGCTGGCCAACATTGCTGCTGATACACTTGAGTGTTTTCATGCTGTAAAAAGTGGCTTCTTGACATGTTTCAAAACATTTCTGGCCATATTTGGTAGCTGCTCAGAGGATCAGTCACCCCTAACGATCCAAGAACCAGCAATTATATCCTGCCTGAAATCACATAACCCCGATTTCCAACACAGCTTCTGAATAAGGTTTTGAAAAACTGAAGATGGAGTCTCATTTCCGAAAGGTAATTTGCTAGGGAGGTAAGAAGGTTCATTTAAATTGGAGATCAGCTAATAGAGGCTACAATTTTAAAAATACTTCTTTTCAATTTTTACCAGGAAAAATGGAGAGCTAGAATTGAATCTGGCACACTTGTTACTTTTAACCACTTTTTTTTTTATTTTCCATTTTGGCGTCTTGGGGGGGG
>JAWWTY010000123.1:21226749-21249320 GCA_035222235.1 Margarornis squamiger | reverse complement strand
TGTTTAGTTTACCTTTTGCCCCCTTCCCCCCCCCCCCCCCCTGTACTATTTTATTCACAATATTTACTCCCTTCCTCAAAGTCATTTGGCCCTCAGTGCTCATCAGATTCCAGCAAAAAAAGCATAATATGAGAAGATCATCTCCTGCACTTTGCCTTGTGCATCCCTGCTGACACACATTATGTCCACATCAACAGCAATTCTCAACAGAGAGAGGATTTTGTCCACTCTGGGGAATAGGTCCTTTCTCTCCTTTCCCACAGAGCGTGCAGCCTATGACAAGCCAGACCTCTGGCCCTCCACAGCACTGGGGTGCATCATTAATCACTCCTAATTGCAGAGTTGTCAATTTGCAGCAACAAAAGCAAGGAGAGAAAAAAAAGCCAATACATATGGAAACTTTTCTTTCTTTTTAAAGACCAGAGTTAGAAGAAAATGTAAAATGTGCATCTTGATTCATATCTTATGTATATATTTTTAATAAAATAACTTGAAATGTTTTATCTATTTATTAATCTGATCCAACAGGAAGATGTAGGAAGACATTCATTATTTAAGCCTGCTACAATATTTCATGCTTAAGGAAAAAAAATTCTTTTTGCTAATGCTGAACCTTGAAGTTTCAGTCTTATAAAAGAAACATACTTACTTTTTTTGTTGTTTTTACAAAATAATCAAATTCAAGTTTGCAATGGATGAGATTGCTATGCACTCATAAATACAGCACTGAGCAAAAATTATTTCAAACCACTATTACCAGACAACCTGAAGGCATACTTTTCAAAATTCATCTTCAAAAATATCATACAAAGAAAGAAAAAGAAAGGGTGAAAAAAGGGCTTGATTATCAAAATGTTCACAGTGTTCCTTTTAAATAGCAGAGTGAGACAACATAACATTACTTTATTTCCCCCACAAACATACTTGAAACAAGGACATAAATTTGTGTGCCCCAGACATACTTCAAGCAGTTTAACTTGGCCTTGTTGACTTCAGACCATAATCAGACCAAAATCTGTGATTTATCCCATGTTGTAAAAAGAAAATGCTCACCCAGCAAACTGAGCCACTAAGATTGTAATGTGAAAAATGCATGGTGGTTAGACAAGACAGCACAAAAGGAAATGCACACTTCAAGCTGAAAAGAAAAACACATCCAACAGACACATTTAAGAAAATTCCTCCTTCAGGGCTATTTACTTCAAGATTTTCATAGATACTGCCAAATTACATGGCGAAAAAATAATTAAACTGAAGAATTTTTACATTTTGTGGCTGTTAGCACTTCATTTGCCACCTGGCAATTAAACATATTAGGATTTCATGCTGGTTTGGTCCCATTGAATGTATGAATAACTGATGATAGAGGTTTTCAGAATGAGATGACACACGTGCCCTGTTACTACTTACTAGAAAAAGCAGGATGGCTTGAATCATGATATTTTCCAAATGATTTAAAATTAGCAGTTCAGCATATCAGTTTATACAATACTTTCAATAACATACAAACAAAGCAAAGACTTAAAAGCTCGGTATAAAGGCATATTATAAACAACTCACGCAAAAGACCTTGGCAAATGGCTACAGTATCAAACTTCCTAAGAATTATTATAAACAACAAAACCAGAAGCAGCAGCAATCACTTACTGACATACCAATATTGAAAATAAAAATGCACAATTTTTTTGCATAGGGTTCTACATCAAAGTCATTTATTCTTTCTGTGGAGGGGATTGAGGGGGAAAAGCTATATTTAGCCTATGTAAACAGCTCATTTCAACCAAACATGATCAAATTTGCTGTCTAAACATACCACAAGCTGTTCCTCTCTGATGAATGCTTTCATGACATTTAATGCAATTCAAAACATTCCAACTTCCAGCACAGCCTTATTAGGGAAATGAATTAGTCCACTCTTCACTGTAAGCAATATGCCCAGAAACAACTATTCATTCTTTAAATTCTCCTATTATTCATTCACTTTCCATGTAGTTATCTCACTTTTTAAAAAAAAAAAAAAAAAAAAAAAGAAAAAACAAAAACAGGCCACAACCAATGCAACAGACCCTTCCGCAGTTACCAGTGAGCAGAAAAGCATGTTATTAAAGCTAAAGCTACAGTTCTTCATGCTTCTGCAGTGAGTACAATGTGATACACCATCTCCAAAGACTGAACATTAATGAAAACTCTGCTATCTCAACAATTAGAATTATGGAAGCAAGCTCAATGCAAGGCAGGCCTTTTTTGGACAAATCTCAGCTGTTCTGTGTGTATAACCACACAAGAGGCCCAAATCTTCAGCCAATAAATCACTAAATCTTCACTGAACCTAAAATTAAACAGACATTTCAGAGTTGTCTCTCTTCTGAACTCCATTTAAAGCCCCATCATCTCCAGTCCTGTTTCATCGTCAAGGGACCATAATGTATCCATAACTTAAAAGTTACCTTAAAAAGCAAATGCAAAAATCAATGTGAAATTCACAAGGGAGCAACTGTGCTTACATGAAGTCCTCTATAAACAAGGGGAGCACACAAGACTGGTATTAACAAAGATATCATGTCTGCGTTTTTCACATCTCTAACTTGAAGGACTGCTCAAACTCTAGTATGGGATAAAACAAGAAGCTGCAAGACCTTAATGGAATTATACAATCATCTAGGCTGGAAAAGATCCTAAAGATCAAGCCCAGCCATAACCCTAACACTGCCAAGTTCTCTACATTAAGTCAAAGCTGGAAAATTTTCCACAAAACTATGTTCTGAACTGAACCTTTCTAATAGAAGGATGGAAGAAAGGCAGGATTCCCTTCCCATCTCCCATCTCACTGTTTCAATACTAGCTCGTTTTTCGTAGCTGATCAATCATCAGCATACAGATTTTGGCAGCAGATACTAACACCCCTGAAAAGTCACTGGTCAGATCTTCCTTCCAAAAACCTGATCTTGTAGTGGTTTTGCCATTGTAATCTGCAGTTCTGCTGGTTAGCTTTATTTTATTTCTAGAGAGAGTCAGTTGACAGGGCAGAAAGCTAAATAAATTTGCTTTCCATAAATTATCCAACTCATGGAATACAGATGACAAGCTGAAAACATTTAACATCTATAACAAGTCATGACTTTCACTAGGGGTTATCTCAATAAAAACAAATGCAGACATAATTTAAAGCACAGAAAACAGAACATTCCAAATATATTTATTTTTTTCTTAAACACAAGCCCCTTCTCTATCACAGATATAATTAATTTCTTACCAACCTTACTCTGACTTGCAACAACAGAAAAACAAGGACACTGTTAAGCTTGCTTCTTGTTGCAATTTATACACCATCAGCAATGGTTTCCTTACACACACTAATATAACATACAACTGCAATTCCCAGTTTTGTAGAAACACATACGTTGCCTTGGGCAACACCAGTCGGCAAATCAGCACTTCAATCTTGCCAGGACAAGCATCTGTGGCCTTGAGTTGCAAACCTCTCCACATCCCAACATGTGGAAAAGTGGAGGTAGTAAAATTATCTTTAAGGATGAATGAAAATTGGAATATGTTGCAATCACTGCAAAAAAAAAAAAAAAAAGCCTTTTTTTTTTTTTTCACCTAAAGAAACACAGCAATGGTTTCAAATCTCTGCTCTGGTCATCATGCTTGCTAACATCGCAACAGATGGCTGCCAATATTTTATTTCATCAGTAATTTTCTTTCTTCTAGTTTATTATTTTTGTTTACATTTAGTTGAACATAGCAAATTATGTCAAATGTTAATTACAATAAAACAATGCAAACATCATTGCTGACTGCCTGCTTAGGGGAGCAAATAGCAATTTCAAACCAGTAATACAGGAGAGAAAAGATGGGATGCAAAATGGTACTTCAGATACTACCATGTTCAGGAGTCTTGGTACTAACATCTCCTTCTGCCAACTAATTCTTACATTAAAAATGCATTCTTTCGCCTCTTATCCTACAAAACAGAGTCTATAAACTCGTGATAATTCAAATGCTTATGATTATTCAATACAGGCATATCAAATAGGGTCACATCAGGCTGGCAAATGGTCACTAGCAGGGTTCCATAGGGCTCCATTTTAGATCCAGTTTTCTTCAACATCTTCATAAACATGGACATAAATCTTGGACAGAAGACTCAAACGTATACTAGGTAAATTTGCTGATGATACTAAAGCGGGAGGAGCTGTTGACTCTCTCAGAGAGGCCCTGCAAGAAGAAACTAGACAAATCAGACGGCTGGGCAATGACCAACCATATGAAGTTTAACAAAGACAAGTGCTAATTCTGCATCCAGATGTGGCAAGCTTGGATGTATGAACAGACTGGAGAATGAGATGCTGGAAAGCAGTGCCATGGAAAGGAACCTGGGGGTCCTAGCTCAATATGCATTAGCTGTGCCCTGGCAGCCAGGAGGGCCAACTCTGTCCTGGGGGACATCAGGCACAGCATCGCCAGCTGGTCGAGGGAGAGGATTGTCCCACTCTGCTCTGCAATGGAGTGGCCTCACCTTGGATAGTGTGGGCAGTTTTGGGCACCACAATATGGGAAAGATATTAAGCTGTTAGTGCCCAAAGGAAGGCAACAAAGATGGAGAAAGGTCTTGAGGGGAAGCTGCATGAGGAATGGCTGAGGTCACTTGGTGTGTTCAGCCTGGAGAAGAAGAGACTGAGGGAAGACCTCACTGCAGTTACAACTTCCTCAGGAGGGGAAGAGAAGAAGTAGACACTGATCTCCCTGGTGACAGGTCCTAAGAAAATAGCCTGGAGTTGTGCCAGGGGAGGTTTAAGTTGGATATTAGAAAAAGGTTCTTCCCCCAGTGGGTGGTTGGCACTGGAACAGGCTCCCCAGGGCAGTGGTCACAGCACTAAGCCTGACAGAGTTCAAGGAGCACTAGGAGAATCCTCTCAGGCACATGGTATGATTCTTAGCATGATCCTATGCACAGCCAGGAGCTGGACTTTGATGATCCTTATAGGTGTCTTTCAACTCAGGATATTGTATGACTCCATGATTAAAATGCAAGCAGTGTGAGACACAGTAGTCTCATAATTAATAAAATATTGAAGAGTTTCTGTGGATGCTCTGTTTGTATGTGAAATCTCAGAAAAGGATCTTTTTAGTCCAATGAACCACTTCAAACACCTTGTAACTTTTGGATTCCGTATGCTTTGAGGAGGTATATTTAATGGAGTATGCTGAGAATATCAGTATTCATGTCTTGACGGAATAATACCTTGAGATAATATTTAACACCTTATTTCATTAAATTCAGCCTGGTAATATTAGCTCGTGAATCACTCTCAACAAGTTTCTATAGTTTCAATAAGCTTAAAGGGGGAGAATTAATAGAATATGCATGTCAGCATTTTACATTTGGTATACACGATATAATACCTTCACATCCTCACACTGTGCACTCCCCGAGCACAACAGACTACAATGAAGCACTAGGTCAGGTAAAAGAAAGAAAAATTATATTCTGCTTTGCTGTCTGATAGATGGCCGAATCAAAACTATGTGCCCCCTCTTAAATTTAAATAAGGTTTGTGATTTCATAATTATGTGTTAAAATAAACAGTGCTGTTATTTTAGGAAAGAAAAAAGTTGCTTTCTGCTTTAGTATTCCTACCCACAAAGGATTAGTTGTTTTTAAGACCTCCCAAAGACAACCACTGCTCATAGTCTCATTCCTGTGGTCTGTGGCAACCCTACCAGACACATTTGTAAAGAGAATTTAAGTGTAGGCAGATAATATTTTATTCTATTACAGCAAACCAAAAACCAAACAAAAAGCTAAGGAAAAATACCATGGAATTTATCTCACTTACCTCCTGGCTGTCAGAGGCTTTTAAAAACATGTTCTTACTTGCATGAAGGCAGAAGGTTTATGGAGATCCCATGCTTACAGTTAGCACTGGACTGGGAAGGCACATCTGTACATACCTGCCCAAGAGTCCTCTCTTAAGAGCCCAAACAGGTAAAGCATCCCCAGCACTAAGTATAGCTGACACCTTACCATCCTGTAAGGCAGATTGCTGCCAGGTGTTCTAGAAAAGTTATAAACAGCCTGTATACAAGTGGCAGCTCAGTGTGTCTAAATAATTGAGTTTGGTGAGCAGGAACCCCATCTTGTCATTGCTTGGCTTCTCACAAGCAATAGGAAAACTACTGGCTTGTATATAAGACCTCCTTATATATTGCCTTCAGTGATGGAGACAATTTCTGTCAGTTATGCCTTACTAATTTTTGTCCTTTCTTTAAGCTTTCCTAAAGCTGTCTTGCTAAGTAAGAGTATCCACATAACAGCTAATTGCAAACAACAAGACAAAATAACTATATCCAGGCTTATAATAAAGTATAATTTACACATTTGATTTTCTTTATGAGTGCTTATTAGATACTCATTCTAACACAGCGAACCACTTTTAAAAATAGCCATCTTATCAAAAAGCACAGGTCTAAATGACCTGCAGACCTAGTCCCTCCTCCAAAACTTTTAAGAAAAAAAAAAAAGAAAAAAGGGCCCAGCCTCACATTGACTTCAGTCTGTCATCAAATCTAGGTTATAATTTAAAAGATTCAAAAATAAGCACTGAATTATTTTTTCCAGTCTTTCCACAATATGGTGACTAATGTTTAAATTACCTCCTTTGTTTAAATCATAGCCCAAATAAACTTGAAAGTGCAGTCATATCTATTTTAACTGGAAATTCACCACAACCAGCTTCCCGGTCCCCAACATACCCTTATTTGGTATTTTTAATTTATTTTTTTTTCCCCTTAGCATCTGCATGGGAATGAGCATTATTTTTTTTATTTTTTTTTTTCAAATGAAGAATCTGGCAATTTCAAGGGTCATTAGATTACTGTATTTTACTTCTTATGGGAGCTAAGCACATCTCTCCTCTGTGAAGCAGCTCACCGATTCATCACTTCCAAAAATTCTGAGAAGTCTAGTGGAAGTGTAGTGAACCAAACAAGATGAAAACTGCTTCTGAGGTGTCAGGAAGCAACAGCAGAGAAGAGCCCTGTCCTTCACTAGGTCACCAGCACAGAAAGCGGTGTCACCCGCTCAGACTCCAGAAGCACTGTCTAGGTGCTTCTTTTGTCTTTGGCCAAATCCCAGCTGCCTCCTAACACCTTCTGCTTCTTACTGACTTACAATGATAGGGGAACAATATGAGCAATCTGATACTACAACTTCTGAATTTCCATGTGCTGTACGTTGTCCCAACCATATGATGCAGACATGCGGAAAGCCTACAGCAACCGGATGGCTGCCAGGAAAACCAATGAGCCTGAGACTGGTCCAGAAAAGCCAGGGACACCAACAAAGAAACGTGATGCTAAATCTATTTAAAAGGATGAACTCGTGTTGGTTTTAATAGGATATACTATGGGTTTAGTTATTTCTGGTTAAGGTCAGGAATATCATGAAGCACTTGTCTGACTTCTCAGTGGGACCCACCACTAAATCAACCGACTTTCTTCCCCATTCAGCCCCTCAGGCATCTTTTTCCTCCCTCTCATGTCACCTCAGCAGCAAGGGATGAATATACATCTTCGAGGTGCATGAGCACAGGACCTAACTTGCAAAGTGCCACAAAGACTACCATAGGCTTTTTCAGTGCAGGGACACAGCAGCCAGCACATACCTGAACAAGTCTTCATTGCAGATGTGTTTGGAAGGGCTCCCACAGGCTGCCCCCAAGAGGGACACCATGACAGGTGCTAGTGGCTGTGGACAGCAGAGCTGAAGCACTATAAACCACAACAGAATTTTTATGGGATGAATTTAATGACCATGCACTTGACAGAAGCTGTTAACTTTTCCACTGCAGATTCTTGCTTTTGTTGAACTTTATCATTTCCGTGTATTGTTTATATGGTTATATATTTAAGGTCACTGGCTTCGCAGCACGTATTGCAGGTCTAACATGCTGAGAAATGCTATTTATGTCTCAACATGGTTGTCTACTCTAGCTTTATATATCTAACAACTTCAGTTCGGAGGTTTCCTTACACGACTTCTTTCAAATGTTGCTTCAAGACCTCAAGTTAGCCTGGCCAACAGGTCTCACCACACATTTAAGGGAAAGGAAGTCGAAGATCAATTGCCAGAGTATGAACTGTAGCTGAAAATTATTTTGTTTACTGCAAAAGCTAAGCAAGACAGATTGGAAAGCAGCAGTGATCTCAAATAGTTAATTTCTGTGATCAATAAACTGACTAAGGAACCCATTATACTGGAAATTAACATTGGTTAAGTAAGTGAATAAATAAATAAATAAAGCAGAGTTCTATAATTCTTCTGTTGTTTGAAAAAACTGTGAAAGAAGAGAAAAATTAATAATCCCATCGGATTCCAACTGATCCAGCTAACTAAGGAGTTTTTCCTTCCCACAGTCTAGTTTTGGAAAAAGAACTTTTCGTCCTTCTCAGCTCAAAATATTTAGGGGATTACATTCTCAGCACACTTACAGCATACAGCGCAATTAACTGCTTTTGTGGGCAACTAATCACTGAAGCAAAACAGATGCAAAACATCTCATGGTCACAAAATCTGTTGGGATTTGCCACAATGTTGCAAATGCTACTTTCGTCTTGCCTTATAGCCAGAGTAAAGGAACAATGTTTGACAGGCACAATATGTGTTTTTATTACCTCATGGGGTTTTGTGGTTTTGTGCCACAGACATGACTTTCTACTGACAATACACTGGAATTTTTCAAAGGCAGTAATTTTTAAAAAACTGGATTGAAACAAACCCTCAAAATGCTGCAGCAGTGAAATTCAGCTGTTAATTACACTCTCAACTCTGCAGACACTGCTTACCTTTATGTAAGATGGTCTAACAGGTACATACCTAGTTAAACTTGTAGTGGTGCTTCTCAATTTGTATTTAGCATTTTTTCAGACCTCTAGAAAATCCTGTATACCTGAAAATCTGTCTGCTTTCCCAGGCATTACCAAACTTCCCATCTTTCTCACGCTGTTACACTTTCAAGGATGCTACCATGATCTTTCAGGAAGACACTTATTTTCCAAACAGCTAATCATTAATTTATTCTCATTTCACCTTTATACTAGAGGAAGACAGTAAGAGTTGATGAGTCAGGACACTACAATTTTGATTCTCAACAGCTGTGAACTTGCATGGTAAAGGACAGGTTTTATTTAACCAGTGTCTCATTTTTTCCTGTGGGATGATGCTTAGGAACAGTTTATCTAACAACACTTGTCAGTTCATGTATTTGTCTTAAGTTTTCTTCTGTTCTTTACATCCCACACACACAGAGGTGCACAATTAACTATCTGAAATCAAGAAACTAACCAGTTACCTGCATAGGTACCAAATATTCACAGTATGTAGCCAGTCCATGCTAACTTGAACTATTTCCAGCATATGAAGGGCATAGCCCATATTTAAACCATGTAAGCTTATTTTAATCCATTTAGAGACAACTGTCCCTTGACAGATCACCACATATCCTTTTATAATTAAAGAATGCCTGCAAGTTAGCATCATAAACCATGCATGTTGGAGAGATGTGTTCTTCAAAGGAAAGCAACAGGTGTGGTGCATAGTCTGCATTCGAAAAACAGAAGTGTAAATAGAGACAAGCAACATTATTTGTGGCACCCAATAACGAGGTGAGTGCTTAGGAAGGAAAAAATGATGCAGATTACACAGCAGAGTGAGATAAAATGGACATGGGCATCTTTAGGTCAGATAAGCTACCTATATTTTATCAGATTTGCAAGCCATATAGAACTCATAGTAGAGAGAATGGTGAAAAATTATTCTTTGCCCATTCTTAATCTTGCTTCTGTTATCCCAATGCTGTCAATTTTCAAAGAAGATTTTTAAGTAAGTGCCATTAACCATGTCCCACAATACAGATAATACCAAAGACAACCTCCCACATTTTCTGAAAAGGAGGACCAAGGTTTCACCCTCAAATATATATACATACTATTCAAATTCAGAAGCAAAGAGAATAATATTTTAAGAAACGTTTAAACTTTCCAAAATGCAAGCTTTTCCATTTATCTAGATTTGGCCAGGAGCGCAGGAAGCACCACTGCTGATGCATGACTGCCAAGCACCAAGGCTACTTCAGGCTCTGGCAAGTAAATCAACAGGGCTTTAAAAACTTTTTCATCAGAAAATTTTTGGACCTGGGTCAAATGGCTATTCTTCAAGCTCAGTCTTTTTGGCTGTCTCACAGAATTATTGAATTCAATGAACATTTGATTTAATACTAGCATCAGACACTCAAAACCAGCAGAAAGAAAGTTTGCCTAACATTTGCAGACAGTCATTGTTTTCTTGACTTTCAGATATCTTTCTAAAAACATTTATCTATAGCCAAGGGGGGGAAAAAAAAAAAGAAAGAAAAAAAAAGATCAGTGTCCCAAAACACTATAAACAGTATGGTTATGCTAGTCTCAGGAAGTCTTTAATCAGGGTCTTTGTAAATTAGTAGCACAGTCAAAATCAGATCTGTGTTGCTGTATTCCTTAGGAAATTACAGTCCACACAAAGCACATCAGAGTTTCAAAGCAAAGCTCCTCACAGCAAGCACAAACTTCCCCTGTTGTTCCTAGTTTGAGACCTTCACAGCTTTGCTCTTGGTCTCCTTTTTATAACTTTCTGCAGTTAAACAAGAAGCTGCTGAAAACTTCCTCTAATAAAAACCCCAAGGGAAAAACAAGACACGGGTAGCATGATGACAACAATGATGACAAGACTGGTTTCTGTCACAATGAAAGAATTTCTTCAACTTTATGTTCCAGTCCTCAAACACGCACTAGTGCAACATGCCTCAGCAACAGGCACAGCATAACGTTAGCTCTTACTACTAAGTATTTTTATAGCTGTGCAGTGGTATGCTAGCAGAGGCTAGAGCACCCACAGGATTCTTGTCTCCATTTTGTAACTGGTTTGTTAGCGTGCTAGGCTAGACATGACTCAGCAATGTGCACCTGCAACCCAGAAAGCCAATCATGTCCTGAACTGCATCAAAAGCAGCGTGGCCAGCAAGTCAAGGGAAGGGATTCTGCCTCTCTAGTCCACTATGGTGAGACCCCGCCTGGAGTGCTGCATCCAGCTGTGGGGTCCTTAGCACAGGAAGGACATTGACCTGTTGGACCAAGTCTGGAGGAGAGCCATTAAGATGACTAGAGGGCTGGAGCACCTCTCCTATGAGGAAAAGCTGAGAGAGTTGGGTTATTCAGCCTGGAGATGAGAAGGCTCTTGAGTCACCTGATTGCAGCCATTCAGTATTTGAACTGAGACTATAAGAAAGAACTATTTACAAGGGTATGTTGTGATACAAGAGATAATGGCTTTAAACTCAGAGTAGTTTTAGACTGGATCTGAGGAAAAATTCTTTACTGTGAGGGTCGGGAGGCAGTGGAACAGGTTGCCCAGAGAAGCTGTGGATGCCTCATCCCTGGAAGTCTTCAAGATCAAGTTGGATGGAGCTCTAAGTAAGCTGGTCAACACGGTTCCTGCCCAGGGAAGAGGGGTGGTTGGAACTAGATCTTTCAGATCCCTTCCAAGCCAAGACACTCTATGCTGCATGACACTATGATAAAGTATTTCTGTAGCAGCACTGTGTATTTTGCAGATACGGCAAAAGCCTGTGGGGAGGCAGCATTGCAAAATATTAGACACTGTACACACAAACACTATATAACTTTGTTACAGTGGTGTTTGTTTGTTGTGTGAGAATGGATTAGATTATTTCTGTTACTATCTATGAGCCTCGTTATATCAGGCACTCCCTTGATAAAATATCATCAAGGACTGATTTTCTCACATGAATGCAACCTAAACTCTGTCTCCCCTCAAAAGCATAGAGATACACCCAGGAGTAGTTTGGACCAAATAAATGTATTCTGGGCCACGAAGGAGTTTTAACAGCTGCACTGTTCTGATCCAGCTGTTCACAATTACTGACATGTGTTGTGATGCACTTCTGATTACTGTGTGTTTAATCTACATATGAACGCCTTATTTTACTACTCAAAGCTTGGCATTTAGATGGTATCTGCAAGACTTCAAGACTGATGTCTGCCTGAGATGCCCCAGCTAGCTATTCCAGTGTGCCAACAGAATTAAAATATCACCAAAGATCATGCCACTCTGAGGTATCTGTGTTATTTTAAGAAGTGAAGATAAGCTGTGGCCAACTTCATATTGTTTCTTTAAATCTTTCACTTAATAACTACAGACACAGCTTAAAATAAATATGCAAAGTCAATGGCATAACCATTTACATATTAGCTAACGAGCCCCTGAACTTTCAAAAAAGTATTGTATGGGTTACACTGGTTAAAACAGAAATGGCTAGAAAAGTTTCACTTGAGACTGTGAATGGCAAATTGCCACCAGTCATACAGTAGAACCTACACGCTTTTTCCAAGCTGTGAGAAAAAAAAAAAAAAGAAAAAAAACTGTTCCTAAAGAAAAAACTTGGTGGGAACATTTCAATTATTTACCTGAAATACATGAACTTTGAAAGCATTGGTTCACTGACTGCCAAAAATACTAGTTACAAACAGCTGGAGGCTAATTTGATCATGCAAATTATTGTTATATGGATGCTGTTTTACTAAAAGATACTGTCTTGGTAAGCCATGGGGAGGAGTGCAACTCCAAAATCTACTACTTAAAGGCATTTTTTCATGGAAAAAAAAAAAGCCTTGGGTCTCAGCTGCTTCCTACAACAGTTTTTAGGCATGGAAATTGCACTTCTTGAGTGATCTCTTTGGACAAAGATTAAAAGTTCAACTGTCCAGACATCTTTTCTTAATAACACACTTATGTTAAGCAGACCAGGGACCAATATAATTTTTCTTGGCCTAACTGCTATCTCCAAGAGGAAACACCCATGAACACGGAGAAAATACATCACTGACTTCTGAAAGACTTAAGATTTCTGCACTTTTGCAAAAATGAGAAAGCATTTCTTCACAGTCCCAAAAAACATTCTGTATAGTTACACAAAGCTTACCTTCTAGTCTCCATATGTGATGCCCCAGGTGTCTTTGCTCCAGCAGTCACATGCACAAAGCCTGATTTTTGGAGAGCTCTCATCAGGGTTGGTCCTTGCCTGTCTAAACATTTTGTACAGGCTTGACCAGTCCCAGAAACACAGAGAATTTAAAATGATTGTGACTACAAGATCACCTTAATTCCACACCAAAAAACTTTCATATCTACAATCACAGAGTTCTGATCATCTTTTAGGTCCTGCCCATTTTTGCCAGTTTCTGCCCATTTCTACCAGTTTTCCCTTTTGCTTCCCTGACTGACCATCAGCAACCTACAGTGACCTAAAGCAAGGAATGGTATTAGACCATTAATTAGACACAGTGTATCTCCATTTCCTTTTTTTTTTTAAATCTACATGTGTAGCAGCTATGTCTGACATATCCTCTTTAGGAAGAGCAACTTAAAAGCAAACAAAGAAATCCCAAACAAGCAAACCCCATTCAGATTGATAGACAGACATTAAAAAGTAAAAAAACAAATTAAAAAAAAAAAGAAGAAAAAGAAATCCTGAAAATGCTTAATTTGGTGACTTCACGTGAGAAGAGTTTTCCATGGAGTTTAAAAAAATCCAAACCCAAACAGCAGGAACATGGTGCATCATGAGAAGGATCAGATAAATTCTTCACATTTTTTAAGAGTAAAATCATTTGGGCGAATTATACAATGAACAGGGTAGTCAAGAGTAAATATCTAATGTTTGTAGTAACTCCAGCTCACTCTCATACTTCCTTTGGGCCTCACCCACAGTGTGCAGCTATTCATGATATCTCATCTTAACAAAGAGTCATTCTCCAGTGCTAATGTATTGGAGGGAAAGAAAAAAATCCCACCTCAGCCAAGAAAAGTATAATGATCAAAATAATGACCAAAATGAAAGGTGTAGCTTTAAAATAAGAATTTGACATAAGACTGCATCCTCAGACATAGCCACATAATAAGTTATAACCTTCTGCAGCTCTCTTTCGCAAAGAAAGAAAAGGAGAAAAAAAAAAAAGGAATAGTTTCACAGTGTCCTTTTTTCAGATCTTGATCAAGATGTGCTCTATCCACTAATTCCTGGTTTATGGCAGAAACAGTTCGGGTCCAGCCCTGCAAGGTATTACATTTCTCCAGGAAGGCTGCTAAATGCCTCAGGCTCCATTGTCTTTTATAGTACATGAAGTCCTTCTCATTAAACAAAGAACCATTTTTCCCCTCCATATTAAAGAAATTCAAAACTTTATAACCTTATTTTATTCCAAAATACTTACTTTATTTCTAGTATAAAAATAAACACATAAGTCAGGAATCCATCCTCCCTACCAAGATAAGTCTACCAGATTAAACCATTAAACCACTTTATGATTTCTCCAACCTTCCTCCCATGCCCCTCACTGGCTTTAAAATTATCAACAATAACATTGAATTGATATATTATTAATTTCAACACGGTCACATGATCTCCACTCACCTCTACGCATTCTGCACAACAGAATTTGTTCTTTACTGGTTGCAACAACTACATGGTGTGTCACAAAAATACTTTAATGGCTAATGTAAGTAAGGATAATTTCTTTTTTAATGAGAATTAAAAAATAAAGTCACCTATAGATTTTACTCTTTGATTTAAGATATCAGTTCTGAAATTCATCTGGATGCTAAAAAAATCCCCAAAAAACCAACCTAACAGCTTTTCACAAAAGTGGCTAAGAATTGCAGTAAGCAATTTTCACTTACGTGAGACATCTAATTCTCTTCTCCACAGTTCTATTTCCTGTCAACACCCATCCCCCCCATATATGGTAGCTGAGATTTAATATTGATTTTTTCTGATTTTTTTTTTTTTTAATGACAGTGTTGTTTTCCCAAGTTATGCTGAAACTTGATTTTGTCCCAGCTTCCACGTAAGCCCAAGATCCTTGTTCAGAGCACTGCCCCACCTTAGTCTAGCAGCCTTGCCACAAGGGAAACTTCAGTCTGCCCTTGCTCCAACTCACTCAAATTGCACTAGGAGCTTTCTTCCCAAAGAGAGCTCACTCCCTTCAGCCAAATGTAAGAGATACAAAAATCCCACAACCATACTCTCTTTTTAATTAACTTACTCAACATTGCTCCTTTGTAGGCAGCTCCAAGAGATGCAAGACAAAAATATTAGTCCCAGAATTCATTTAATTATCACATAAATGGAGCGGTCTCTTATGGGTTAACAACATTTTGCGGAAAATGACTGACATCGAGAGTCATTGGCTTCCTTCCAAGACTTGGAAAGAAGATAACTGTAAACTCCTTTGGTCAAGAGTCTCCAAGAGCAGTATTGACAGCAGACACACTTAAAAATTTTGGTACTTGAGAGGCCTCAAATGGAAAATATTACACATTTTTGTACTTGCAAAAACTGTTATACATAATACTTAGCACATATACTTAGTATGTGTATTTTAGTGACTCCATGTGTCACTGAAACATATACTCTGCTCATGTGGAGTGGCTTTGTACCTAAAGGAAAAATAATGTTAGCAATTGAGAGGCATTAGTTATCTCTGAAGTCACTGTGCTCGTTAAAACTTTGGCTTCCTAAACTCTGTAATACATTTTAAGAATGTATACTACATTCCATTACTTGCATAGAAGCTTGGGAGCTAGAAAGGTCAATAGACTGACCACCCTAGTTCTGGTCATTTTCCCTCCAAAAAATATTGAGTGTTAAAAGCACCCCCTTCCCCCAACAAAGCTCACATTATTTCTATAATTCGTTCCCTTCAGCCAAGGTTTTCTCTCTTACAGAGCAGCAATCAGTCACAGGTTAAAGCAAGTCCCCCAAAATAATTGCCACTCAGAAAACTCATTTAATTGTTTGAAGACTTTATTCCAAACAAAAAGCAACATCAAACACCAGCTTTAAAACAGTCTTACCTGCTGACATAAATTCTCTATAAAGTTTGTGTTTCAGACAAAGGCTTATAGCCCCTCATATTGGACTTTTTTTTAATTTATTATTAGTTTGGAAGATTTTGCCCTCAGCCACACCTACATAAAGATGACTTATCGAATCTTTATAGGTTTGGGGTTTTTTTTGTTTGGTTGGTTTTTATTTGTTTGGTTTTTTGGGGGGTTTTGTGTGGGGTTTTTTTGTTTGTTTTGTTTTGTTGGGGTTTTTCAAGTTGCATTCAAATGGTACCTTGGCAAGAGTTAGAAATGCTAGGAAATTAAATCTTGCCAAAACTGTGGGAGAAAATACTCAGCAGAGATCATAAAATTAGAAGTTTGAGGCATTAAGAGGAACATTGAATATTCCAAAATATGAAAGCATATAAATCTGCTGTAAATTGAAATGTAAGAGAGATTGAAATAATTTGTACATATCATGTTAACAGACAGACTGCTCAGCTAAAACAGCCACAGGAATGCTGGGGGGAAAAGCTAAAGCCTAAACTTGCACCAATGTTTTACAAAGTATGCACCAAACGCTTTGTTAGTATCAAGTGTAATTAATCCTAAACTGAGAAAATACACAAGAACAATAATCATTTACTCTATTTATAAGAGAAGCAGATGTCATCAAGCAAAAACAAACAAATTCAGGTTCAATTCTGGTTCAATCTGGTCACAATTCCCTCAGTGTAGCTATGCATTCTGTTTTGAGCATCTAAGTGCGGAAACTTGTCCAGATTTTTAAGTGGGCAAATTACTACCCAGTGTTCTTGAAATATTTCAGTAACTTTTTTTTAATTTCATTCCTACAAACTTATTGCTATTTGTTTTGTTTTTAAATTCCCATGGACCAGACGCAAAGGCAAGTCTTTGTCATCTCTTATCTTTGCAAAAGAGATGCTCATTCAGCAACATGAGCCAACACTAACATCTCTCTACTGTGGATGTGTCATTTCTGCTAAAAGGTAAACTGTCCTTATTTTAAAGATTCTTCATTCTTTGAAACATAATATTCTTACTGACTATTGCTTCCCTGTTGCTCTTCCCCATCTGATCTCATCTTTACATCCAGATTCCCACTTCTCAGAGCTCCCTGAAATTGGCAGGATCAAACACCTCCCTTGTATTGATTAGTTGCCTCAGGGTTGGGGAGAGCAATGACCTGACATCTCCAGCACCAGCAAGTGGTGTCAGGTCATGTGCAAGACAGAAGAGGATTGTGGAGCAAACACCAAATAAATGCAGCAGGTTAAAAGGGCAGTTCAAAACCTTTATAAAGCCTTTATAAAACCTCCTCACTCATCACAGGAAGGAAGGGTAATTTTCCTTTCTGAATACTTTTGGGCAGAGGCTCAAACACAGAAGAACTCCAAGGGCAGCACCATGAGGTCAGGAGAAAAGTATGTCCTCTGTGCCTCTGCCCCAGCTGGGAGCCAAAGTCCTTTCAAGACCAGAAATTGCTGCATCTCCATGAATGAAAGAATGTGCACATGAGCAACTAAAAAGACAATGTGCTTTTTTTTTTTTTTTTTTTGCTGATGGGAATAAGGATTCAGCTGTGACTAAACTGAAGTGTCAGATGAATCCTCAAGACTTCCTGTCTGAAATTTCAAACCACAAAGCTGACAAAGGCTCAGATATGGTGCAGAAAGAGTGCACAGACATCAGAAAAGAAAACCATCCTTTTTTCCTGAACAACTCACTGTGGATTGGATAAAACTGGGGATACACTGTGCACCAAAGCCAGGGAAAATGCATTTGGAAAAAAAACAAACAAACAAAAAAAAACAAATAAAACAATCAGTATGAGAAAATACTTTCCATCTAGACACAGCACAAACACCTTTATATTGTTATCGTGTCTGGGATGAGAGTCATGTTGATAGACACATGAAACAACGCCTATAAGACCCCACTTTAATTATTAGTTACAAGTGTTTATGATAATCAAACCCACATCTCTTGTGTAAGCACCCAGGTTCTCACCACACCACACAGGGGTTACAAAGGCATGGCTTACTTCTCGTTGCCCCCCTCCTCTGCTGAATCATCAGATACCAGCCACAACGGGTCTGGATACCAGACTAGCAGGTTCACTGATCCAATACACTCCTCTAAGACAAAGCCATCCCTACAGTTTTTCAATTCTCTTGTTATTTTTCAGGCTTAGTGTTCAGACCAAAACACATTCACTGAAACACATTCTACTCAGTGTCAGGCCAAAACACGTCCCATCGGAAAATGTGAGCCAGTGGTGGGGATACTAAAAAATAAAAATTAAAAAAAAAAAATCAATATTACACAGGTCTTTGTTGTTCAATCACCAGGCAAAGCTGGATTTTACTTCTCATATTGAACTAACAGCAGTATTAGAAGATTAAAAACTCATGTGTATTTTACTGGGCAGTGAGACTCTACTGTGTTTCATTCACTGAGTGTTTCATCAGAACACCCAGGTGCACACCTTTCTTGTCATTTTGTTTTGTTTAGGAAACTTCATTTTGAGAAATGAAACCTATGTGCACTCCAAAACATCAATATTATTTCAGAGTTGAAAGCAGATTTACATCATCAACAAAACATAAAAAGAAGTGCAACAATTAATATTTACCAACAGGGCACTTAACAAAATGAAGAGTATTTGAGGGGAGAACAAAAACTTCATAAGGAATGAAATCAAAATGACAGGTAATAGCCATCCCTGATTTAATTGTCATCATGATACTTTATTTTTTCTTAGTACCTTCTATTGAATTCTTTAGAGCTTTGATGGCTATTAAGTAAGATCAGATTGAGCTATGTGAAAGGCAGATAAAGGTTATCTGCCCAAGAAAAAGAGGAAATGTCTAGTTTCAGGAAATAAAACATTAAAGCTGCAAAGCAAGTCTGTTGCAAACCCAGAAATAGAACAAAACTTTAAAACCTATATTTAATCACTAAATCCGTTCTGACAAATGAAATAACACCTAAAATAGCAAGATCACTAATGGAAAACATTTTCCAAGTAATATAGCATCTTATAATAGTTGTAATGAGACACTGCATATAGCAGGTAATATTACTAGAGAAATTTAAAAAAAATATTTTGCTACATTATGCTGCAGTACTTATGGAGTATCAGTGACTGTCACCATAAATACCATGGAAGTCCATTAGAAAATAAGGAAATGAAAGCCAGAATTGCATCAAAGGCCTCCTGGAGAATAATACTTCATTAAAATCACTTCAAATGAAACAAAATATAACAAAAACCTAAGAATAACACTTTTCTGATGGCTTGCTGTAACTCATTAAAGAAAAGAAACACCCTACACTCCCCTCTGGGAATTATTTATAAATGGGAGGAAAGCAGTTACCAAAAGAGCTTCCTGAAACACAGCTATGAACCTTGTTCTCAGAATAACTAAAAAGCAGGACTTAGCCGGGAAATCACACTAAGGGCAAACAACCTTGCTTTCCTATCAGTCTTCAAAATCTGAACTCAATTCAATAGCGCAATTTCTGCCCTTTTCTGAAACAAACCCAAACGCCAGTGCCCCCTTCTCCCCACCTCCAGAAACCAACATGCCTTTCAGCATCACCTCTGTGGAGAGATAATGAAATTTAAAAAGCACATGAATTGAATTTCCATGGCCACAACAGGTCTTGACAACAATGGTGTAGCTCAAAGCATCTGGCATATAATGACTACAGAAAGGTCAATTTGATATTGCACTGTCAGTGGAGAGTAACCACTTTCCCCTCATGTAGGGACTTGGCACTTATACCTCTTAAACAGTAGATACTGGCAGTCAGCAAAATTAACTCCTGGGGTTTTCAAGAGATTTCTTAGACTTCCATAATGAAGATTAGCTTAGCTGTGTTCCTGCATTCCTAAAATACATATATTTAATGCTTCAGAAATAAATTCTATCCGCTACTTAGAAGCATCCATGTCATTAAAGATCGCTTGCACCTCTTCAGTGTGGGGATGTATTGGATGTTCTGCTTCCACCCTTCTACAGCAATGCAAAGGCTTTTCAACATCCAAAATGTAAATCAACCTAAGCAAAACTATCTTAAGGAGTTTGCAATCTGGAGATTTCTATTAGGAAATGGTCAGACTCCGAGTAATACTATTTGCCACCTTAATTAACATTGACATTTTTTGTATTAAATTTCAGCTTGCAAATGTTACTTCTTGCTTACAGTAAGAGCATATTAATTTAATGTGGCGTGCATTAAGTTATTCCCTGCTGCCCACAAAGACAGTCCTCAACTCAGCTTTTTTTTAATTCCCAAAGACAGAGGAAAGCTATTGGTACTGCAGAAAGTTACTCTAAATCACAAGCAGGAATTTATCATTATCATGTCTTTTATCCACTAGGCAGAGCACTGCAAACCGTCCTCCCCTCACATACTGAGGCATACTGTCCATTCAGCACGTCAAGATCCAGTAAGATGATCTAATTTCCAGATACTTCCTACTGAAGTACACAATTTCAGGTAAAATACAATTGAATAAATTTTCACTGTTCATATCTTAACAGACAGAAATCAATTGTGTCACATCTCATCTGGGATACAGATTAGTTTTAGTTGAATTTCATAAGAGAGTGAAAATAGTGAATATATTACTGTACAAATAAACATCAAGCCAAAGCTATTACCTTTCAAAGGATCTGCTTGTGTAAAACCACTTTTAAAACTCACATAG
The DNA here is from genome assembly GCA_035222235.1 of Margarornis squamiger. Taxonomy (NCBI): domain Eukaryota; kingdom Metazoa; phylum Chordata; class Aves; order Passeriformes; family Furnariidae; genus Margarornis; species Margarornis squamiger. The sequence continues at coordinate 21,228,633 of JAWWTY010000123.1, read as the reverse complement.
TTTGCACTGTATTTTTTGGGTTTAACCATTCAATATCTGTTTTTAAAGCACCACTGTACATCACAGTGGTTTAATCTCTATAGCAGAACTATAATGAAAGGCAAGTATTTTCATATTTATCTTAAATATAGGAATTAAAGAATAGAGTCCATATAATAACAACAGGTGATAAATATTTAGTCTTTGGCTAGTCCCAATATATCTGAAAGACATGCATGGTTTTGTGCTTTACAACAGATATCTATAGTGTCAGCAAGATCACTCAAAAAAAAATCTTTAAACATCATTTTGATGTTTAGTAAATAATGATCTACCTTTGGCACCTACCATTGTACACTATATTTACTACTGTATTTATGTTCCTATACTACATACTCCATCAACCTCAAGAAACTGCACAGCTTTTACAAACCTTTTGCAGCTCTAAATAGTCTCAGGAAAACTCTAAGGTACACAATGTAAGGAAGGCTGCTATTGCTATTGCTTAACTGGCCCTCAGTCCCACCCTTTTTCCTGGCAGATGGGTAGGTATGATCCTGTACAAGACACTGAACTCTGTTTTTACCCTGCAACCTTCCATTTTCATCCCAGCAACTCTCCTTTGAACTTCCAGGCAAGTCTTTAGTTTGTTGGATTCACTTAGCTGGAGCATGTTTTGTGGTTCAACTAATTGCTGCCTGACGTGCAGCAAAGTGCTATGTGCAACAACACTTTGAATTTCAGCTGGAAGCAAGAGCTGTACCCTTCCATTTATTTAGTGTGTGGGCAGGCTTTCTAAAGGCATTGCTTAGCTAGCTAACCTGTTCAGCTCTTAAATTAGGTGCAAAAGCTTTCTAACTTTCTTCCAATTAAAGCATATAGACTTATACAACAACCTTCGTATGTAAAAAAGAAAGCAGTGTCATTCATTAGCTTTGAATTCTTTGGACAACGTGTTAACCCAACACAGCTTAATTTCAGAAAGAGATAAAAAAGGGGGACTTAAGATAACTTCATTGACTGCATTGCAGTGCACAGCACAAAAAGCCCTTTCAGCTTTAGAAAAGGTCCTGTTAAGGTGTGAGGGTATGAGCATGGAAGGCTTCAGGTCAGCTGTCACCCTGCACCTTAGGAACTCACCAGCAGTCACAGTCTCAGATGTGGTCTAAGAAAGCACCAGTTCTTGCTCTGAGGAGAAAATGTCTCCTGTAAGACTCCACCAACAGAGCCCAGAGAGGTGAAAACTGACAGGCTCTTGACCAGCAACGCCTCACCTCCAAGACCTGAAGCTGACACTGACAGAGCTCACAAGAATTTGAAGAGCCTTCACAGAGTTCATGGTATTTACTTCAAAGAAAGGCCAGCTCAGAAACACATTCTGCAAATTTGCAGGTTAAGAGCAGCTTTCTCAGCAGCACCCAGTTACTGCACACCACACAGCAGTGCTGGTCCTCAAGTTCAGGTCACTTCCAGGCCCAGAGGTCAGGCTCATTCAGGCTGTGGCAGGGACAGAGGAACAAGTCATCATGTTCATTTAACCAATAAACGCCAGGGGCCACATTACTTTCTTCGCCTTATTACTTTTCTTTCTTGGTCATGCAGGTCCTCTTCCACAGCCCTAGATGATTTGGTTTTGGTGTTAATGGAGATTCTTCGATTACATATCTTCCTATTCTTGGATATCTGGATTTGTAACATGAATGGTTCTTTGGAAACATGGAATTTCATACAAATAATATGAACAAACAAAACAAAAGAGGCTCAGGAATTTTAACACATGGAGGAAGGCAGAGCTGTACCTGCATCGTTAAGCTGTTCGGATTCATTCACCAAATCTCTACTGGTTTGACCTTACAGGCCACTGAAAACTTTAACAACTGATCTCTCCTCTTATTTTCAGTGCTT
>JAWWTY010000123.1:21178822-21226649 GCA_035222235.1 Margarornis squamiger | reverse complement strand
CCCCCCCCCCCCCCCCCCCCCCCCCCGAAAAAAAGCTTTAAGGCTTCAAGTTGATGAAATGGTGGCATTTGGCAGGGAGGAGCCCACAAATGTTTTAAGACCAGCAACAGAGTAGAAATCGGTTTTCTATCAAAAGTCCGACAGGAGCTTTTAAAGTCTCACAGGGGCTCCACTGAGTGACTTACCTGGAATAGCTGCCACCTCAAAACTTAGTGACATGGCTAAGTTTTCAGGCATAATTACTGAAAACTAGTAGTATTGATTGAGGGTAACAAATTAGCATTGGGGAATACAATGCCAAGGGTTTTGAATAGCAGTTAAACTACCAATATACAGTTTGTTTATATATTTCTTGTCATACAATCTCAATTAAATTCTGTAAATTTTCTCTCAACTCTCACAATTAAAAAAAAGATTATTTTCTTAATCATCCAACACTTAGTTTTAATGTTCCTGAAAGAAGTTAGACAAGAATTGATATTATTAAAAGAATTACAGCAAAATAAACTGGTTTAAGATTTCCAAATTATTACTCAGAAGCTGTGATGGCTTTCAATTATTGTCTCTGTTCAACAGACATAGGACAATCAAGCTTCTTCCATATACTAAAAAAGCAAATCACTGCAGAATAAAAATAAAGTCAAAATACCTACGTAAGAGAAATGATGATGACTAGTAAACCAAAGCTGGGAGAAAAATGAAACTTCCAAATGCATTCTTATCATAGCTTTCTTAAAGCTCATCCTTATATGGTTTATAGAAACAAAATAACCACCCCAAGGAACCCATGACTCATAAAACTGAAAGCATGAGTTTTAACCATCATCTAAAGTGAAGCCTGTATTAATAGTTTGCAATACTTTCTATACTTCTATTCTTCAGCTTGCTCCTCTTCTTTTTCTTACAATAGCCTCTCCTGCTGTTTGATTTAGCAGTTATACTATTTTTTCACCTTCCTATAGATAAATTTAGACTCATAAATTTTAGAATTTCAGATCCCCCTGTAACTAAGTGACTAAGGCTGGCTCTCAGGATCCATGGTACTATTCCCTGCAATGTTAATTTATATTTTTGAGAAATTAAATAGATTACTGCCACTCTACACTATGGGAATATTTTAACATCTGAGTAGCAAAGGACTCAAGTGTCTTAAAACCTGGTCTACATCAAGGTACCTCACTTCCCCATCTAAAATGGGAATGAAAGCAACCATTATGTCTATATATTTTGTCAGAACACACATCCAAGAGCAGGACTCTCAAAGCAATAAATAGCAATATCATTAGATTGTTTTTAATAAAAGCAATACAGGAACCAATAAAAGAGAGTAAGAAAAAAGCATACTGAACTAGACTTACTGCCAAAAATCCCTTCTGGATCAGTTAACTTAAAAAACTATCTTAGAAAATAGAATTCAAATGATCCATAACATTTTTTTCCTATTACCCCACCTCAAATCATGAGAATTTCAGCTGTCCATAAGCTAAAAATCTAGATTTCATGTTTCCTGGAAGAAAAACCAAAAATATGAGGGAAAACAGTATGATAAACATTCACACCCAGGCAGGCAGGTAAAATAAATGTCATGGCTCTTGAGTCTACCAACTGCAGAATCCAGCCTTAAGGCTCAGATAAATTCTGCCTCTGAGTGCTGTCAACATGGACATCAAAAATACCCATGAGGCCCAAGGCTCACCTGCGACACGTGGGCAACCCTATACTTTAAAGAAGTTTAAAGAGGGGAAAAAAAAGCCAACACAAAAAAAAAACAAAAACAAAACAAAACAAAAAAAAAAAAAACAAACCCACACCCACCCAAACACAACCCAAGTCCATAGCCATCACTGAAACTCATCTATGGCTCCTCTGCTGAGGAGCCAGAAACAGAATGGTAGTAAGTGCTCACTAACAGCTCACTGTACCCAAAAAGATTTCTGAAGCACCCCAATATAGAGACAGAGAGGTAAACAGCATTGAGAATCCTTCTTTCACTTCCCAAGCCAAATGGTCTCAATGCCTAAATTCATGTAGAGTGAAAAAAATTCCTTTGCCAATCATATATTACCTGTGCTGATCTGTTTTACTAAATAAGAGAGGTAAATAAGTTCTATATTATTAAAAAAAAAAAAAAACAAACCCCAAAACTTTCCATCTTTTCTGTTTTACTTTTATCCCCGTATTTTTCACTGACACTTTTCCCAGGAGTTTCACAGGTATCATTATCTCATGAATCCATAGAAATCCACAATTCTCTATCTTTCCCATTTCCAAAGAATCATTAAAGCAAATGTCTGGAGGAACAGTCCCCAAAAATAATATTTTAAAAATAGGTGGTGGCTCTTAGCTGTTCAGCAACCTACAGATTTATTTATAAAAGTCTATGTTAAGTCACTGAACTTGAAAATATATCCAAAAAGCATCTGGTTTCCATCTGTCTTCATGGGAACCAGGAATGGCTTTAACTGAAAATAAAATATTGGGGTGCAAAAGAGCATGATATCCAGGAGGGAGGACTGAATAGAAAGAAAAATTCTGATGAGAAAGGAGGAGAATCTATCAAGAAGCTAAAAACTGTAGGTTACAAAATAAAAAGAACAAAAGAAAAACACATTCCATATTTTGAGCCATTTATAGTATGAAAAATAAGCAAATAACATGCCAAAACTAGAATTATTTTTTTAAATGTACAAATTTCATACCAAACAGTGAGACTTGTTTACAGAACTAATTGATTTTAAAGAGATATATCTGAAAATGCTTGCCAACACATGCAAAGTTGAAGCATCTACTACTGCACGCATGGCTGGCAAGCATCATTTTGTCCATTTGTATTTGAGCAATCTCTAAGCAAAATGCACTTGCAATTGTGACAGCTGCGCTCCCAGCTCCTTTCTGGGGCACAGAACAATTCCATATTTAAAAAAACCAAGCTGCAATACTGCCTTACGCAGGACAAAGGGAAGCTTTCATTCACTCTTCGAATATTTTGCCAACATTCAAGTCAGAAAACACCTAAATTGGTTTTCTACACGAGGAACATTCACATCTGCCTCCATAAATATACTGCTTTAAACCTCTAAGTAAAGCTTTTGAAGATACTGCTTTAAATATTGCATCCAACCTCTCAGGCAAGCTACTTCTTGCTCCTTGTTTTGTTTCTCTTAATTTTATTTTTTCCACTTTGCACATAAAGAATAAATGAAGCCAAGTGAAAACCTGAACAAGTTAACTATCAAGTTAAAATATTTATAATAAAGAGTCTGGTCATAAAGAATTTCCTCTCACCTTTGCCATGTTGAATCAAGAAGTTTCCCTTGTAGTTTTTAAAAGATGTTGCCATGCCACTGAGCAAACTGGGATGCCTCAGATGGGACTCACACAGCTTCACTGGCCTAACAATCCCTATAGTGTAGTACTGCTTTTCTACCAACTACCATTTTGATCCCTACAACACACCAAAAAAGCCCTTAAGAAACCAGAGCAAGAAGACTGTTCTTTTTCAAATAAATACTGATTCTTTTGGTTAATCCCTCCCTATCTCACAGCACAGTCAACCCCTTCTCTGACAGGCCATGAGTCCGGTGGCACACCCAGAAACCTTTCCCCATATTGCCATTACCTTCACATTACACTTAAGTCTGCACCACTATATTAATTTCCACATATCACATCAATGTCAAATCAGAACTGATCATGAGCAAAGCAGGCATTCACAGATTGGTGCACAGCACTTCTTACAATTTACTGTGAATAAAAATCACTCAGCACTACCACCAAAAATGTATCAACTTGAACTTACAAAATGTATTCTGGTTCCCACAACTAACTTGCTCAAACTGAGTTCTTTCACATCTTTGATAAACACCATGTGGACATGGTCACAGTGCAAAAGCCATTAGCTCAAGCCATAATGGTCTTCCATTTGTCTTGGACCTAAAAGTAACACCAATAACCATCTCATCACTGTGTTCCTTCAAAGCAGAAGCAAACTAGAACAGTATCTAAGAAGTTATGTACTCTTTCAAAACTAATCTCAACATTCTTGCATTGTAGTTCAAACTACCAGTAGACTACCTGAAAGTAGATAAAAATCTCAGAAATGTAAAAACTAAAGATAATTAAAAACAGTACTAACAAAATAAGATCGTTCTTAGATTTTCCTGTACTATGGAATCAGCCTGTATTTTGAAGGCCAACTTTGTTTCACATTGACAGCACCTCTTTAATCTTGTATGTGAACAATAACAGCTTAAAATATTTTAGTTAGTTCTGTTTTGTTTGGGGAGAGGAACAGAAGAATATAATTATGGAGAACCCTCAATATTAAAATGGCTTATCTTGCCACCCTGTTTATACTCTTAAGCTGTCTTTCCCATGGGCAGACAGCATCTGGGTTAGAATGAGCCAGTCTGACTCCAAGAAGCATTTTCTTTCAGGCTACAAGGAAGAAATAAACAACTAAAGCAAATCCATTAAACAGCAGAGCAAGGAAATTTTCACAGGCAGATGAGCCAGGAGAGCACTGTCTACAGCTTTGGTTTCTTAGAATCCAGGCAGAATTCAAACCAGCTGAGACCATGGGACTGCAAAATAGCAGAGCCACAAGACAGGGGATCTGTCCCACCCCCAGATGCTGGGACCCAGGCTGTTCCTTTGATCTCTCTTAGTCTGATCCTGACTCAGTCTTTAGCTGTCAAGTAGCCAACCGTGGTGAGTCAGATGCTAGACTAGGTAGGAAGGGTGAGAACAGGAGGCAACCAGGCTAACTCATGATTAATTTGATTTTCAAACCACCCATCCCTGTACCCAACCAGAAGCAACCTCAGACAAGTTATTGCCTGACCAAGACACACCTGCTTTTACTTTCCTATATCTGATATTAACCCTGCCCATCCAATTATGGTGACAGGAGAAAGTGGGCCAACCCACCTCCACCCCACTCCCAGCTGCTGCTGGAATGACTCAGTGGGCTCCTGGAAAGTGCATTTCTAAACAACCTGCCTGTCTTGCTGGGAGTCAGAAAAGCCATTGACACAGTAGATACAACACGTAATTCTTTAATGAGCTGGTATAATACCTCTCTTTCATCAAGAGACTTTTAATGCTACCTTTACAAGTTTCACTCCAGAGGATGCCCTAGGCATGAACCACACCACAAGACATTCCTTTCCCCAGAGACTGAGCAAAGGGAATCCCTCATAAAGGGTAGCTAAGGACCAAAGTACAGGACAACAGGAAAAACAAGAAACAAGAAGGGCTGAACTGGAGCCTCTTATAGAAGAAAGCACTCATACAACCATTCAAACGCATGTCACTTAGGGCTGGGAACAAGCACCACCACCCTGGAGAGACGGATGTTTGTCAAATCTACAACCACCTCATCTATTTAATACCAGAGATGTAGTCCTTTCAAGGGCAGGATAATTTGCCACAAAAGAGAGTTAGCAACTGGTGAAGAGATACATTATGGACCTCAACCAACACTCATCAAGGAACTTTGCACTGTTGAAGGCAGGCACACAGAGCAATCATGGGGTACAACTGCTGCTGTTTTCTTTGACAGCAAGAAAAGATGTTTCTCCCTATGTGATGGATTCAGAGGCCAATCCTCCTCCAAGATGTTCACTCACATAATTATATCAAAATAGCAATCTTCTAACAAGAGACAATATTTAACCCTTGGAGACTCTGGAGAGCTTGAAGGAATTTCTTACTTGTGCTGTTGCTCTTCCTGCTCCAGGTTCAATAACCCATATGTGAGCATCCTGCTCCCTTCTTTCAACACCTACCAAAACAGAGTCCCAGGCTAACAGAACTATGCTGGGATTCAACAAACTCTGAGGAACAAGACTTGACCAAGTTGTAACCTCTATAGCATATGCTTCAATTAGCAAAGGGAGGCTGATACTTTTTGAAATGGTAGCACACTCCAGGAAACAAAACTCAGAGACTGAGCTGCTGTATTTTTATCCATTTAACTCAGGGGTTAACTCTTTAAATCCATCATTTCATTTGCCAATAAAAATTATGCCATGGGACTTGACCCAAAAACTAATGCCCCAAGTCGTCTGGGGCAGGGGAAAAAAAGCCTGAATAAGACCTGGTTTCAATTAAACAAGTGAATTAAACAAAACTGACGCTCAAAAGGAAAAGACAAGGTGACAAAGTTGGAAAAGGTCTTTGTCAACTCACATAATTAACAGCTAATAAGTTTTCTAAAACACTATAAATCATGACAGATTTCAAGCTATGGCAGCAAATCTTTCAATCATTTCCACTTAATTCTGTGTACTTTGCCAAAGCACTTATATGCTTTTATCCTCCAAACAACAGTTACAACGATGATCAATTCTCTTTAAATAAAGACATCTTACCTTTGCAGAGTCATGTTCAAATTGCCTGTACATGCCTTGATCTTGTTTTGTGCTTCTAGATGAGTCATCCCATCTGTGCTTATCCCATCAATGGTGAGAACCACATCACCTATCCCCACATGTGCTCGGGCTGCCTTGCCACCATCATTAAGCTGAAACAAGACAAGAATGGTAAATGAGAAACTTGGATGGTTTATGTTTATACCGAACACAGAATCACAGTATCTTATTCACAGTGCTGTTTCATAGAAAGGAAAAGAAGGTATCTTTTCTCATTTGTGAGTCCTGTGAACATATCCCTATGAAAATTGCTGCAGTATTTATACTCATTCTTATTTCACTTCAATGACAGGAAAAGTATTGCATAGTATTGCCTGTTTTTCAAAATCAAACTCCACTTTACTGGCTGGAAGCTATGGACATTCACCAAGAGACACAAGCAGGGACAAGCACTCACAGTTTCCTCCATGCCAAGTTGCAGGCCCTTTTCTCTTCATACATGAAATTTTTCTCACAAGAGGGGAGAAAAAGGTTGTAAATCAGCTTTTTCCATTCTAGATTTTCCACTTAGAAAAATCTCTTCAAAGATCATTCATTTATTTGTCAATGACTGGTCATGTGCGTGGAAGGTAAGAGTGAAGCTGACTTTTCCACAGCTGCAACTGCTAGAAAGTCAAAAGTTCAACAACACAGACAAACCAGTTACAGGACACTGCTTTGCCTTTCTCTCAGTAGGTTTACGGTCCTCAGTGACCTGCATAATAAGACCAGAATAAGAAATGACTCTTGAGCAATCTGACTCTTTGATCAAGGTCACTGGCAAAGTTCAGCTCAACTGCCTTTGGTCCACTTCAATGAAACAGTCTTGCAACACAAACCTTTGTAAGGTTCACATTATTGACCCCAACTGAACAATAAATTAATCTTTTCATCTGATGCCACTCATTTCAACTACCTTCAATCCCCAAAAACAGAAAGAGAACTAAAGCAAAACATGGTAAAATCTACACACTGATTTATAACCCTGGTCTTCAACCTGCTAATCATTTTACAGCTGGCTGCAAATTCTCTCTTTGTTTCCAGATGTATTTCCTATCTTACAGAAAAGATGTAGTTGCTGGTTCTGTGCATACAAAACCTCACTACTCTGTCATTTGCCTGCAAGCACAAGTCTGTTCCTTGAAAAAGATCACTATTTCTAGGGAAGTGCTGCAAACAGAAGAATTACTTCATTTCCAAAAGTGGCATTTACTTTGGGCCCCAATTGTGCTACAGCACATGATTTGAGAATTGGGGTTATTTAGCCTGGAGGAAAAAAGGCTGAAGGGAGACATTATTACTCTCTACAGCTATCTGAAAAGAGGTTGTAGTGAGGTGGGAGTCAAGTCCCTCCTCCTAGGTAACAAGTGACAGGACGAGATATCATCTCAAGTTGCACCAAGAGAGGTTTAGTTTGGATTTTAGGAAAAATTTCTTCATGGAAAGCATTGTCAAGCATTGGAAGAAGCTGCCCAGACAAGTGTTGGAATCACCATCCCTAGGAGTGTTCAAAAAATGTGTGGATAATTAGTGGTGAACATGGTACTAGGTGCTGCTAGGTTGATGGTTGGACTTGGTGACCCTTGAGGTCTTTTCCAACCTTGACAATCCTGTGATTCTATAACTTCTCAAAGGTATGCACAGAAGGAAGGCTTTCACTTCCACTGGTTTTGAACTACCTGGTTTAGGTTGTTCAGTAGGAAACAAGAAGTTTTGGTTCCTTGTTATTCCTTTACAAAGTGCAGTCAACAGTCTTCACATAATTCACTTCAACAGGGAAAGTGAGGTTACATGTCAAAAACTGTCTCTGGCAAAGAGGTAATAATGAAATATTAGGGGCTCATTCATTTGTGCATGAATGGTCACTTGACCAGGTAAACCTGGAAAGTATCCTATCAGCCTACATGACATGGTTAAGGCTTTCCTAAAATCCAAGAGACAATGATACACAACAGCTGTGACATGTACTGGATGGCATCTGAAGACAAATACGTTAACTGAGAAAAAAGTATTGTGTAACACTGAAAGACAAATGCAAACCTCTACAAATGTTAGCATTTGACATCATATAAACCCAGGAAATCTCACAGTGGATCACAGCTGGCATTTTTCTACATCAGTTCCATACTTGCTGATTGCAGTAGCAATCTTTAGCAGCTAAAAACAATAGACAAAATTTTAAAACCAGAAAAATCCTTCTATTTGGTGTTAGCCTGATGAAGGGAGAGGCCTGAGATGCAGGGAGACTTGTCATATCTACAGATTCAAAATAGTAGCCAGTCCCTCAGCATTACAAGTCAACATAGCAACAGAGCAGAAACCAGAGGGTGCTAACAAGGAGAAGTTAGCAGAGCAAGTCCCATGCAAGGAAGAAACATAAAAGACAAAGGAAAAAAAGAGATGCTCTGATTTCAGAAAAACTTTCTGACTTGCTCAATTCATAAGAATTACAAGTCTTATAGTGTATTCTTTTACAGAAGACTTCAACAGCAAAGCCAAAATCTCTCCAAAATTTGGTGTTCATATCCAAATTCTGAGCTAAGAGATGTGGTTACTATAAACACTGTTTGGAGAATTCCACAAGCATATAGAAAGCTATGACCAACATGGCTATTTATAGGAAAGCTCCTCAAACCTTTGGGTGAGGGGTGGAACCTGCCATAAACAGATCCCCAAACCGATATGTTATAGCATGCTGACATTTGCCAGCAAGGTCTGGAAAAGGGAAAGGAACGTAAGGGTGCTAAAAGCTAAAGGTCAAATGGATCACTGTGCTTTGTGATTGGGTTCCCCAAGTGAATAAAATTTAGCTTTCGTAACGTGTGCAAATGCACATGATGCTGACATGTTGTCATTTGTGATGAAAAAAGAAAAAAGCAACCTGCACAGAGTTCAGCAGTAAGACTTCAAAAGCAGGCTTCAGGGTAACTATTTTCATGGAGAGGTGGGAGATCTTATCATCCACGGAAGTGTAAATTAAAACAAATTTAATAATTTTAAAATTAGCCAAACATTTTTGTTTAATTCTAGTTGCCAACACATAATAATCCACTACTAACCATCTGACTCTCAAGAGGTCACTCCTAAACTATTGCCTACAGGGGATGAAACTCTTTGCAAGCACACATGGGAGACAGCTATAAAATCATTTCAGCAAAACCTCAGGATGACAAATCCTTAAAAATATGGCTGGAAATTGCACCATGGAGATGAGGCAAAGAGCAGATAGGTCCTGAGAAGCATGACGAGTCCCTGGCTATGTCTATGAGTCCTGTTGTACAGACAGGGAATTGAATATCCCTTGTAGGTGAGGGTGTCAGAGACAGATCTGGACCACTTACTGGGCAAGAGTGTGAAGAACTGCACACACAGGGAATGCCAGAGCAGTAATCTCCTTATCAATGCACAGTGGATAAGACTTCTAAGTTACACCTACTGATTCTGAATAAGAGATCTGACTAACCAGAGAGGTGAGGTTGATACATCTAGGAAGTCTCAGCCAGATCACGAGTCTTCCCTGAATGTACCGGCCAACATCTCTGGCTTGTGAAACACCTACAATGAAGTGGGCTTGAAGTTACAAGGGCAGTTTTACCACAGATGCAAAAGGAATATTATCACAAGAACAGGTATATCATAATAAACAAACATCTACATTGAACACAAGAGAAATTAGAACATTTGAAATAATGCAGACCTGGGGAGACTCGGTTTTGATACTTCTTACATGCTAAAACTGTGCATTACCATCACAAAAATAAATTCATATACATACTGGAGGTTACATATGCAAAACTATGTACATATTTGCACCAAAACTGCAGACAAATTTGAAACAAAACTGAAAGAAAGGTTTGCATATTTCTCGTCACAATGGAAACTAACTCAATTCATTTAATGTTTTTTTAACCTAGATTTTGAAAAATCCAACAGATGCATAAGATTTACAAATACCATTTCAAGTTTTCTTATATACTATCACCTACATATTTATCTCATTACTACTTTTGCACCACTTTTTTTTTTTTTGTTGTCCTGGACAAGTGATTCTGTTCTTAAGCTGCAAATTTAACCTTATCTTAGTAACATTATCCTGCATTAGCCACCCATAAAAGTAGAGTATTACCTGGAAAAAAGGCATATCTTTAAAACATATCGTTATTAAATGTGCTCATGTCACCACATGGAATCAATACAACAGGATGTATGTGCAGGACAGTACAGCATTAAAATTATAAAACTGGCCATCTGAGAACCCAACTAACCTCTAAGCATCACAATGATTCTTCAAATCCTTGATGGATCTGTTTTAATTCTGTATTTACAGAATGATGCAAGTTTTTAAAATCAAGCATGAATTACAGATACAAAAAAAAACCTAAAACCCACAAAACAAACAAAAAACCCCAGACTTTAAAGCTACAAAAATGCCAAGCTAGGAATGTTTCCTCCTACTTAATTCCATATCTCTGTACTCTGGGAAGCTCGTTTGGAGACAGAAAGGGAGGCAAGCAGGAGAGACATTTCATGATCAGGCCACCTGCCGAGAGCAATCACTCCCACAGCTCCCAGCAGCAAAACTCTTCTCTGCCCCTCAGTAGCAATCAGCGTCAAGGCTGAAAGCCAAAAGCCAGCCTATACCATCCAGAGATGCCCACAACGCTTTCTAACAAACATAAGTAAAATAACACATCCAATATTAGATTTCAGTTTTGTTTGGCCAAACAAAAAAAAAACCCACACAAACCAACCAACCAATAAATGCATTAGTCTTGTGGTTTTAAACATCAGAATTCCAAAATTGCAAATATTGTCCAAAAGCATATTCCAAATGGAGATAGAACAAAAGTAAAGTAGTTCTTGATCCAGGATGAGCTTCAAAAGCAAGACATAAAAAGTCATCTCAGCTTAGTTCTATAACTCAGGGTTTGAAAAGCAAGTAGCCCAAAACACCCTGGAATGCAACGGTTTTATAGAGCTAAATTTTAGCCAGCCCACTATTTTGTTTTGCAATAACCAACAGTTTTTTTACTTTTAAGCTTTAGTGAGATATTTTGAAAGAGCCTTTCCAGGAAAATTGCATGTGTGGACACACATGTATATCTGTCTCTGAATCAATGTAATTTGCAGCCTAATTAATTTCTAATTAACATATAACCATCTATTTTTCTCTCACATGACTAAGAAGAAAACTTGACAAGCAACTCCTCTTTGAGCCATCATTACTTTATGTTTATGTAGTAATAAATGAATTACTTAAACTGCAGTTGCCCACAGGACAAAGGATTTGACTAAAGATGGAAGCTCCTTTTATCTTTTCCAAACTGTCCACAATGAATCAAGCCTAGCTGCAACCAGCTTGTGTGATAGTGTATCGCAACCACTTTCCCAAAGAAACTATTTTGTACTCTGACAGTAAATAATGTTCTTCCCATTGCACAAAATCCTTCAATGTCATCTGCAACTTTCTTTTAGAATCTAACTCATTGAGCCTGATTTAAAACTCCCTGGGCTAGCTGACATCCCTCCACCTTGGTTTTTACCCCTTGACCATTTGGTAAGCAGTTGGCTATAGCAACTCAGTTTAAAGCCATGAATAACCAAAGCAGAAGGCAAGCAAGGATCTTTGTATCACTATTGTTCCTGCTTCTCTTTCAGTCTACATTCTTCAGGAAAATAAAGTATTTTAAATCAGTGAAAAGCCAAAACATGACATAGAGAAAGAACATTACAAAAGAACTTTGCAGAATCAGAAAATAAGCAAAGGGGCAAGCTCTCTTTTATTAAATAAAGTTCTGCCTTTCCACAGACATTTAAACCAAAGGGCTTTATCTCCTTACTACAATACACTTTATACTAATACTTACATTCATTATCTCTTATTACCTTCATTATCCCTGTCCTCTTTTCACCTGACCAAAGTTCCATCTGGCACCAATAACCAGTATTTTAGCAGTATCCTCTCAAACATAGGTAGAGCTCAAAGTACGCTAAAAAGTGCCCCTTTAGTGAATTGCTGCAAGGGAAGAACACAAGCTTGCTCCAAAATACAAAGTGGAACACACTTATGCTCTATAGCTCTACCAGCTACATCACACAAATTGCACAGGTCTGACCTGACTTCTGATGGGTTACCCCAGCACCTCACAACCTGCAGAGGCAGCAGCATGGAACACTCAGGGCCAGCATCTGAACACCACAAGCACAAATAGGGTAACACTGTGCTTCAGCACGATCTACTGAACAGGAGGCTCACCAAGCCCTTCCTGACCTGCTTCCATGACGGGAAAGAAGCAAAAACCCAGCTTTTGTTCCAGACTCTTCTTCATGAGGATGGGAAAAGACAGGGGAAAGAAGGAGGGGGAAAAAAAAAAAAAAAGAGAACACCTGCTCTTTGTGGCAAATAAGCTTCCTCTGCACTCAATGGAAACTGAGAGCTGTATCATATTCCTCACAGCCTTTACTACAGCAGTATTATTCACATAGCAAACAGATTAGCCAGCCAGCCTTGATACTCACTTCCAAATCAAGAACTTATGCCAATTTTAAAGTCCAGATCAAATTTATACAGCTGAGTTAGAAGAACCCTAATGTCGGGTTTGCTGTGGAAAGCACTGACACAACCAGCTATAAAAAGGGGTTATGAGGCAGTCCTACAAATAAGCTAAAGGTTTTCCCCAAACAAAGCAATGATCAAAGTTAGCTTAGGTCAAAAAAACTGTTTGATTACCAGAGTACTTTGCTATGTGTCACCACCAGGAAACTCTGCCTTCACCTCGCTTCATGTGGCTGTACTCCCACTTGCTACGTTTTCACTTCCCTCCTTTTATAACTTTAAAGGTGTTTTCAGACTGATTTATAAAGCTGTGACCTAAGGCATGCACAGCACAACAATAATCATTAAAGATAATGTGTAAGGAAAAAGCTATAAGGCAAAGTACTAACCATACTTCTTGGTCTGCCGGTGAACCCCAACAGCAAGAACTACCCCAGTCCTGGTGAGACAGCCTGGCAAGAGGGCTACCCTTGCCTCCTGACCTGTCCTCCCAGGTTCTCCAGCCTTGTTTTATCCCTTTCCCTCCATATGCAGCAGCTCCCTCACTGCGATGCAGCAGTGGCTTGGTTGAAGCAGATGCAGAACAGCCCTTCAACTCATTGTAGCCCATGGGAAAATGGGGAGCGCCCACAGGCATTCATTCATTTTGCCAGCAAAGAACCACGAAACCACCTCTTGCATTTCATTCTCAGTTCTGACAGCAGTAACCCTGACAACAACATATATCTTAATGTGATTGAGCTGTGTATCCCTACAGTTCCACATTGAGAAAATATGTCAAACAAAAATTAAAACAAAGTTTGAGTTTTCCCTTTACACAAATACGGCTGAACATGCCTGTGGGTTCAAATTTCAAGAAAAAGACAAATGGTTTCAACTCTCTCTCTTTTCTCCTTAACATTTTTCTCTTAATATTTATTTAATGCTTCTCTTCCCCTACCAAAAAGAAAAAAAAAAAAAGGCATATCAAACCAAGACCAACCAGAAAATAAAACCAAATTAACCTGGTTTTGCCCTTTAAATGATATGTTGCATACAAACACATCATGCACTCTACCCATCCTTGCATACACTAAACATGGAGCTACACACCCACAGCGCATAAGAGTACATTAGATACTTACAACAGAAGAGGCACCACAAAGCGTCAATTACTCTTACACAAAATTGGGTTGATGCAGAAAAGGATCCAAAAGTACAAATTAGGTTTATGAAACAGGGTAACTGCACAACGTATAGGCCTTTTGAATATGTGCTCTTTTATTTTTCCCTCAACTAATGCTAAAAAAAAAAAATCAACTCTAACGCCAGCAGCAGCCCTCAGCTTCCCTTGCTTGGCCCAGAACAAGTCGTTAATAAGCAGAAACAGTTTCCACATGCTGATGCCAGAAGGGTTATTAACTTGGTGCCATCTCTCACTTGTCATGGCTTGACTGATCATGGCTTCTTTGCAGGTCTGCTCTTCCACGAGCAGGTTTAACCTTTGCTACCTTTCCCCCTTCCCTGACGACAGTCCAGCCACTGCAGGATATAAGGAAGAAGAAACAATTTCACAGAAGTTGCCTTCAGCTTTAATTTTTGACAGAAGACCACTACCTCATGATTGCAAGTGCAGCAGCAGTTTTTAGAAAGTACAATCCCTGGTTTTGAACTTGCTGGTGTGAAAAGGAAGTAGCTATAAATTTTTATATAATTCATGTATTTTACAAGCAGCTTAAACATTTTATCCAGGCACTAACATACGAGTTAAAATGTGGATATATCCACTGGTATTCAAAGGATTATTAAAATTCACACTCACATCAATGAGGCATAAAGAAACTATTCTGTTCAAGTGTAGCTTTCTTGGCATCTAACAAGACTAAGCATCTGGTCTTGCTTTTCCAAGCCACTTGAAGCATTCAGGAGAACAAAGAGATAAAAAGATTTCAACCAAGATGGGATGGGTAATAGTTCTTGAATAACAAGATACGACTAATGTTCTGAATTGGAGGAGAAATAACGTCACAATGCCAAAAAAACAAATTGTCAAAAAGGACTAAGGCAAAATAATTCAGACATCATGGCTAAAATCATATTTGCAAAAAGAACATGGGCAATTCCAAAGAAATATATGCTTCCCAAGCACTCAAGTGATGGAAAACACTTTACAGTCAAGTTCCAGAATGTCTGAAGATATTTAAGACCCTAAATTAGTAGCTTTCACTAAGTGTTCTCTCAAGGAGCTCAGCCATGTTCTCATGGTGCCAGCATGCCTTAAGAGCCCTATTTATTTTAACTGGCTGTCTTCTCTCTGACGATTATTCTTCTATTCAGAGAGCTTACAGAACTAATCCAGGTTTCTCTCTGGGAGACCATATGCCAGTGGGTAACAGTTACTGACTACTTAATTTCCTCAGAGGGACGGAGAGAGAAAACGGAATGAAAATATAGCT
Source organism: Margarornis squamiger (assembly GCA_035222235.1). Taxonomy (NCBI): domain Eukaryota; kingdom Metazoa; phylum Chordata; class Aves; order Passeriformes; family Furnariidae; genus Margarornis; species Margarornis squamiger. Next base: position 21,211,245 of record JAWWTY010000123.1, on the reverse strand, counting down.
AGAAACACAACAGAGTTTTTATGTCTGCTTTAGCTTTTGGGAGCTGCTGGTCTCTCCTCAAGTAGTGGGGTTTGTTTTTGGGGCTTTTGGGAGGCTTTTTGGATGGCGAACGCAAACTAAATCCACAACTAAAGCACACTGATTACTTGGGACTGCTGAACAGGCACCGCCTTAGGAGCCACACAATTTGCATCAGAACAGAAGTTTCCAGTGCCTGTCTCATTTGGAAAAAAGAATTTGGAAAGTTATTACGTAAGTTTATGCTGAGGCTTCTCAAACAAACCCAAAACAAAGCAGAGTTAGTTTTCTCTAAGGAAGCTTAAGTGTGAAGTGGCAAAAGGGACTGAGCTCTGCTACTTCCAAATAAAGTAATTTCCATACTGTAAAGGCCATACACATGTCTGCAGAGCATAAACTGGTGTATTTCCTCTCTTTCAAAACAGGGTTATTTTTATTCCTTTACAGATGATACAATTAGTTCAACTAACAGAACATCCATCTCCTTAGTAATCTTAGTAGCCCAGTATGTGTCACCTTGTTTTCATGGTCTATGACTTAGTCCCTCTTAATGAGATACACCCTTTCTGCATCGAATGTGGTGCAGTCAACCCATGCTTGCCCGAACAACCAATTTAGAAATACAAATAGCATATCATATACTGTGTAATTTAAAGTTACTAATTGTTTTGCCTTTGAGTACCTATCACAGGACAAAGAGCCTCGTATGTGATGGCAGCAGTGAGGAGGAAATGCAAATAATGAAGTAATTCCACACATGAAAGCAAAGCAGAGAATTAAGTGGGGAGCGTGAATCAAAAAATGATCTGACGAAAAATAGCAGCCAATGGCAAGAAAATGCTACTACAAATTGAATCATTCATGATACACCAGCCATTGTTTCATGTAACCTATCCAAAAACCAGGCATGCATAAACAAGCAGAAAACAACCTGCTTGCTTCAAAGAACTGAGATAATGACAAGTTGCAACACATAAGTAAAGAGAAAATGGAGACAAGTTCAGACAGTACAGGAATTGCTTATTGGCACAAATCATCTGTCCAGAGAGCACAACTCACCCCCAATGCCATCCCAAACTGTCACCCTGCAAAAACTGCAGAAGTCCATTTTTGAGGTGAAATGCAAGTGCAGCATTAACAGCCACCACACTCACTCCCCACAGAATATTTTGACACATTTAGGAGTCACATATGAAGGAAAAAAAACAAAACAAAAAAACAAAAAAGAGCCATTTCTGTCAGCATTATAACCAGCAGCCGAAAAGGCTGGACACAGAGCCACACTTCTGACAGCTCTCCTTTGAACATGCAGCTCAGCACCCAAGGAGGAAATGCAGAAGAAATGCCTCAAGGTGCAGAAACTTCTCCATATTTTAAACATAAAGGCATTAATGCTTATGACACGTCCCTTTGGTAACATGGAATTAAAAGGCAATCTTAAAACATGTGAAAGATGACAACTCATTTCAGATAAGTGTGCTCTGAAGTGCATGAAAAGTAACAAATAAGCCAATCATGGCAAATATGCTGATGGTACCAAGACTTTCACAAAAGCACAGTCCTGTATGTATGTGCCTTTAATGCAATGGAGACAGAACCCCTCAGGATAATGCAAATTTCTAGTACAAAGAAATAAAACAGAAATAGGAGACATCAGTAAATCCTAGGATATCTTGCCTTTTATATGCCAAGGGAATATTATAGCAGACATTTGTTTTAAGCCAGTCACATATTGGCTAAAACCCCAAGGTATGAAGTACTGCAGAAAAAAAAGTGCAATAAAAAGCCCTCAGAAAACAAGAAACACATTTTAAAGCAGTTTTACATTGCTTAATAAATTCACACAGCTGTTTTTAGCTAAGACAAAGATCTTTATCACAAGCTACTAAAGTTCAGGAGAACATAAACCAATTTCAAATTGAATTTTCTCTTTTGAAACTATATATATATATATAAACACACACAATACGCTGTTTCACTTTGCTTGACTTTAAGCGTCACTTTTACACGATTTGTTTATACGGTTCCAGGTGTGGGGTTTTTATATATACATTTATTTATATATGTATGTAAAACACTGGATATATTACTGTAGATGGTGGTATACACACATATTCTTTACGTAAATATTTGTGTAGAAATATTTATTTTTACAGACACCTCTATATAAACAAAAAAGGCACTTGTCCTCTCTGCTGGAGACCTGTGTGAGAAGACCACATGAAAATTCTCAGGGTTTTTTTTTCGGCAGCATACAACAAAAAGCAGTTCTCCAAAGCAAACAGGACAGATACCTCGACTGCAAAATGAAGACCCTCATTTTAAGTAAATTTTCCTTACCATTCGATTGCCAAATACATTGCAGACCTGTAAGACTAAACATAAATCCAAGTAAAATTTCCTTACTAAAGCTCCAGAGAGGAAAATACTTATGTCCTTGTTTCAGCTATGAACTTCGACTAAATTTCTTGCTGCTATATTTTAACAATCATCTGAGTTTCACTGCTGAGAGCTGCACTGCAACTAATTATAGTAAAGTCTGAGCTATGCTGCACTATGTTTTTTCTTACTAGAACATCTGGAGACCCAAAAGTTACACACACAGCTAAACAATTAATAAATCTGGTTATCAAATAGCTATGGGAAAAAAAAAAAACAAAACAATGAAAAAAACTCAACCCTTCAAATTTACTTTCCGCAACATTCTACCACTTGCTCTCAGCTTGACACTGTGCAGTGCAATGTGTCCAACCATTCAAAGTTTGGACTTACAGGGGAATCCTGTAAAAATAAGCCTCTGGTGAATCTTTGGATTTTTTTTTTTTTCCTTTTTCCCCTCCTCTCCCCTATTTGTATGTACATAGCCCTATACTACCAAATCTAAAATAAGGCGATTTCAAAGTTAAGACACAGAAAAAGAAATTCTCCCTAAACAAAGTAGAGTTTACAATGTATATTATCACATCTAAGGAAAGAAAAAGTTAAATCATTTACAGTCTTAAATTTTGGGACTGAAACCAAGACTGCTCTAGCATTCTGAAAAAAAAATCTCTGTATGCACTGGTGGTTACAGGCAAAGCTAGGAAACAATTCCAAGTTAAACAACGAAACACCAAAACGCAATATGCATTAATTTCTCCAACTTGATCCAAGACAGATGGTATGGAAAGCCTGCAAGACTGGGGTTTTTTTCACTTATTTGCGTTTGGTTATTTTGGGTTTATTTGGTTGGTTTGCTATGGATTTGTTGTGGGGTTTTTGTTTGTTTATGGGTTTTTTATTGGTTTATTACTGTTGCTAATAGTACAAAATATTGATCACTCACATAGGAGTCCCTGTCCTCCATGTAATTTACACTCTTCTCAACCTCTAAGATCTAGATACAGTCTCTTGAATGCCTGCAAAGCTACTTAAGAATAAAAGCCTGACCAACACACAAGGAGGAGGCTTTTGAAATCACGCTGATACTGCTGACATGGTAAATCCATCTAACTTCTTTGTAGGTATGCCACTTCAGGATTTTTTGCTAAGCACCCAACAACAGCAACAAATTTTACTGTAAGAAGACTCATACTAGATTTCAAGTAATTTCTAAAAGTAAGCTTACGGCTTATAGAACTGCTGGAAGTAAGACTTGGAAAGAGTTTTATTTTAAAAAAAAAATTAAAATCAGTACTTGTTTTGTTTTTTTTCATCTTCCTTTTCTTGAATTCTGCATCAACTATACCAAGGGAAGAGCAAAGTTTCTGACCCTTATAAATAATGTCCTTTTTGGCCACTATTTTGGTAAAGTCATGATGACTTGTTCTTTTTGTCTTACCCTACTACCCTGAATGTTATGGAATTTTGTATGCCTCAAGTTTGCGTAAGCCACTCACAAGTAAGGCTCTGGTGAAAGCTGGTAGCGTGAGTGATAACCTAGCTTTTGGCAGAAGGAAGGCATTTTCAAATTGAAAAGGTATTCAGAATAAATCATATGGGATGTTCACTACTGAAAGCTTTTCCTCCAAAGAATTTCTTCACATTAGTCAAAATAAGAAAAATTAGGCAACTAATACAGCCTCTCAAAAGCAACAAAAATCTCTTCATCTTCTGACTAAAAAAAAAAAAAGGAAGTGTGACTATCCAAGAAACTTGGAAAGCAGGGCCAGAGAATTGTCCTGGCAGGGCTACTCTGCCTTCATGCTGCTTCCTGCTTGGAGGATTACCACTGGAACTGCTGGCAAAGTGAGTTCCTCCATGCAAGAGATGCCAGTGCCTGTTGCTCAAGGTGGGGAGGACAGCAGAGCAAACCTTCACTGCCAGCATCCACTCCTTCCCCACAGCTCACAGTAAGGTGCATCCATCAGCTGTGACTAGCATTCAACATACAATTTAACAAGACACATCCGCATATAACTCATTTCAGTGGGACAGAAAACTTAACTGAGCAGCAGTGCATTTGATGTTCGAAAAACAGCTCCTCAAGACGAAAGAAACCAACTGTTGGCTGCAAAACTTGGGCTGTGGGGGAAAGAACCCAACCAAGCAAAACCACCCTGATATACTGAGGTGAGACAGGGAATGCAAACAGTTTCCGAAAACACTGAGGCTCCACCTTTAGATGATGGGAACATGAAAAACAAAAGGCAGAAATATTATTGTCCTGTCTGTTTCCCCCCTTCCCTAAACATCATTAGGCAGGGTAAGATGTATTATGTAAAGGCCACCACAGAATCAGGCTGGCCACCCGAACCAGAAAGATCTGATGACTTCTCACCCAAAACCACCATCCACACCACATTTTATCAATCACCAAAGAGCAGCAGCATCCTCAAGCCTGCTTCTGCAGGTGGCAGGCATGAATAACAACACACATAGAAGCAGAAAGTGAGACTTGACATGCAGCCAGTGACCTTTGGTGAGCGATGTTCTGGTGTCAAATGAACGGGTGACATCAAGGGTTCACATCACCCTGATCTGAAAAAGCACTTATTGCCTGTTTAACACTCAAATTTTAGGGGAAAACCTTCCTCTCATAAACACACCATTTTTATTCAACCCATTTCTAAAAGCCCAAAAGGTTCAATGGAACAATGAAGAAGCTGCAGAAGGATCTGAGCTCTTCACACAGCCATCCATCATGCCTTTCCTGAAACTAACAGTTTTATACATTCCTCTCCAGCCACCTATTAGAAGGCATCAGATATCTTAAAATTATACAACCTACCAAAGGAAAGTCCTAGCTTTACAGCACGTGTCCCTGAGTGGCTCTTCCAGAGACTGAATGGTCTGGAAGCATTTCATGCCTCTCGCTAGTGTTCAGTTACAGCCTGTACTGCTAATCCACGAAAAGGTTTGATTTTCCAGGGAGCACAGGGATGTTTTCTCTGTCTTCCAAGCTGCTAAGTATAAATGACAACTTACCATAATTACAGCAGCCAAAATATGTTTACGTACAATGAGAGTATAGCATTTTCATAACTTAAATAATAACAAGAGCACGTTGTGGTAACAATTTTGAATGAAAGAATTAGCACTGACACAGCTACAAAAAATACTAAGACTTATCCTTACTTGAATTTGATACTGAAATTATTTTAATATGCATAAATTCTCACTTTGAAGTTTTATGTCACTCACATAAAATAATTCAAGCTAACCTGGTAAACTCCTATTACTTTCAGTAGGAGTCTTGCAATTGGTTACAGTGAGAAATGAATCCTGCACAAGAAAGGCCTGCAAATTGTTGGAGACACCTTTTTTACTTTTGCTTCCAGCTTTCCAATATGATTGTCCTTAAATCTACCTAAGCACTAACTGGAGAAAGATGTAATAGCTTTTTGTATAGCATAGTATTCTGATCTCTGTACAATATGCTACCAGTCACCAACTCAACAGCCACATGGGCATGAGAACTGACAGGGGAGATGAGCATCTTGCACAACCTCTTCTTAAAGAAAATGGAATAAGATACTAACAAAGTTACTATCCAGAAGTTCAAAAGGACCAATATTTCACTTTCTGTACAATACAGCCTCTCTCAGCAGAGGGAACTTATATAAGCATGACCAAAACCGGCAAATGAATAAAGTTGGAAACCTTGGAAGTAAAACATTTCTCAGAAACATTCCCACTTATAAATGAGGTTAGGGGGACAGCAGGTTATGTGGCTTTCTAGGTTTTCCTCTTCTCCAATCTATGTAAGAATACCTGTGACCTGTCAGGACATTTAGGTTAAATAACAACACTGAAATTCCTTCTTACAACATGTATATTGCCCAGAGCATGAACTGAAACACCATTCATGGTTTAAACCAGAGTTCAGACCTTTGCCACAAGAAAGCTCATACAACTAGCAGTCTCTGTTCCAAGAGAAGGATTTGAGGGAGTAAGTTACTACAAAAATACAGAGTGCATGAGCCTGGGCACCCTCCATGAGACCATGACGCCAAACTGCACATTTCTGCAGAGAATTCTACCTGAAGTTATGTGAAGTTTAGGCCAGATATTAGCAAGATAGTCGAGTGACAACACATCCTTAGAGATCTGATTTTAAACAATTCACAGGCATGCTGCTGCACATATTCATAAACACTGGAAAATAGTAGCATACAAACCAGGATTTTTTTGGGGGAAGGGGAGAAGTCAGTGTCTTGCAAGTGTTTCCAAATAAATGGACAGTGAATGGACTGGAGGATGACAGATATGGGCTCTTCGGCACTCTTACAGGGATGTTCTCTGACTGGAGAAGCAGTAGTAGCAGCATCAGTCCTACCTCCCTTGTCTGTATGAGCACGCATGTGAAATTGCACTATTACTGCCGGCATGCAAAATCATTTATGCAGCAATGAATGAATATTTGTTAGCCCAACCAAGAGTTACTGGCCAATTGCACCTTGAGTCAGAGTTGCAAAAATAATTCCCATCTTTTCACATTAGGACCAGTCACCTGGTAACTTCAAGGTCTCCATGGCAGCTGTTTGTCCAGATGTGGTTGGAATCCCCAGAAGACCGTCTTTCCTAAGGGGACAGGCCCTTCTTTCCCAGAAGCCAAGAGCCCTGCCACTCTAAGCACCTCCTGGTATTTTGCTACCCCAGAGCACCTGGAGGACCCATCCCTCATTTATAGGTGCTTCTTAGTAACATGAATTTCACTAAGTATTTAATTACCTCTAAAGTGCATCTCTCATTAACTAAACAAACTAGATGTGCCACGGGAGAGACCAGCACTTCCAGCACTATATTTTGTAGCAATTACTCATACTGAAGAGAATACTAAGTCAACTGCTGAAGAAGTTACATTTCATGCCCTTCAGATGTCCAGGTACACCAAGTTCACTCCTACAGTCCACTCTACATAACTGGAATGAGAAAGCTCAAGCCTTTGAGAATTGAAAGCACATAAAATTCAAATGACAGCAGCACAAGATGTGTACCAGTGAAGAAAGATTTTCTTTCATGTTCCTATTAAATAGAGGTGAAAAAACCCACAACAACATAACTTTTGTGAATAAATAAAGCTTAAAGCAGAACATGTTCTTTCTTTCTCCTTCCAGACTACTGCAAGATAATAAAGCCAATAAAAAATAAGAGATACCAACCAGACACATGAAAATCCTGGTCCAACTGAAAGTTTGCATTCAAATGTCAATGTGTATAGTGATTAACCTGCCTGAAGCTATGCCAGACCTCCCTGCTTCTCTGTTACTGTCACATGCACTTCCTAAACACTAACCACAGTGCTCATGAACACAAAATAGCTGTCATTCCTTCCCCTGTTACAGAGAAGACACAAGCAGGCTGGTTTTCATCATCCTGAGGAGTTGAAGACTGATGTAGCAACTCAACAGCAGAAGAGGCAGGTTGAAACAACAGAGATCAAGTACAGTCCATTAAAAACCAATATAGCTTGTCACATCCAAAGACATTAAAGTCTGCAAATTATAGATCAGAGAAGACGGGGTGACAGACCCTGCATGTAAAATGGTGCACAAGAAGATACAGAAAACTAAGGTACTGGAGGAAGTAGATACTTGTTAAGTGAAGAATTACTAGTCAGATATGCATATGCTGTGTAATATCTCCATTTCTATCAGCTAATCTAACACAAGCAACCCAACAAATGACTGTTAATTTCTCAGCACAGGTGGGGAAACTCTTATGTCCCTGGGGCAAGATTACACAAACCTCACCAGAACAAAACACGAATGTGCTCTAACTTCCAATTTAAATCATTAAACATGACACTTCAATAATAGAATGCCCTGCAGTTACAGGTAGTTCTCCTGAAAACAAAATTTTTAGGAAACATATATCCCTAACACTAACTGAAAAGCTGATGGTATTACCCACCAAAAATGGAAAGAAAAAAAAAAAAAAGTATGTTTCTCTGCTCTTTTAGCACAGCATGTGAACAGATGAGCAGTGGTTGTAGCACAGGGACTTGGGGTGGCACATGGGGAACAGCAGGACTGAGGCAATACAGACTTAAGTCAGTGCTAAAGGCAGGGCTTTGAGGTTATTGGAGATGGGACTGAGGAGCTCTCAAACCATAAATCCAAAACCTGTAAGGCCAGAGGAAACACTCCAAGACTGGAATTTTGAGAGACATTGTAAACCACATAAACACACACCATTGCAAAGGCAAGCCCAGGCAAGCTCCTCTAATTTTCTGGGACACATTGCATGAAGAAATAAGTAATAATCACATAGGTCACCAACACTGTCCCCCAATGAAAAACATTTGCATTTATTTTTCCAACTAATATGAACTTTTTAGGTTGATGGAATGATTTAGTTCTGCATAATTAAATATTTCTAAATACTATTTTCAATTTTTAAATAGCATTCAATTAAGACATTTTTGTACGGTGACCCAAAAAGTCTAATCTTAGTCACATGCTGTTTCCCCTATATGTACCATCTCGAAGTAAAAATAAAATCAACTTGGCTTAACTTAGTGCTGCTACAGACAGTAGGGTGATAAGGAAGAGGAATGAAACAGTTCACAGCCACTTAACTACAGACAGACATTATGTAGGAAGTGAGAGCTTTGTTTTCAGAGCTGTGACTTAAATTTGGTTTAAAAACCAAACAAACTAAAAAACCAACAACAGCAAGAAAACGCAAACAAACCATGAGTCTGATTTTAAAAAGAAACGAAAGAGCAAGTGATAGATAAACGCCTCCAAAATGGACATGGGCACCCCAGAGCCTACGTGTGGAACACTGTGCTCAAACTGTGGTGTGGTCTACCCAGCGAGGGTCTAAACTTTCATTGAGTACTCAGGGAAGATGAATGCAAGTTATTTAGAACCATGGCACATCGAGCCGGCACGTCACTTTAGCATGCTGCTTATAGATTATGTTACAGCTGTGCTTTATAATGAACCCTTGGCTTCATCTCCAGTTCTCTGGTGAAACAGAGCAGAGTGCCTCAGCCTTAGGCTCTTAAGAATGACAGGAGATGGTTAATGCTTTTGCCAAATCCAGACATGCAGAAATATCCCAAAGGCAGTGAAAAATGCCACAGGTTCTTGGAAAAGGGTCTCACATTGAATACAGATAAACAAGCTGAGTTTGCAACTGAATTTAACTATGATTTATGGTCTCCCCATCCAATTCACAGCTCCAGTCTTCACTATTTTCTAAGTGTGAACAAAGGTCTTATTTTAATGCAGAAATAAGAAAAGCATTCAAAAGTATCCACCTGAAGTACACTTAGCAAAACTGTAGAGCTTGGGTACTTTCCCAGGGCCAGCTTCAGCCAGCAGTGCAAGAAAATGCAAGAGGTCAGAAGAGGCAGGGCAGGGAGAGTGTCAGTGCTGTGCCTGGAGGGCAGAGACTCCCACACCCGCAGCATGCACATGGAGTGACGCACAGAAACCCAGGTCAGGCAGGAGAAGGGACAGGCTGTACCATAGCAGTGGCATTACCTGCATACATACTCATGTTAAAGGGCAACGTAAAAACAGAACAAAGTACTGAAACATTGCAGACCACTGCTGCTTCAAGTGCGGTAGGTAACAAACAGCGTGCTTTCATCAGGCAGGTGGAATGTAACAGAAGAGGAGAAAAGGAGACCTTTGTGTTATTTGACTGTGCAATTCATCCCTCCTTTTTTGAGATCTCAGGGAGGGAAGGGGCTTGAAAACACAAAAAACAGGTCGGTTTTCACTGCAAATTTAAGCAAAATTTAGCAATCACCACTTTTTTGCAGTGCTGTCAGGTAGAAAGGTCAGACCATAGCAAACCACTGCATGTATGAAGCTGCCCTAAAGGACACAGCCTGAGCCACACCTTCCCCAGAAGCTGCCAGCACGGATATTGCTTTTTTTAGCAAGTAAGTTTCCAGTCCTGGATCAAGAGTTTCGGTGGGTGCTTGTAGAGACTGAATCTACCCCAAGCTGAACAGCAGTTATCAGCTATAATACATAAATGTATACTGCTCCTGAAGATTTTGGTAATAGGGCTGTGCTGAAAATTTTTTAAAGGCATGACCCCTGCAGGTATTTGTTATCACCTCTGTTTCAGGGCTGGTATGCATCAATAAAAACCTGGGCCTTGCCTGATAGCTTTCCAGTGCCCGCTGGCAGCAGGTCTGATTGTACTTTGAACAAAAAACTTAGTGTTGCAACATCTCTCGCCTCTTCATTCTGCAGAACTAAAATAAAACATGTAGAGAGACATGCATATACACATTTTTTGTCTACACGAAAAACTAATAAACATAAAAGCCTACTTATGTCAACATGACTGCTTAATCCTTGCAATAACTTACAAATCGGCTTTTCAAGAACTTCAAGACATTCCTGACTGAAGAAAATAGCATCCTAAATCAAGTTTCAAAGTTCATTAATAACTCAAAATATTTTCTAAGGAGTACCAAGGTAAATTTCAGTGAACTGCTGATGTGGAATTGCTCATTGAAAGACATCATATCAACCTCCCCTCAAGAGTGTGACTATTCCTGGTCCTTGCATTTTCTTTTTTTTTTTATTTTTTTTTAGTCTGGCTCAAATAATCTATGATTTTTCTTTTATTTTTTCCTGAGGCAAAAATATTTGAGTTCTGAGGAGAGCTCTAAGACTTAGAAGAGAAGCAAATTACATTTTCAGCAGCATTCAAAACTAGCGATGAAAAGGAAGAGCAAGGCACATTTAGAAGGAAAATACCACCTTCTCATTTCAGCTTTGCTATAAAGGAAAAAAGAAAAAAAGAGAGTGGAAAAGTTGTAGAAGGTAAATTCATTACTATATTGCTTAAATAAGGTGACCACTCCAGACCATGCATACGATTCCCAACACCTGAATTTTCGAGCATTAAAAAGTCAGGACCTGTTTAGATATTAAGACACAAAGGACAGTACTGACTGGAATCAGGCATTTGCCCACAAACAACACAAAATTTCTCATGCTCCCTGAAACAAATATAAAATATTCACTCAACAGCCAAATCAGCTCTAAGCTGTATTCCTCATTTGTCCAGGTATCCAAAGCCAAAATGCATTAAGAAAAGCAAGGAAAGTTCTCTAGAAAACCAAGGTTCTATGCATCACTTATGAAAATATTCATTTACTAGTATCAAAACACATTTTATTTTAACATGTGGAAGAAACAGAACTGTCTAAGCTTTTTTTTTTCCTACGCAGTAACTCTTTGTGGGCAGAATTCTGTTTGACCAGAAAATTTATGAAACTCTGCTAAGATATACAGGAAACATCAATAGTATTGCAACAAATACACAAAGTGAAGCATTTAAAATTAAAGGTGGGTTTAGATTAGATATTGGGAAGAAATTCTTCCCTGTGACAGTTGTGAGGCACTGGAACAGGTTGTCCAAAGAAGTTGGGTGTGCCCCATTCCTGGAAGCGTTCAAGACCAGGTATGACGGAACCCTAAGCAATCTGGTCTAGTGGAAGTACCCTTCTCATGGCAGGGGGGTTGAAACTAGATGATCTTTAAGGTTCCTTTCAACCCAACTCATACTGTGATTCTATGATTTTTATTTTTTTTTCAAATTTCCCTTCAGATTAGATAAATTCCCTTCCACAAGTTCGCACATTCCAAATTTGCTGCAGCATGCAAGTCTAGAGTGTCCCAGAAAGTACCCCAAGAAGCCCAGGGAGGAGGCAGCATGCCGGTGGAGATCTGTAATACAGCAGAGATGGAAAGCATGAGCTCTATACTCAGAGACAATATACAGGAAATGCTCAAGTAAATTGCTGTTCGGGTGAGCCAAAGGGGGAAAGTTCAGGGGGTATTAACATTTTTCTATCTGATGAAAAACAGACTACAAAAGGTATGAGAAACAGATTTGTCGCTATACAGCTTTCCACACATATCCAGCTGCCAGAAATGCTAAATGGCACAGTTGAAAAAGGAGGCATCATGCCAACTGTCATATTCCTGCATATCAAAAGTGAAACAAATAAAGAAAGGAAAAGATATTAAGGTTAGAGTTTCTCTTAAGGGGAACATACAAATTCATTTTTTTCCCACAATGTGTTAATTAAAAATCCAAAAGCTAGTTTAACTTACAATATAGAGCCCTTTCTTGCACTGAAATTCAGTATCAAAGTAAATGAGTTAGACATGCAGGTTAAAATTATGTCCCTGTGACAACTGTGTAGTACTGTGTTTACACATTTCTGCTCTCAGTTACTCATTTTAAACAACAGCATATAGAGACAGAAGGTACATACCCTAGGCAGCATTCCTTCTTCTCTGCAAAAAGAGAAGTCATGAGTTTACAAACATCCCCCACAGTTTACAATGACAGCCTAGATACGTATTTCCACATCTACTTACAGTATCTTAGTTTTAGTGCCCTTTAAAAATACCACAAATTTATAAATCAAGCAATATATTTCCTACACATCTTCAAGAAAGATTCAGGTTAATATTATCAGCATATGAATGTATTCCAACATTTCCTCAGGATCTTGACTATCATGTCTCATTCCCTGCTCCAAAGATTTCCTGCACATGACATATACTTGTTAACAGCAGCAAACTCAACAAGCAAAGAAGTTTTGTGGAGTAATACAGATTTTTCACTGGCTAAGGTTTTGTCTCCCCTGATCAGAGGAAAACAGTGATGCTGGTTCAGAAGAGACCAACAACATATTTAAGTATCTAAAGCGGAGAATACCAAGAAGATGGAGCCAGGCTCTTCCCAGTGGTGCAAACCCATAGGACAAGAAGCCATAGACAGAAATTGATGCACAGGAAGTTCCATCTGAATATGAGGAAGAACTTCTTTACTGTGTGGGTGACCATGCACTGGAACAAGTTGCCCAGAGAGGTTGTGGAGTCTCCCTCACTGGGGATATTCAAGAACTGTCCAGATCCAATCCTGTGCAATGTGCTCTAGGATGACCCTGTTTGAGCAGGGAGGTTGGACTAGATGACTCACTGCGATACCTTCCAACCTGATCCACTCCGTGATCCTGTGAATTCTTGAAAAACAAAGGAAACTCAAAAACTTCTTCATTAAAGAGCCTACTCCACATAGCACTGAAGTTTGGATTCAGCATGCTCATGATGGGCAAATTGCAGAAATAAGTGTATCTATTCATGTTTTTCATCTGGATATAGTGCAGGCAGAAGAGACCCATCACCCACTGCTTTCCATACACCACTCTCAACCTCACTGTTTCACTACTGCACCAAACAGGGCACTGGGCAGCTTGTTCACACCTGCATGTTCAGTAATTGGAGAAAATAAATTAGCAGTTCAGCTCTGATTTTAAAGCATGGAGAGACTTTGTTCAGCTTTTCTGGCAAGTCACGTCCAAGAAATTCACATGGCCAATGCTCCCAGCTGCCCACTCTTTCCCACACCGCCAAAGGTGACCCCATGGCATGATGAGTGACATGCTGGCTCCTTGCCTGCAGTATCCCACATCCCAGTGTTCAAGGAAGTCCTGAGCAGAAAATTCCCACGCACCTCCACTGAAAGCCTCCTCCATCCTTTAATGTTCTGGGCCCGCTGCAACTTGCAATGCCTTGTAAAAACTATTAGAAATATACTTCCCACAGAGTGCAATCTGTCAGAGGATAATTCACTTACAACTTTGCTGAATGACTTTCAGAGCACCAGGGGCTTTCTGGCAGGCAGGAAGAATTATTCAATTATTCCACACACTACCACCACCACCTCTTTTGCTTTGTCTGTGCGGCCACCAGAAGCTGGAGCCACCATTATTAATCAGCCACTTTGCCCTCCTTATTTTCCTAACACTGTCAAATTCTACCACACATGCCACGTATTGTTTATTTCTGATGATCCCCAGTAAGCCAGCTGCTCTGTAATTCACTTTCCTCTACCACATATACATGAAACTGCATACACCATGTCCCAGTAAAACAGCTTTTAGGCAGTCAACAACACACTGGTCACTATGTAGTTGATTTAAATACTTGGATTTGATGGACCATTTTCAGAAATTTGGAGATTTGACATGTTGTCTGTTTAATTACACACACAACCCAGATTATAAGAGATCTGCAAAAATTTGTTTCGGGAATTAGGAAAAAAATCCAAACATGAGAAAAATATTTGGCACAGCTCTGTGCCCAAAAGTCCTGAAATATTTACAATGCTACTTGACCAGCTAGCACTGCCACCCTCACACATTCAAAAACCATGAGTCAGGCCCTAGAAATAAGGAGTGTTTTTTAATCTCACAATTTTAATGCCAAGATACACTCTGAGGTTTTGCTGGGTTTTCCAGCTTACTTTTCCTGAGTCTTCAATGCAACACTGAAGGATTACTTTGTTGATTTAAACTGGATTCACATTTTGATACAAGCACATCAATGCAAAGGATTGGGAGTTTAAAAGCAAGTCCCCTGCAACACTCCCCTCCCAAAAGTTCACAGTTAACTGTGACACAACACCAGTAAGAGTAACTCTGAGCTCCTCCATAACCTCGACTGAAGCAATCTTGGAAGGCCTGCTTTAGGAATATCACTCCAGCATGCAGGAAGACAGAAAAAGAGGTTGAAGATAGCTACAAGTGGTCCTGAGTAATGTCCAGATGGGGTTAATGGTGCAGATCTCAAATGAATTCCTCCTCCTTATGCGATGATTGGCAAAACAAACTCTGCTCTGGTGTGCTGCAGTGTGGCCCCTCTGATTACTTAAATTTTGGCTTCATTTTAGTTCAAGCCTTTCAACAACAACTCAGCCTTTACTCTTTCCAGTGTGAAGAAAAGGAATGAGAGGATGGCCAAAGTGGTATCTTATGCACGATTTTTAACCAACACTTTTAGATTCCATTGCTGAACAAAAATCAACACCATGAAGTTTATACTTTGTAAAGACAGTTTAACACTATCACATGTAACAGCTCAAGGTCAAAGGAAACCTAAACCCTCTGTGCTCTCATGAATCACAATAGCCCAAAGTGGCCAAGGGAAGAAAGCCTTGAACCTGGGAGAGCAGCAGGGACCTTGTGGTAGGCTCCAAAAGACAGCCCCACACACAGGGCAGCTGAAATACATAGTTGAGTCTACATGCCCAGGGTGGTCAGGCATCTCTCAGGAGACTGAAAGCCAGAAACCACCTGTAGACCCTTTTTTGCCACTTCACACACAACACCAGCTACAGAACTTTCCCTCAAGCAGCCAACAGTGCCTTTTGGGCTGGAAACACAAAGCATGCATGTGCTGCTGCTGATGTCTACACTTGTTCAGGAATTCAGCAGTACCCAAGTGCTCATAAAAGAACAGCTTATTTCTTGATGCTGAAGCATTTCCTGCAACTGCACGAATAAAGCCAACACTGTCATACAGCCCTGCTTTTCTGATTAAACAGAAAGGCAGTGCCAGGCACAATAAACCCAGGATGTACTACATTCGGGCAAGAACTGGCACAGTAAGGAAAAATAGGAAGAAAAAAAGATGGTTACAGACTTACAATGCAGTACTAATGCAATTCAAACCAGAGGCAAGCTATCCCTGTAACTACTTACACCACCTGCTACAGAGAGTCCAAAATTCCTACTATTTGTCACTTAGAGCTCTCCAACAAACATACCATATATTTAATAGTTTTTTAAGTTTTTTCAGGTTGCAGATTTGTTTTTTTTATACCTAGTTTTATTATTCCCTTTATTCATATCCCATTATATTATTTTTGAATCCTAAATCCTGTTAATAATAATTGCTCCTGAACTGCACTTCTCTTAAATGATCACTAACAGCAAAACCTTCTGCCAGACTTATTTCCACAGTAAGAGAGAGGTCCTCAGGCTATGAAAAGGGCAAAAACTTCAAGGCAGTACAAATGGTGCTGTTGCAAAACTACCTTCCTCTTTCTGCCAAAAGAAAAACAGGCTACAAACCGAAAGACTCAAACTTATTTGGCAGAAACTCAAAAAAATGGCACTAGAAAACCAACTCTGATTCAATCTGAGCTATCTTAAATGCCAAAGTGAGGTATTTCCTAATTTGTAATGCCCATTGTTATGCACTATGTTTCCTAGAATTGATACTAATATTACATAAATGTCATTGCTTTTAAACTATTTGCATGCTGCCCTTCTCAAGCATATGCTTCGCCTGAAGCACAGCAGTTACCATTTCACAAAGCTCATGTTTATCCCCCTACTCTGGATAATAATTTTGTTCATTCCCTCTTGTGAAGCCTCACCTTTCATCCATATTCAGCCCCCTTCTAAGTCATACAGGAGATTTTTCAAGGGAGTGAGTCCACACTGCAAGACAGAGGCTGATTTATACTAGGTAATCCTCATCAGGGCAAAGCAGGACAAGAGAATCTTTACAAAACCTCTTTTTGTACCCAGAGAATACATTTCTTACTAAAAAAAGCAACAGAAGTCGGAAAGTAGGAATGGAAGAATTACTAAGCTAATCAAGCAGGCATAGATTAGGATATGCAATTAAAAAGAAAGTACACAGTTGTGACAGAGAAGGCATTCAGAGTTACCAGAAGCACTGGAGGCACTCCATCCTGTTGATGAGGTCAGGAACCAGCTGACGTCAATGACTACAGCATCCAAAATTGTGTACTTACACCCATGTGTCTCCATTGCTGTGCCAAAAGCATGCCTTGCATTTGCAAGGAGGAAGCAAGGGGAGAACACCCCAGCAGTTTAACCTTCTGCAACAGTAGGAGGTTACAAAGTAAAGCATCAACACCAACTGGTTTCTCTTAAATCCTTCTTTTGATTGCTGTAATCAGAGTTTCCTGTGAGCAATTTCCAGTTATTTCATCCCACACCATTCAGGACAGACTTATAAAATGATCTGGGCTGTCAACTGCAACAGCTGCAGTTTTCATCAGGTCAGGTATCAAAACTAATGTAATTTGAAGTTTTAATAATCAGCAGTTTCTACATTTTAAAGTTCAAGTGTAGATGTGCCAATACAAGGAAATACCCTCATAGAGCAGCTATTCAACTGGCCAGAGAGTATCACATCTCCTCTGACATAAGAGGAATGGTGATACTTTTTATTCAGAGAGATATTGGAAGAAATCAAGCCTCCAAGCTTTAAGTGCTCACCTCAAGGAAACCATCTTTTGGTTTTCACATTGAAAGTGAATTGCATTTCTAGACAGATACAGAAAATTTATTCTTTCAGTAAAAAAAAAAAAAACTAGTTATTTTGTTCATAAGCTTAATTATTTTAGTCAGTGATTCAGGAGCAATGGGTTTACAAAGCTGCACACAAAAAAAGGACCTGCTCTGAGGTACTAATCTGTAGCTTAAGAATCCAGTAATTGCAGATTGCAAAGAGAGAGAAGGGGATAGAGCATCTTTACAGCATTTCCAGACCAGGGAGTAGCAAAGCCACCACATGCCTAATACACAAAGACTCCTTATCTCCAAATGCTACTACAGCACTTTATGTTAGCCCTATAGTTTTAGTGATGAAGACTGACTGGCCAGTCAAAGATCTGTTTCTACTTGAGCTCTCAGGATGTCATACAAACATCTCTACTAGTCAGTTCTCTTGTGGCTATCAATCAATAGCTAATGCATCCTTGAGAGAAAGTAGAAAGTTGCCTGGGAAAGGTCAGCTGCTTCCTCCAGAAAGTCATTGCTTCTTTCACTCTGGTAACAGTCTGAAGACCCAGAACTGCAGGGTGCTGAGCAGTGATGTACATCAACACAGGCTGAACCTTAAGAAAGAGTCATCTTATAGAAACAACTTGTATGCCTAAAAATACACTTCTGCTCAAGTGTTTTTGCAGTGCAAAGGCTTGGGTTCTTAGTATTTACAGGATTACACTCAATCTGCACAATATCAAATTAATTTAACTTACAAACTGAATATGCTCTCAAAGGAGATTCATGTAAACCCCACCTTACAATGACTTTTGCTTCTAGATAGTTGTCAAAATAAAACCACTGGAACATGAAGACAATAGACTGTATTTGTAGCTGACAAAAGCTGTAATGTAATAATCATTAAGTGGTAGTTTTCACAATTTAGTACACTGACAGACATGTCCTAGCAAATCTGGCTTCACCACTTCCAGCCCACACTGTCCTCGAGTATCTGACCCCACTAGTGCGCCAGCAGCCCCAGCCTCCACCACCAAGCCTGGTGGGCTGCGTGAGGCTCTGCTGCAACAGTCCCACCTACTGTCCCTGCTTAGGGCACTGATAGAGAAAGAGTTCCATCTGTGGAGCTGGCTTTAAGCTCCATCATAAAGATGCAAGCATATGCTTCTTCTGACAACCCTTCTTCAGCCAGTGACTACCACTGTTTAAAGCTTTACAAGCCTTCAATTTTCCTATCGGTCTAAGAAAAGCAAGCTCAACCCAACTTCCCCAAGCCCTCTGGCTTGTAGATCTCCACTGGGTTTGTTGTGGGGGTTTTTTTGGGTTTTTTTTGTTTTGTTTTGTGTTGTTTTTTTTTTGTTTTGTTGGGGTTTTTTTGTTGTTTTTGTTGTTGTTGTTGTTGTTGTTGTTGTTGCTGTTGTTGGGGTTTTTTTGGGGTTTTTTTGGGGTTTTTTTGCTTTTTGTGCCTCCTTGTAAAGGCATTAGGTAAAGAAAATTAGAACAGCACAGAAGGTATTCCTTAGATACAAAAGAAGCATATTAAAAAGAAAAAACTTTAATAGCAGATGTACTATAAACTTTGCAATTGAGCTGCTCTGCCTTGCAAAGGGAGCATTTGAACAGCAAAGCTGCCTTTTTTTTTTTTTTAAGGGTACTCTACTGAACAAAATGTTCTGTAGATAGAGTTTCCACCTAGGTGATACAATCTTTTTTAGTAACAAAAATACATCTTTATTTAAGTCTGCATTTTTTATCTTTACAGCATTTTGCCTTTGGTCTACAGAATTCCTGTCTAAAAATCTCAAATGCTATTGCTACCAATACATCATCACAGTTAAAAGAGACACTTTGATCATTTTCTCCACAGCCTGAAAAAGTTTGGGGTATAACTAAAGATGATCCAATTACATTCATAAATACAAAAGTTTAACAAAACAGGAGTTTCACCCTTCTGAAATTGATACAGTCTACATTAATCCAGGCTTAGGACCTAAATCACTAGTCACACCTTCAAAAGAACTATGAAAAAGTTAACACAAAATAACAGTTTCTGTTGCCTTCCCATGCTAAGTACTTCACATTGTTCTGTTACTTGTTAGGGAAAAAACTAGATACCCTGTTAGGTCATTTCTTAATATAGACCAGGATAAGTCAAACATCTTTCATATCCAGTTAACATGCAAACCATTTGACCTTTCCAGCAGGACTACTAGAGACCTGTCAAGATCCACTTTTTAGACTATGGGACTTCACACAAGGCATTACATTTTACTTTAGGGCTTTGCTACAGCCACATTTGACAGCAATTGCAAGAATTCATACATTCAAATCAACTATCTTTTGCTTTTACCTTTACTAAGCTTAACTGTTTATGCTGAAGTTTCCATTGAAAGACTAATTCAGAAGGATAAAGAAACTGTAATACTAGTCCATAGTGGAAAAATATTATTTACTATTCTACTTGAAATTTTTTGGCCTACAAGTCTCTGTGCTCTGTAGCTGTTTACTCAGTAGTTTGGGTGTAAAGTGTAGTTTATTCCGTTGGTGCAGCCCTTACTAATCTGCTTTGAGCATTTGCATCATGATACAGCCATCAACTTACAGCTACTTTGTCCCCCTGCTACCTCTCTAACTGGGACAGCATGCCCAAAAGACTATGTGAAACTGCTCTGGTGTCTTTGAGTGACAAAAGATGAAAAGCTTCTGTGTGAGTGACACCACCCCATTAAGTGACAGTGTTGAAAGGTGAGTGATGAATGAAGAAGATAAATGGGAAAAGAGGGAGGGAACTCATGTCAACTCTTCTAAGAAAAAGTAGTACCTCTCTCTGCAAATTCAGCCTGGGGACCTTGTAGAGTAAGGGAACCTAAAGAGGTACTTCTGTCATGTTTTCACTACTATTACTGCCCTGAAGACTCAAGCTATTCAAGACTTATGTAACACTGGCCTTAGCAGTGGCCTCCTTTCCTTCTGTCTCTATTCTTATAACATCCATCTCTACAAGCAAACATACTTGATGGAACAACGGGCTGTAGTCAACTGTATGAAGTTCAACAAGGCCAAGTGCTGCGTCCTACACTTGGATCACAACCATCCCATGCAGGGGTCCAGGCTGGGGGCAGAGTGGCTGGAAAGCTGCCCAGCAGAAAAAGACATGGGGGTGCTGGTCAACAGCAGCTGAACATGAGCCAACACCATGGCCAGGTGGCCAAGAAGGCCAATGGCATCCTGGCCTGTATCAAAAATAGCGTGGCCAGGGATCATCCCCCTTTATTCATCATCGGTGAGGCCACACTTTGAATCCTGTGTTCAGTTTTGGGCCCCTCACTACATGAAAGACATTGAGGTGGTGGAGCATGACCAGAGAAGGGCAAAGCTGCTGGTGAAGGGATTGCAGCACAAGCCTTATGAGTAGCGGCTGAGAGAACTGGGGTTGTTTAGCCTGGAGAAACCAAGGCTCAGGGAGACCTTATTGCACTCTACAGCTACCTGAAAGAAGGTTGTAGTGACATGAGGGTCAGCTTCTTTTCCCAACAAAGAAGCTCTAGGACAAGAGGAAATGAGCTTAAGTGGTGCCAGGAGAGGATTAGTCTGGATATTATGAAACATTTCTTCACTAAAGGGGTTATTTAGAATTGAAACAGGCTGCTTGGGAAAGTGGTTTAGTCACCATTCCTGGAGATATTTAAAAAACATGTACATGTGGCACTTAAGAACATGGTTCAGTGGTGGACTTGGCAGTGGTGGGTTAACAGTTGGACTTGATGATCTTATAGATATTTTTCAACCTAAATGGTTCTATGATTCTATTCCTCATATTTGTTCAAACAAACCTCAGCCTCAATTTTCATTCTTTATGATCACTGGCAGGAAGAATATCACCTTTCCCATGTTTCCATTGCCTTAGGTATATGAGAGTCAGTTTTCTCTCACACTTTCCCTTATATTGATAACATGTGAAATCTTTTCTTAAAAAGTCAAAACAAATTTAAAAAAAAAAAAAAAAAGCCAACAATGTTATCTCCTGGCCTCATACCAAAGCCAAACAAACAAACCTTTCAACACCATGTCTCTTCTCACAATGCCTTTTGATAGCCATCGGCCAATGAATAATGAGAAAAACAGTTACACTAAAAATAGCATCTCCAAATGGTGGGGAAGTCGACAGAAGCTGTCAGGCCTCCAGGGCCAGATACTTGCAAAGAAAACATGCTTAATTTTTTTGCAGTTACTATTCAATAAATGCTCCTGCCTTTTGGCCTCTGGAAGGACTGCCAATTTTGAATCTGCTCTGAACATCTAATCAGAGTTTATTTTTTCACTACATCTGTCTTTCAGAAATGGACACTGCAAACAAATACTTCAGTTTTTCCATCATGAAATATTTAGCTTGTACAGTTTACTGTAACTAAACTGTCACTTATAAGGGAAAAAAGAAAAACCAGCATTTTTTAATGTAAAAAGAATGTGCTCAAACATCATATCAGATATCCCTCAGCTACAAGCTCCTTGGTTCCTTTTTCTCCCAGTATAGCCAGCTTCACTTTTGGGGGAATGACATCAGTAAATGAACTATTTTTATAAAGTTAGCTTCCTACTTCATCTGAGCAGCCTGTCTGACAAATAAGGTCAGGAACAGAGAAGATGCAGACACTTTTCTTACACTTCTTCTTCCCCACACCCTCCCTTCTTCCCAAGCCCACTCCAGTGCTGGTCTGTCTTGCTTTAAACTCCATAGCACAATAGACAAGAGAAGGAAAACAAATGGTATGGGGAAACATAGCCCCTTTCCCAATTTTCAGCACAAAAAGGTTAAACAGGAGTGGGGAAAGGAAGCAACTGGGAAATTACATCCAACCAGTTGATCTCTCTTTCCATGTTCAAATTAAACCAAGGAGTTCCCTAAAGGAGACGGTTGCTTGCAGGAAACTATCAAACTCCAAAGCATAACTAGCACTGAGGACTTTTAGAATGCTAGCTTATATTAAACCACTTGTGTAGCTGGGAGCTTTGTAATTATCCAAAGAAAAACCTCTGCTCCTTCAGGACTCAATGCACAGAGGATACAGACTTTGGCACTGGTGGCTCATTTGTCATTCTCAGTAAACCACATCTCGTAAACAGAATTAAACAGAACAGAATAACACTTCTTGCTTGTCTTGGCAAATCCCATTCATTTCATAAGTACTAATAGTTCCAGTAAAATACAGCATTTGCTGCCCTAGGAGCAGCATCAGAGGGTACTGCACTGTCTGACAGTATCTCTGACCCTGTGCCAGGAAGTTACAGAATTACAGAATGGCTGGGCTTAGAAGGGACGTCTGGAGACCACCTAGCTCAACCCTGCTGCTAAAACACGTTCATCTATAGCAGGTAGCATAGGATTGTGTCCAGGTGGGTTTTGAATATTTCCAGAGAAGCAAACTTCACAACCTCTCTGGGCAGACTGTTCAAGTGCTCTGTTACCCTTAAAGTAAAGATTTTTCTTATATTCAGATGTATCTGCTTGTGTTTCAGTTTGTGTCTGTTGTCCCTTGTTCTGGGCACCACTGAAGAGTCTGACACCCATTCTCTTGACACCTGACCTTAAGATATGTCTTCTCCAGGCTGAACAAGTTCAAATCTCTCAGACTTCCTCATAAAAGAGATGTTCCAGTCCCCTACTCATCTTCACAGCCCTCCGTTGGACCCTCTTCAAGTTCTTTGTCTTTCTTGTACTACAGCCCAGAACTTTGTTGAATTTCATTAGGTTCCTCTCTGCCCAACTCTCCAGCCTGTCCAGGTCTTCCTGAATGGCAGCACAGCACTCTGGGGTATTTACCAGCCTTCCCAGTTTCGTATCATCAGCAAACTTGCTGAGGGCACACTCTGTCCTTTTCAGCCAGGTCACTGATGAATAAGGTTAACAGGACGGGACCCAGTACTGGTCCCTGGGGAAGACCACTAGCTACAGGCCTCTGACTATTCTGCACTGCTGATCACAACCCTCTGAGCTCTGCCATTCAGCCAGTTCTCAATCCATCTCAGTTGCAGTAGTGAAATACATCTTCAGCTATATTTTGTGCAAACCACCGCAACTCAATAACAAACCAAACCAGCACAGCAACGCCAGCAGCTGCCAGTTAGGGCTTAGTTAGTAGCTTCCAGGATGAAGCATAAAGTTACTGACACAATTATTACCAGCCAGACCAGCAGTTGTTCTAGTGTTTCTCTCCTATTTCACATGCCTGCTTGAATGACAATTTCCCCAGCCCTCCATTACAATAACTTATTTCATACTTACACAAAACTTGATTTTACTTGAAATGGCATGATTAACACAAACACAAGAGCAAGAGATTCAGCCAGACTCTAGTCAGTCAGAGTTGACATGCTCTAGGTCCATTCAAAGCATCATTTTCCTTTATTCTCTTCTCACTCGTTTCACAGATGTTAATGACTTTAAAACAGCTTGCTTCAAAATATCAAGAAGACCAAGGGCCAAAGCCCTGAATAAGCAACCACAGTGCAAAACCAATCACAGATGCTCCATCTATGTATGTAACCATGCATGTACCCGGGCAAGAGGGAAAACAACGGAGATGACTCCTCTGATAGTGACCTGATACCAGCAGAATGTCAGCATGCTCATGTGGGATGAATATTGAGCAGCTGATGTGCTGTACTTGCATTTCTACTTCATCCCAAGGTGTGCTGCTCTTCCACCTACTCCATGGATGCACTGCTTGCTGACAGATTTACTATCACAAGTCTTCTGTCAACTATAAGATGACAACCTCAACACAGAAAAACATACTTGAACCAGAAAGAAGCTGATGGTGGGAAAAACACACTGAAAGAAGCAGTAGTAGAAAAACAGAGCTGTCATCCAAGTCAAGCATTTCAACATGACTGTATTCCATTTAACTCCTACAGGAGGAGAAAGACAAATAGCGAAACATCTTCTGAAGGGCAATAGCTAGAGTTGCCACTAGGATTCAACAAAAAAGTAACTTAAAAATCCCATATATGTGCATTAGGTGAGAGAGTATATTGCATATAGGCTACATTATTGTTCCAACTATAGCTTTGTTTAATTATTTCTTTGTTTCTAGTAGTAAACATTGACATAAAACAGAGAGAAGCACCATTTAGAGACTACGTCACAAAAATTTTGATAAGCTTCAAACATATCAAGCATACATCTGGAACAAATATTCAAACCTCTCACAGGTCATCCAAACATAACTAGTACATCATCAATACAAAACATTATTTATTTCAATCTACATAAGACAGCAGCTTTGATAATTCTAATGCTAGTCATGCTTACTGAGTTTATTCTGGTTATGTTAATTAAGCATTGGGAACTAACCAACTCCCCAAAAAGCAAATATAATGTTAATTCAGTGGATAGTTTTAAAAAGTACTGTGTTGCACATAAATAACACAGATCATGTTGTAGATACTGTTAACTCCAAATTCTGTACATACAATATTTAGCACGCCCAAGAGTTACTTCAAGAATCCAACCTAGCAGTATGTATGGAGTACTTTATTTCCAAAACTGCATTTCTTTGTTTCTTCCACTGAATGAGAATAAACTCTTGTGCAAACACATCTAGGAGGCAATGTGTAGATTACAGTTAGTCCCAAACTGAACCCATCCCATGTCAGAGAGATTTACCCAAGACCACAGATCTACATGGATATCAGCAGATACATTATTATTGGCAATCATGATTAAAAGTCCTATCTGGTGTTTAGCAAAACATCCTAGATTTTGGAAATTAATTTTGTTTTAAAATAATTGAGAAACAAGGAGAACCCATAAGGGCCCATGATATAATTTTTGCAGGGTAGCCAACACTCAGTGTTAGGACAATACATCCCAAATCTACCAGATAGAGGTGAAGATGCCTGGTAAGTAGCTGACTTTTAAGTCATCTGTGTTGATTCAGAAGCAATTCATTCATGTGACAACAATTGCAGTATTACAAATGTCATTTCACATGACTGCATATATTACAGGACAGACATTCAGCTTTTTTTTTCCATAGAGAACAAGTCCAAATCTTAATCGTTTCCTACAAGAACTATTCTACAGCTATCATTTCCTACAGTAACCACTTTACAGCCACCAAATCATAAATCTTGCATCTCAGCAATTTATTCTTATCAGCCTTTTTTTTTTTTTTTTGGATTTTGCACCACAGCATAGGTGTTGAAGGAATAAGGAGAACAGTTGCCTCTTTAACATAAACCGCCATGCGGAAAAAACAAGAGCAGCAACTCAGAATAATCTGTGTTTGCACACTTTGACTCTAGTAATTTCTACCTTCTTCACTGTGGGCTAACAGTCTACAATGTCTCGTTGTACCAGTACCACCTCAGAATTAACTACCTGGAAGCCCTACAGTACGCTTACATGAGGTGGCCTGAGCCACTTTAACACTTAGCTGTTAAACTTCAACCCACTCTTTACTCCTTATTACTTTCAGAGCAACTTCCTTCTCACCAGCCCTTCTTTCATGAGAGCCATACTGCCCATCACACTCCCATCACTGCTCTCACCCCACATCAGCTTCCCAGTGTTGAATTCCTGACCCATGCAATGACACTGCAGAGGACAGACACGTGCCTTAACCAGGCAAGGAGGATGACTGGTAAAAGCCACCCTGTTAAAGTCCAGGCAGATGTAAGTACACATAACAAGTGCCCCTTGCATTTGTGTTATACTGATATATCTATATATAGAGAGAGATATACACATATACTAACTGTATATATATCATATATGTACACATAACTAGGTGTATATATAGTATATACTTATATATGTGCTAACTATAAGGTTATATCCCCAACATCACATGTATTACTTGCCATTAAATGTGTACAGCTGTTTAAGTATACAGAGCAACTTCAAAGCACTCTGAGAGCTCTAGTGAGTGATCTAGCTATGTTGTTGCAGCTCATCTGCAATATACTAGCTCATGAAAAATCAAATGTTACTCCTACCCCTACACTGCTATTTGCCTGTTACACCTTAGCTAACCATGAGAATTTCAAAGGAAGAACAGAAAACAAGCTCATTTGATCTGACAGAGGCAACAAGGAATACACCCATTTAAACTGCATCCGGTACAAAGTCAAATAACTCACTGAAAACTCTCTCCAAGGAACCATAAGATCTTAATTTGTTCAAATCATTAGGGAAGAGATTAACTTCTCAGATAAACAGCTTTAGAAACCCGTGTATTATCTGTGCTTCATAAACTATACTTTATTTAAACTTAATTTTAAGAAGTTTGAACTAAAGAAGGAAATTAGCCCTCAGTAGCCCAGCCAGATTCATCTTCAGCATCTAAAGGACAAATTAAAAACAAAATAAAACCAAATAGTCCTCTTTGCCAAGGAACATAATTCTGTTCCTCATTAATGTTTTGCTAAAATAATTTCATTAGCAGCCTTCAGATACAGGAAGGAATTTATGCTACATCAGGAAAAGAAAGGCTTGGAGGGGTGAACTGTACACACTGTTCTAGCATACCAGGAACATGGTGTTGAATTCTTCCAGCTATTGGGCCAAAGCTGGACTGGCATACCAGAACTAAGCACTTTTTTGATCCAGAGGAGGAGGGGAAAAAAAAAAAAAACAGAAAAATAAAGAAAAACAAATAGACATCAGGCAGCCTAATACTTGCATACTCTTCACTGTGAGTAGGAAGAAACAGCTCAGCTGAGGAACAGTGCCGAGGTATAATAGGTGAATTGGATACCGTGCTTCCCCCGCCCATGCACAAATATAAGTTCAAAAACCACACTGGTCCCTATCTTTCATTATGTTCTGCTCCTGTGGGCAGTGACATTTGTCATTAGGCTTTTATAGGTAGCTATTTAGGTCAGTTCCCCCAGGCTACTCCATACAACAGCATATTTGAATCCTGCAATAAAGTTGTAGTCTAGGCTAATTTCAACATATGTTTCCTCTTTCAGATGGGAAGCCTGCTTACAGCAGGATTGCACCCTAGATCTCCAGCGCAAAAAAAAGTATTACCCTTTCCTGCAACTGGTTGTTTAGCATGGCTTACTGCCTATAGTGCTTAATTGCTAGTGAGTATCTTGCACACAGACCCTATGCAGGCAAGGTCTGACGCTTTTGCAAATCCTTGTCAGGAAAGCCCTTCTACCATCAAATCAGAAGAGTGCTATCCACATCCCCCATTCAAATTTCTCATTAGTGTATGAGTAACCAACTACTCAACAAGAAACTGAATTACAGTTTAGCTTGAAAGTCCCTGGAATTTAGGAATAAACTGCTTCTCAATCCCTTTTTGTCTCAGATATCAACTATACTCATCTGTACAGAAGAATTTCTACAGCTCTCCAGTCGATTTTGGCCATATGAAAAGAATTTTGCAGAGCCAAACTGTATTTTATCTTCACCAACATAATCCACAGATGGATAGGATAAGCCAAGTCTAAATGAACTGGCAGAGTTTGAATTGCTAGTTAAGAATAGCTAAAAATATCACCATGATGCATAAACCCAAATAGAAACCTGCTCCACCTACCAGAGCAGTATCAATTCTGCAGTCCCAACAGGTGTAAAAAATAATTCATCTTTGTCACTGAACTACATGAATATGCAGAAAGAAGAGAGCTGTTGAAGAGAAGGGGCCATTTGTATATAAATTCTTCCACACTGCTAATCAAATTTAAAGATGCCATGGTACAGAGCTATCAGAAGCCAGCTTCTTCACCCAGAGATTTCCAATGATCCAAGAAACTCAATACTGTAAAGTTTGTCCCTATATTTTATGTGTAAAGTGTTTCAGCCATCTGAGAAAGGCTTTGAAACTCAGCCCACACTGAAAGACAAGCCTTCCCTGAAAACACAGTTTTAAAGTAGGAAACTAGTTAGACAACGCCTGGGTACAAGGATCATATTTGTTTTGACTTAGTTCCTCAAATCCTTTGAATACCAGTTCAGAACACATACTCTATAAAACACTCCTGAGAAACTGGCACGTTCACTCAGGCACATGTTGATGAACTGCTATTTACAACTACTGTCATTTAAGTACCTTTTTATTGCAAATATTAGGATTTGTAATAACAGACACCAGAAGATCCCCAAGCTGCTAAAAGCTGCTGAATAAACAAGGGTAATACAAATACAAATAGGGTAATTTTTTTCCCCACTGCTTCCCATTTGAACTGCACAGGCTCAGCCTGGCCCAGTAAATTGCTTGTTTCCTGTCAGTCTCCAACTTCTGCATCTCTGTTTTCTGGATGGGAGCAGGGAAGGGAATTCAAGGGTAGTTTCTTTTGTTTGTTGCATAAACAAACACAGACAAAACAACCATTTCAAATGACCCAGTCCTTCTTAAGATAATTTTCTTGAAGCCTTCATACAATAAAGATTTATTTTCCCAGTTCAAACCCCTCCTCTGACCCCCAATAGTCCCCCATGCCACAGGGCAAGTTGAGCCCCAGTATAAGTAATTAATGGCTTTGTCTGAAGGTTCTGGGTTGGCCACAGCATAACAGATACCCATATACAGGAAAAGAAGCAAATGCACTTACTCGAGAGATAGACAGAGGCACATTGAAATCCTTGCCCCCTTGAAGTCTGAAGCCCCAGGGAGCTGGCCCAACCAAAGACACGCTGTAGTTGCTCATGATGTTTAGTATTCAAGGACCAAATCCAAGGAACTGATGCCTGCAGAAGAGGATTAGAATTTTAATTTAAAGATGATAAAAACAAAAGGCACTGTCTGCCATTTTGAAAGTCTTCTTTCTTTGGCTGTATTCCCCTCTCCCAAAACCACACAAAACCCCATGTCAGGTCTGTCATTGTGCTTTTATTCATCACATGTTGTTTTCCTCCATAGCTTGGGAAGAAACATAATTAGGGAACAGGTAATATGGATTTAGGACTTGGAGAACTTATGGTACTGAAATATTTGACAACTACACCTTACTAACAAAACACTGGGGTTGGGGTGAGGAAACCCACCCAACATTAAAGCTCATTTTTAAAAAAAAAAGGTCAATATTGAGAGAAACACGAACTGATAGATCCCTTAAACCTCAGTATGGAAGACATTAGCACTACTGGCACATTCGTTTCTAACAAAATTAATATCATATGCTGCCATGTCATCAGCTCAAAGCTTATTTCTAAACATAACAATGTCAAAGCATCACAACTTTGAAGTTAATCAGAAGAAAATAAAAGCCCTTTGATTTTTTAATTTTTATAGCAGAGCTTCAAGTGGTAGAACAATGTCACAGACAAAACAGATATTAAAACCAACCCACAAATGAAAGCTGTGAACTAAAGTGAAATATCCAAAGCCACAACTCAGTGCTGAGGAAGCCAAACCCAAGCATCTCCCTCTCCACAAATGTGGGCAACAAATTACCTTTAAAAGGCAAACAAGGCAATTAATTGCTGTCCAGCGTCAAAGATAAGGGCTTCAGTTTCACCTCAGATAAGCAACGCTACAATGACATCTTAGGTAGTGGATGCCGTCTATTTTTGTATAGTTGAAGCCAGGCAGGAGCACACCAGGGCGGGCTGATGTAAGACTACACCGGGGCACAGCCAGATTCCATACTGGTATAGGGACATTTAAGGTGGACCTTCAGTCAAGCAGCAGCAAGCTGGCTGCAAATCTCACCAACTCTGCAAAGCCCGGTTTTAGCCGCTCATACACTGAGGGGGGGCTGTGTTAGTCTTTTGGAAGCAGTGTATTTTTTCATATGCAGCCTACCCTCAAGGACCACAAGAGCAGGGCTGTTGCACAGCCCCGGCTGCTTCAGGGATGTCACTCCCCAAGAAAGCCATCCATAAAGCACGTTTCTGGGTACACCTCCAAGAGCAGCAGAGATCCACTGCTCGGACTTGTTTCTAAATCAAACGGTGAACTTTAGTCGCACTGACGGGCACTCAGGTAACCAGAGCAGGGCTGCTGGCATTGGGCAATACAGGACATATATTAGGAAGCAGAATTTGGAGCTTCTAACAGAGGTGCCTGTGTACCTGGGCCATTCCCACCCCACCCCTGCCTGCTAATATGCAGCAAAGGAGCAGCTCTGACCCCAGGTGCTTAAAAGCCACCCTTAAAAGCCTCAACAAGCACCAATGTAGAGAAGAGGAAACACACCACTGAGCTCTCATGTGGCTAAAGAGGAAGAAAAACCCTCATCAAGTTTGAAATAGGATTCTTAAGGGCCTTGCTCACCATTAAAATGAAAACTAAGTTTTTTAATTGCTCTGTGCAAGAAATTACTTTAAAAAGAGGATTTAAACTAGTCACAGATTTTTCTGCATAAGAATCCAAATACTTTTCACATCCTCTAGATGAAATCCACTGCAGTGACAGGTCACTGTAAACTCTGAGACTGCAGAAAAGCATCTAGTGGCCAGCACACATGCAGTTGCTCAGCACAGGCAGAAGGCTTTGCCTGTCATTTGAAACTAACACACTTGTTTGTTTTTGTTGTGTTGTTTTTTTAAACTGAGTAACAGCTAGTAAAATTACAGACCTAGAAAAAAAATATTATAATAAGGAAAGGATACTTTTCATTTGTGGCAACAAGAAATAGGAGGGAAGAGACTGCATGCTGAAATACTGTGCATCACTCTCAGCATCGCTCATCTTTCCTTTCTCACCCCCTTAATTCTGACATGTCTGCATCCCTAGGCTTACAGATACACCAGAAGACCCATCCAAAGTTTTATTTAACAAATTTCTTAAAATACGTCAGAGCAACAGCTAAGAGAAAACACTTAAGAGAAAACACAAGCCACAAAACCCAGATTCACGTGGGGAGCATTGTGCAAACAAACCAGCTAAGGGTGAAATTGTGCAACTTTCCTTTAAATGATCAAACGCTCGGTGGATCTGCTTCTGGAAGGGGGAATTTGGAAACCCAGGCAGCAACGCCGGGCTGCACCGCTGCCGGCCGGGCACAGCGCCGCAGGGGTGCTCCGGTCCCCCCGGGAGAGTGGCTGTGCCGGAGGAAGGGCTGACTGGCAGCGCCAGCACAAGCACAAGCCTCCCTGCTCGCCGGCACCGCCTCTGCACAGCTCCCCGGGACGAGGAGCCCCAGGGACACCGCGGGCTGCAGGGACCAGACACCCCCCGCCCAGAGCGCTGGGGCTCGGCTCCAGCGCCCCCGCAGCCCCGGGCACCCCGGGGGCACTCCGGCGCGGAGCCCCACCTGTGCCACAAAGCCTGGGCACCGGGGCACCCACGGCCCCGAGCCCGAGCACCCGGGGCAGGGGGGCCCGCAGGTGCGGCGCTGCCCCGGCACCCGGCACCGCCCGGGCGCGCCGCTCACGAAAATAACACGGGAACCAAAAAAAGCACCGCGCAGCTCCAACACCCGCGCCCAGCCGGGTGGCTTTCCACCCAGCGCCCCCGTCTCTGTCCCCCCGGCACTCACTCACTCACTCACTCACTCCTCACTCACGGACTCCCTCGGTGGCTCTCGGGGCGGTGCGGGGCGGCGGCGACTCCCGGGGCGCGTCTGCGAGGCGGCGGCTCCGGCCGCCCGCTCTTGTGTGACTTCCGCCCGCTCCGCTCCTCCCCCGGCCCGCACCGACCGCCTCGGCCCCGCACGCACCGCACACACCGCACACGCGGCACGGAGGAGCGGGGCTGCGGCCGCACGGGATCCAGGGGCCCCCGCTTTCACTGGGTTTTGATGGTTTTTTTTTTTGTTGTTGTTTGTTGGTTGGTTGGTGTTTTGGGGTTTTGTTTGTTTGTTTTTGTGGGTTTTTTTGGTGTTGGTGGGGGTTTTTTTTGTGTGTGTGTTTTTTTTTTTTTGGTGGTTGTTTTTTTTTTTTGCGTTTGTTTTTTTGTTTTTGTTTTTTTTATTTTTTTTT
>JAWWTY010000123.1:21134922-21178722 GCA_035222235.1 Margarornis squamiger | reverse complement strand
CATGAAATAAAAGCAAAAAGGTGATGGGAAGAGAAGGAAAAGAGAAAATATTGTTAAAAAGGCACCAAAGTTTGTGTGTTTTTTTTTTTTTGGGGGTTGTTTTTTTTTTTTGGCGTTTGTTTTTTTGTTTTTGTTTTTGTTCTTTTTTTTTTTTTAATAGGGAAACGCTCGCTTTTTCATCCCGCTCCGCTTTACACACAAGTAGCTCAAGGCGCACCTGTGAAGGGCAAGGGGCTGGTCCGTGTGCCGCTCCAGCTCCTGCCCCGGGGGAAGGGGCTGCGGTGCCGCGCAGGGAGCGGGGAGCTCCAGGGGCAGCCTGCAGCAGGGCGGGAGAGCTGACAGAAAGAGGGGGTTTGGTTTATTTGATGGGGAGCAACGTGAGGGCTGGCAGGGGTGTACTCCCTCCCCCAGCACATCAAAGAGGGGAACAGCAGCGAGGCAGAAGAGCTGTTCAAGCTGAGAGAAAACGCTGGCACAAGAACAAACAGGCATGGAGTAGCCGTGGATAAATTCGGCTCAGAAATCAGAAGGGATCCGCCAGCAAGGAGGAAAGGAAGGTTTCTGGCACAGCCTCTCCGTAGGAGTGGGCGCAAGAATTGAAACAGGTCCTAAGGTGATGCTAAATCAGATTATGTTATAGGACTGTTTATTCAACAGAGGCTGTCCATTTGACAACCTGCAAGCCTGAAGCAGGGCAGGCGGGCTGGGAGGGTGTGCTGCTGGGCTTGCCAGTGCCGGCCACTGCCACGGCTTCGCAAGAGGCAGGAGCAGGGCGAAGATGAGGCAACTTGTGGGTCGTGCTCACCTGCACCTCGCAGCTAGGTGAGGTTTGAGGTTCCTGCCGTACTGCATGTGCGTTAGAAGTCATTACAAGTAAAAACGGCTGTGAAAGAAATGTGCACCGAGTTAACAGTACCGGTAGTAGTACCATTCAAAGGATTTCAGCCCCCTCTTCGAGCATGGATTTACTGTGGAGGAGTGCAGAAAGAAACTTTAAATTTTTATTTATCACCAGCCAACACAACACACAGTCCTCATAATGGATGGCTCTGCCTTGCCCCTCTGGCCCAAAAGCGCTGTCTTGCTTTGTTTGTCAGCTGCCAAGCTGGGAGCCTGCGTTTTGCCCTGCTGTGCTCACTGTCCTCACAGGCTAGCCCGAGTGGGAGCCCTCAGACTGGAGGTGATGCTGGCTTAGGTGACCCACGCCCTAGGTGCCTGAGTGTACATGAAACCAGGGCATGTCCCATCCTCTGAGCCCTAGTTACATCAACCTTAACAAGGGTATTTTAACATTGTTAAATGAGTTGCGTGTCTTCTCAGTTGCTGTGACTAGGACAAATGCATCTCAAGCAGCATTTCAAAAATAAAAGCATCTAAACCCCACACTACTGCAGCCAAACCACTCTTTCGTAAATCTTTCTTTTTTAGTCTGCTCTTTTCCTATTAAGTATCTCTAATCAGGCAAAACTGAAAATCCCCATTACATTCACAGACTCTCTCACATGATTTTAATTCATGGAGGTAAAAATTCCCGATCACAGGGATTTTTCATTGTGTAACAAGGGCCTTAGGTCACTCTCATGCTGTTTTATTTATTAGAGTAAAAAAAGCTCCAGGACCCCACTCCCCAGTGTGAATCACGTGACATATCCAAGGTCACCATGTCCCTGTGCTGACTGCTTGGGTAGCAATCTGCTCTCAGCTCACCAGAGCACACAGCCTGTGGCTATGCTTCATTTTGCACTTCACCACTTCAGTGAAAAACATCCTTTTCCACTTCAGTTCTCCCAAAGCCTTCAGCTTTTCTTGTTGGAGGAGTAGCTTGCCCAAATTATCTGCACATGCAGCATCTCAAGACAGTGTTACGTTGATTCCTCATGACTGAAGAAGGACTTGCAGAGAGACTTTTTCTGGGTGGTGTTGCAGCAGGTTTCACTTATAGGGAGTCCTCCTGCACCATACCCACCCACTGCACCCAGGCCAGTGCCACTCCCAGTTCAAAGCTGGCAGTCTTGTCTCATCACTTTTCTGTGCCATGATCAAGTTTGTAACAAATGAGTCTATTTTCCTTTGCCTCCAGAGACAGGGCATAGAAATAGAGGCAACTCATTAGTTCAAGATCTCTCCATTCTTGGTCACTTTGCAAATACACTCTTCTTTGAGAAAAACCTTTTCATTAGAGCTGAATAGTGAAATAAGAGATAGTAAGCTGAGCAAGAAACCTCAGCAGCAGCTAGAACTGTGGCCTGCCTGTTCTTCCTACCACCATCAGATTTTAGACAGAGCTTGCATTTTTCCCTCTTAACAAGGAAGGAAGAAGTCTGGAAATTAATTAAATGCAGTAGTCAGCTAGCCATGCAGATACAGCCTATCTCAGAATTACTCAGGCACTTAAGTCTAGTTTAAATGCTAATGAAATGCCTTAGGTGCCAGATAATGGGCACTGCAAAACTGACAGAGAGTATCACCTGAGGTGGTGAAGTACAAAAAGCACTTGTAAATGGAAAAAGTCTTCCGTAAATTAAGAACAGATTAACAACGCACAATAGAACTATTCTCAATTAACCAGCACTTAATCTAACAGCTTTTTGTGTGCTAAGGCATTGAACTACCAGCTGTGCTTTTACCGCACTGCTACTTTCACTTTTGCTTTTCTTCCAGAGGTAAAGCTAATGCAAATATTTACACTCAGTGTATAACTGGTGTTCAGCACAAAGTAACCCTCTCTCTAAAGAGGTTAATGTGAATAGCCTAACAGCTTATTTCCAGTTCCAAGATAACTCTGTGGCCAAAAAATGAAATAAATTAGACATATTCTATGTGTTTCTGAGAATCAGGGGCTTCAGCCAGCTTTTGACAGGGCAAGCTGTTACACTTTGGTCACAATGAAGCCCAAACTGCCTAGAACTGGTATCCCAGAAGCACTTTTATTTTTCTGTTTGTTTGGTGTTTTTGTTTGTTTTGTTCTGTTTTTCTTTTTCCTGTCCCTGTTTTGGAAAGATACCCAGTGCTGAATTACATCCTCTCTCATACATCCTGTCTACCACAATAACTCCAGTTAGCCCAGACTGCCTTGTGTGGGAGGAGCCAGTGGTGGGGCACAGAGTGGCTGGCCAGGGACTCAGGGTCCAGCCAACTGGGCAGTTACACCCATCCAATTCGCTTCAGGTCAGTTTTGTTGGCCAAAAAAAATCCCTATGATCAAGTTTACTCTTACTTGTCACCATTTTTTTTTCCTCTCCTCTTGGAGCCCTGTTCTCTCTCCAGCTGTGCTGCCATCATCACTTTTCATCAGCCTGTTTTCCCACCAGGCATGTTTTCTTGCATTACTGCTTCTGTAGCAGTCATCCTCTCTGACTGCAGTTCACTCACTGTGGTGGGGATCAAGACTGTTTTTAAGCCCGTGGCTTCTGTCAGATTGAAAAGTTAACAGTGCTGGTCCTCCCACTTTAGATAATTAGCCATTAAACTTTTATTGTTATTAATTGATTTATGGTCTTTTTTGTACACTGATTGCTTCTTTATTTCAGTCTATCAAGCCTTTTTAATTTTTCTTTGTTGGTGTTTTTCTTTGTAAAGAAGAAGTAGTATTTACTAATAAAATACTCCTTATTTATAGTGTCTCTAGAATATTGGTAAGTTGCATAAACAAAGGAAGTAAGTATTTGTTTTTACTGGAGTTCTTTGTAGTGACTGAGTGGACACATTGGATCCTGGTCATCCCTAGCTGTGAGCTACAAAAATCTGTTTTATTCCCTCCTTCTCAGGGAAAAGAAGGACCACCTATGTGGATGCCACAGCCCACGCTACAGGTTAAACATTTCCTCCCTTTGAGTCCAAATCAATGAACCAGCAACTAAATCTTTTCATTCCAGGAAACACGAGCAGCCTTTTGAGGAACTCAAGGTTACATACTTATCACGTTAAACATGGCCCGTTTTAGGGGCTGAAACCAATCTGAAGCTTCTCAGTACAACACAGCCTGAACAGCTTCATCCTCAGCCCCACTGTGAAGCATTAACCTCATTTTACAGATGGTGACCAGAGGCAATAAACATTTATACATGCAAGGAATCAGCTGTGAAAGAATTGAAACCAGTTCTTCCAAATTCCTGCACAGCTCCTAACTACTAGATTACCCTAAGTTGGGCTGACATAGCCGTTTCTGCTTCTTCAAATGCAGCAATATATGGGAAGGAAGAAAAAAAAAAATCAGGCTTCATATTTACCATTCTTGACAGAGCCATGCAAGTTACAGGAGTAGTACCTTCAATCATTCCTGCTCTTACCTCTTGAAGAGAGCTGCCTGCCTTAATTTCCTTTTCCTTAATGGCAGGGAAAAGCTAATGCAGAAATCTGTGTCTTGGTGTGGTTTAATTACAGTTCATCAAGAGGGGCTTGCTGAGTGATGTCTCTGAGCTATGTTTGACACCATGAATACCAATTAAGTAGGGTTTGGCAGGTAGACAACCAAACTTTCAGAGCAATCCTTGCAGTTATTTATATTAATTAATGTCATGGGAGAAGAGGTGCAGCTTTGCCTATAGGCTTGTATGTAATATATTATTCTGGTGAGGGAGGGAGTGGGTGCAGGCTGTGGCATGAAGAGCCTGGCAGGTCGGGAGCAGCCTGGCACATGGGTTTGGACAGACGTCACAGGAGGGGAGCAGGAAGCTCCCCTGTGTTATTCCTACTGGCACCACTAATTCACAGAAGCACGGCTGCTCACAAGACAGACCTGTTCTGCAGTTCAACATGGGCACTCAGCAGATGTCATTTATGGCTCCGCCACCCCAACCCTGCATCATCTTCAAGTCAAATCACTTCAGGCAAGTCACGTAACTGAACCGGTACAAAAATGAACATAGTCCATAGTGACATCCTGGTGTATCAGCAGGTATAACAATACATTTACAAGCATATGGAAATAAGACCAAAAAAATCAAGATAGATTTCCTGTTGTGTTGACTCAATTGGCCTAAATTTTATAATAACTTGGGCAAATCCATATAAAAATGTGTGCATGCAGAGACCACTCTAAATCTTTGTAACCATGTCTAGAGTTATATTTTGGGGAGGGTGAGGTGGTGGGAAGAAACTAGGCATGAGAGCAGTAAGATCTGAGAACATGTCCAGGAGATCTTATTTTAGCTGCTGCCCACAAAAAAAATTAAATCAACTAATAGCCATTCCCACAGTAAATAAAATACCTCTAATCTTTATTGACAAAGAAGAAGGGGGAGGAAAAAAAAAAAAAAAGAAACAGCCACTAGAGAAGCTTATATTTATACATTTTAAGAATTTGAACCAAACTTGTACACACCAGTGGCATATTTATGTGTGAATTATGTTACAATGATTTATTTGTGAACACATCAACTCCATGTTGGCTTTGCAAGGTTGACTGCCACTTAGATCTGGGTGTCACCACCAGAAGAATGAAACCTCCATTGTGCCAAATATGCCTCCATATTTTTGGCTGAAATGCTGTACATAAATCAAGATGAGCAAGAGGGACAGAAGGGACCATAGGAACATAAGAGCATCCTGCCTCCCTACCTGGCAATCAGAAACTGTCAACTCTCTTTTTCCTCCCTGGGTAAATCCAAGAGTCACACAAACTGATATGTCATCAAGCTTGAGCCAGAGCCTTTCCCTCCCAAAGTGTAACAACATTTCTTCCCAACTGAATTTACATCTTAAACGTGCTTATGCTTTTCTTGTCCCTGCTTTTCCCATCAGAAGTCTGTCTTGCTTCTGTTTGCTTTAATGGCGAGCAACCTGAATCTCATTTCCAGACTAAGTGTAGTCACATATGAGTTTAAATAGTTCTCCTTCACTGCTGTTTGACTCCTGGGTATTTTTAGAGGGAAACCATATCCCCTGTCAACCTTCATTTTCCTGGGCTGAACAAATTGAGTTGCCTTGCCTCTATTTGTAAGGAAAGATTGTGGCACTCCTGGTAATCTCAGTAGCCTTTCTCTACACCTGTTCACGTTTGTATTTTCCATGGGCATGAGACATCAAAATCATATATAGTGTCCTAAGGACACCTTACTGATGTCATCTTCTGTTACAGATTTAGTGTTTCCACAGGAAATATCTTGATTGACATGTCCCAGAATGACATTTCCCTCTCCAAAGAAAGTTGTATCAAAGCTCCTCAGGTAATAAGGAATTGCACAGTTGATTAAATTTTTTTTTTCTCTATTTCACTTCCATTTTCAGCTTACTGACAAATGATATCCACATGTGTGCTTTTGTTATTTATGATTCTGAATTCGACTTTGTTACACTGTTTTTCTTCCCATAACATTTTGCAGATCTTCATCCCTACCTAATTTGGTCTCCCAACTTTGGTCATCCACAAATGTCATCAGCAAACTTACAGTCTTTGTGCCTAGTTTAATGATGAAAACATTAAGCAGAAAAGACTCCAAGACCTTTTAATTTTTAACCATATATTTATGTAATTATATATGTGAATACTTATAAACTCCATTAACTACCTTTCTGCCTGGTACTTTTTGTTGGCAGTATTATCTGATGCACTCTTCCTGCTCACCTTGCACAAAAATTATGACCTTGAGTGGCATAAGGATTGAAGCAGGACATCAGATCCTGTCCTAAAGCCCAGATGAATGGGATCTGACACATTCCTTTTGTTTATAATCGCAGTGATGAAGACAGCTGTGAGGTTAGTCTGACACAAGCTGCCCTTGGCAAGCTCAAGAAGCCGTGCTGGGAGGAAAGTGCAGAAGTGCTGCAAACAGTCTGTAGAGATGTTCAGAGCAGAGCCAGCAGGAGACAAAGGCCACTCAGAAGTCTGAGTGAAGATGGAAAGAGAGAGAGAGAGTATTAAAACCTAGAGGTGTTTTATGATGTCTTAGACACAAAACATTATCATGCCAATGTGTGCAAGGCAGCAGAAGCAGAGACCTTAGCAGTATCATAGAATCATAGACTAGTTTTGGTTGGAAGGGACCTTGAAAGGTCATCTAGTCCAACACCCCTACAATGAACAGGGACATTTTCAACTAGATCAGGCTGCTCAAGGCCCTGTCTGTTTCAAAACAGAATAGGGGGGAAAAAAAAGAAAGAAGGGGAAAGCAGTATTTTTGAGGGTTTTTTCAAGGATGTTAAAGAAAGGGTAAAATACTCTCTTACACAATTTAAAAAAGAGGAAAAGAAAGAAAAAGCTGTTGCTGAAAGACAGGTATTTCTCATCCATCCTCCCTATCAGCAAGGTAGTTGCCTAACATGAATAAATCAAAACTGTGGCTATCTGTGTTATTCTCTAAGAGTTTATTTACTATACCCACATATGGAAAAACATATCAGCCATATCTTGTAGAGGACAGACTATACATAAACAACAGTAAGTGAAGCAGGACCTAATGCAATTAGCTTTGCATGCCTCTGCAGTCCACAGCATCTGTGCAGCTACAGGTGGGACATGTAGTCACATTAATCAATCTAGGGCTAAACAGGAGCTGACAGTACTTTGGAGGAACATGAAGTGCCTGCAATTATGTATTAGCTGGGCACAGCCCTTCACTTTCCTTCTCTTTTTATGAGGATGACACTCCAAAGCATAGCAACACAATCCCCTCTCTCTCTAAGCTTTCATTTTAAAGAAAACATGAGAGTGACAGCAGGGTGACATCAATCTCCTTAGGCACAGTGTACATGTCAAATGCATGACACAGATTGCACAGCAGTAGCTGCAGTGTCTGTGCTACGTGACAGAAAAATGTATTAGAGAGTAGTTAAAGCAACAGCTAGAAAAGAGGTGGAAAGAAAAACAGGGAAAATGAGAGGGAGAAGAGTGAAAAGTTTTGGCCACCATTTATTGCCTCTAAACTCATACTGTTTCTAAAAATACAAAAGCAGAAAGCTGGTAGGAAATGCTGATGCCAGAAAACTTTCAGCAAGTGAAGGGCCATGCTAGTGCCCAGTGTAAAACTGACAGCCATATCCTAAGCTACTGCTCAGCTCCACCTCAGCTTGACCAAAACTTCAAAGCCTATTAAAATCAAGTAGAAACTTTCTGTGGCTTCAGCTCCTAAGTTTAAAATTGGCACTGGACTTTGTCTCACATTTCGCCTCTTCCCCAGCCCTGTAGTTCGATACCCCTTGTTAGCCTGCCCGGGATGGTTTCTGTCCATCTCTCTGGAGAACATTTGTCACCCAGGACTGCTCTAGCCCCTGCTTATTTTACGGAGAAGGAATTTTGGCAGCAATTATCTGAAGTGAGTTTTGGGACATTGAGCCTGTTTGTTTGACCTCTGGAAGTAGGTGGCTAATTCAAGGACAATGGAAGCTGTCGTGTTACCTGTTTCCAACATGAAATCAATCAGGGGAGAGCGGGAGTGAAGTCAGCCTTTCTGTTTTGATAAGAGGGTGGCCAAAGATCTCTGGAATGAGTGGAACTCCAGCAGTCACTCGGGCGCAGGGACGCCTGCTATTTATACACCCGGGGGCAGGGCTGGGGAACAAAGTGGTTCTTCTGCTCCCCTTTTCTTTTTGTTTGGCTGAAACTGAAGGGGACGGGCACAGCTCAGGAGTTTTACCGTCCAGAAACGTGGCAATTTATTTTTTTTTCCTCTATTATGAAAAACAAAATTTTACCACTGTAGCCTTGTGTCGCATATATATTATCATTATATGTCTAAATATTGTTTCAACTTTCAAAACCAGAGTTGCTCTAACGACAGCCTTTAAAAAAATGGAAAATTAATCCAGTATCACACTGTAATAATGATGTACCTGGTCTGTACTCCACCTGTCAGCAAACAGAAGATGGCTTCAGTTGGGAACCAGCTGCCTTAATCACAAAGAGGAACAGAGATATCAAAGTAGAACAGCTGAGAGATATATGAGGCACACACTCGTTCAGTTTTTATATGACAAAGGTCAAAATAATGGTGTTTCATAGAGTTTAATTCATGTGAGGAACTCTGAAAGTCAGTTACATACATATTTGTGCTCAGCCTCATTGGAGGCAAATCCAAGCCATCCCAAAGTCTGGGCTTTTTTAAGCTGACTGGAGACATAACTCACACTCATTACAGTGTTTTTTGCTTTGAGGAAGGGAGCAGTAGCACCTAATTTAATTTGAAAGTGCCATTTTCCTATTGACAGAGACAAGCCCCAAGAGAGTTGCATCCAATTCCCCAGTGCTAAATATGACAGAAAAGACTCTTTGGGAAAAGAAGCCCAGCACAAAACCCTCGGGAACACTAACTGCAAGCTTATTTTAAGCATCTTGCAGGGTCTGAATAGTTTACGAGGCTGTTCCAGTTGCTGAGAAGTAAGAAGTCTTGGTAATAAAGACCCTTGGGAAACTGATCCATCAGTTTTACAAGTTTACAGTGCTGCTGGAAAACTGCCAATGAGCTGGTCCCTGGAAATGAATGAAATATTTCTGTATTACCTCATATAGCTTGCAACACTGTAGTAGCTGAGTAACTTGCAAGTGTTACTGCATTCATCATTGCAATATCTGAATAATGCAGGGAAGTGCAAGTACAAGCAGCTATAAAAATATTTCCACCTCTCTTTTGTGGGCAGGGTTTCCACCACTCCTAACCCAGCAGGGAAAACTCTCCTTGAAAGGCTTCCTTGCACGGGGCATGACCCAGATCCTAAGCACGGACCTTATCCCTCCCCAAGGCAGGTTGCTCACCTTTTCCCACCCCAGCCTACTCCCAGGCCTCTTCTAACAGGGCAGCAATGCTCACCTAACCTCAGCATTTGTTTCTCACTGGACTAGCCAGTGGACTATGATGATTTTCTGTGAAGACAGAGGCATATGAAAGAATTACTAGATTAGCCTCTATGGGCTGCTTTCCCTCACCCCACAAACCGTGTGGACTGAGACATGAAACAAACATGTGGCAAAGGACACTTAGGAGCCATAGGAGC
The DNA here is from genome assembly GCA_035222235.1 of Margarornis squamiger. Classification (NCBI taxonomy): domain Eukaryota; kingdom Metazoa; phylum Chordata; class Aves; order Passeriformes; family Furnariidae; genus Margarornis; species Margarornis squamiger. The sequence goes on along the minus strand of JAWWTY010000123.1, from coordinate 21,168,795 downwards.
TTTACATTAATAGCTACATGACCTATAACTTAGGCCTTCTCATAGATTATTGACATTATGTTATTTTTAACATTAGCAGTCATTGAGTATGTATCTATGTTTTCAAACAAAAGCATGGCTCCAGCCCAGAGGCTCTTTGCAAAACAATTTGCTGCTCCTTCCCCCTCCACCTCCTCTTTTCCTTCCCTCTCCACCCAGAAAATTCACATCCAAATTCAGTTATCTCTGTTTAACCGACAGGAAGTGCCAAAGAAAAAAATAATTGATGATAGATTTAAGAAAATAATACATCATGTGTGCAGTACATACACACCATAAAACACTTTACAATGCCATAAGCCAAAATATGTGTTAGGGGCAGGCTAATCAGACTTATTCCAAAATAGTTGGTTATAAGAAAAAAAATATGAGAAGGGCTGATTGCAAACAGAGAGCACATTTTCCATGTCTCACCAAAACCTTTGCAAAAAAATGCTCCTAACCAGCTCTATTTATGAGAGGGAAAACAGCATGAGAAATTACTTTTTTCCTTCTTGCACAAATCAGAACTTGACTGCCGAGAAACAATACACCCTGTCCTGCAGTGTTAACCTTACAGCCTCGGGCACTCGGCTTGAAATGCCTTATAAAGCAAACAAACCCTTCTGGAGAGAACCACCTCCTTATCTATTCAAATAGAAAGGAAGAGGTAAAGGATGAGTGATGGCAGGAAACTCACATTTCATTCCAGTGACGAATTTTGACCAGCTTTTCATTCCTGTTGCTGGAGATGCAAGTCCTTAAGAGGACCACAAAGACAGGGATGAATGTACACAGCTCCTTGTAAGGAGCAGGGAAGCTCTTTTTGGCAAATAAACATGTTTCCACTGTTGTTCAGTCATCAGGATCACCAGACAGAGGGTGTGGGCTTATGTTTTTTCTTGTTTTGGGTCTGTCTAGCCAGACTTTTGCATAACTTCCTCCAGCCTGTTCCACTGATCTTCGCAACAATTTGGGCAGTTCATCTGCATAGTGTTCTGTCTGACCTGACCAGCGATTTCCTAGAAAATCAGCTCTGTAATGAGTGTGTAGGTGCACAACCAATCCAGGGGCTGGGGCAGGTCCCCACATTGCCAGGGACAGCTCTCAGCACAAGAGCCAGCTAATGGAGCTGAAACAAGGTGGGCACACCAAATCATGACTGCCAAAATTGCGGACGTCTCTAGCAGGCACGGATCATAGTCCATTGCTTGAGATGCTGTTAGTAAGGTCTGACTTAAGAGCAAATGCCTGGGGAAAATGGTGAACTTAACAGCCGTACTTACTGCAAGCCTAGAAATATGCAGAACTGCAAATAAGTTTTTCATATGCTGGAGGTAGATAGAGATGTGAATGAAAGACAAGACAAAATGAAGCACACTGGCAAAAAATCAGGTGCTGTCAGACTCACTCCATAGCTCTCCTGAACACAAGAGTACCTTTACTAGACCACAGTAATGCCATAGCTTCAAGAACTTCAGGAAAGGATCAGATATAGGACTGCTTGGGAGGCTATAAAACAAACTGCAGGAAACAGGGGATGGCAACGAAAAAGAAAAAAGAAAAGAAAGAAAAGGAAAGAAAAAGTGGGTAAAAAACATCTCGAACTGGAAATTTCAAAATCTGTTACATGTCTGTAACAGTGGGGAAGGGACATATGGGACTCCAGGAGGGCTTCTTGCAGAGTTACTCAGGGTAAGTCTTGAAACAGAAAGTATTAGATGTCCCATTGGCTTTCCTAATGCAAAAAATCTGTTTTCTTCTTTTTGATGATAAATAACCTTCGGGGGTATTCCTAACCCAGAGAGAGGCTGGAATAAATTAAGACTGGGTGTTGACAGCCTTGGAAAACTGAAATCTTGGACCAAACTTCAGAGCAGCTGGGACAAGGCAACCTCACTGATGCTTCTGGATGGTGTTTAGTCTGTTTACAAAAGACTGTGTCATATGAGTAGAATAGGAAAGTGGTGAACGACACTGTGTAACACAAGTTGTCTTGCTGTAGAAGAAATCAAATTTAAAGGAAATGAAGGAGTAATTTTACATTATCATTTTGTCTTAAAAAGTTGTGATAGTGAACATAATCTTTAATCCCTGAAACATTTAAAATATCAGGATTAGTTTATGGCTTTTTGCTCTTCCCCATATTTTTGGAAAGTATAGATTTCTCCAGCTAAGGACAAGATACAGGATGTATCATTCCAGTAATGATCATTCTTCACATTCAGTTTACTCCAATAGCTACAAACTTGTCTTGACCCTAGATAAATTAAAAGGAAGAACTAAAACAAGCAGAAGCTTTAGTAAAAGTAACATTGCATCAGGTGCACAAACTTCCTGGAACTGCTAAAATTTACAAATGGAGTCATGGATTTTGGCAGACCACTGGCATGTTTTGATGAGGTCACCAAAGGTGTAAAGTGACTGAAAGACACGTATTTAATTATCTCTTAAATTTATAGAGGATTTGCTTGCTTGGAAAGAATTTTTAGAATGATTGGCATACACAATTTGTGTAAGCTAATGGTGTTGGAATTTTATATACAATTCTATTTATATACAAACTAGGGGTAGTTTTGCTTCTTGATCTAAGCTCCTGCATAGGCAGGGGGTTTGAGTCTCCATTTGCTGCCTACACCTTCATTTGGACAGAACCACACAGCAAATGCCAAAAGATCCCACATCAGAGGGGCAGCTCTCACTACAGACTCCCTGTAGCTCCCATTATAGACTGCCAGAGACCCAGTCAACAACCACCATGGCAGTAACAAAATTGCTCTGCTCAGAAATGGCATAGGCCAGCAAAGAACCAACAAGATTTATTAGCAGCCTTTATGTAATGGACACAGAAAACTTCGTGTACTCTTGTTCTAATAATAGACTATCCAGTGACGAAAGGGGTTTAATGGAAAGATAGCTCTAGACCCTTTGTGCTTTAAAAAGCATCTGATAGTCTCTGAGTGTCTATTTCTTTGCTTGTCCTCATCTTTCCACTCAAATCTGTATTTTGGCCATGTACATGTATGTCCATAAATTCCATGAGGCTTAGAGTAAAAGCAAGGAAAAAAGTATTCACTCTAGGATGTGAAGGGGACAGGATGGAAATACTCTGCTGACATTAAGTATGAACCCTCTTCCAGAGAACAATGTTCTCTTTCCAAGGCCCCACCACCAGTCCCAGTGCTGAAAAAAGCCCATCTGGTAAAAAAGGGATTGAACAAAATCTTTTCTTTTCCCACAGGGGTTCCTCAAAAAGTTGATTTTGATCTCCTTTAAAGGTGGCTAACTGCTCTCTTTGCTCTGCAGATGATTAAAGCTACCTCTAAATGAACAACTCCAGCATATCTCAGAAGGAACAGGGAAAAAACAGCCAAGGACTGAACACAAACACTTCCCACTTCAGAAGCAGGGATTGCTTACTAGGAAAACAGCAAGAAAAAAGGATCATGCCATAGGGCTTTTAGCTTTTTTAATTTTGTTTTTAAATGCTAGAGGAAGCAACATAGGGGGGGAAAGGGAAAAAGACTGAAGATGGGGCATCAGATTAGAATCAGGTAAATGAAGCTTCTTACCTGTGTGCTGACTGTGGGAGCTGGAAGACATGTGGGGTTTGTAGGTGAATTTGTTGGATTCACTGCATTTTCTGTTGCTCTCCAGCTGAGGGAGGTAAGTGAGAGACAATCTTGTAATCCCTGTAGATAGAGAGGTCATACAATAGAAATAAATAAATAAATATTAAGTTTATTCCCATTGAATTTAAAGGAGAAAAAAGTAACTGAGAAAAGTCTGAGCTAATGCATCCCATAGGTCCACAATACTTTTTGTGTGTCTCTTGTTTTAATAGGGTTTTGAAAGGCCCATTGTTGGTTAAGGACTATTTTGAGAGCTGAACCAGGGGCAAACATATGGGCAAGGAAGGGAAAAAATGGCCAGCTCTACAACAGAGGATAAAATGTAAACAGTGAAGTGTGATTTTTTTTTCCCCAATCGCTCCTCCAGAAGCACTTCCCCCCCTGAATTTATTCAATGTTTATTTGCAGTCATCTTGAGAAGCACAGTGCCCGCCTTCCCTCTGGCTTTATGAAGCACAGCCGGTGCTCAGCAGTGCACGTGGCTGAGAATTACCACCTACGGCCATTCAGGCTGGGAAAGGGAAGCAGAATATGGAGAAAAATCTGTTTCTTCACCAGATGGGGAGATACTAAAAAAAAAATAAAGTTCACTGTTAGAGTGGTTAGGCATTGGGATAGGTTGCCCAGGGAGGTGGTGGAGTCACCATCCTTGGAGGTGTTTAAGAGGGGCCTGGATCTGGTGCTGGATGAAATGGTTTGGTTCTTTATGGGTTACAGTGGTAGTGCTGGGTGGATGGTTGGACTTGATGATCTTAAAGGTCTCCTCCAACCTTGATGATTCTTTGAGTGAATGAAAAACTGCTGTTGAAAAACCTTTTTATTTAGGAAGTAGCTACAGAAACCAGATGCTGACTGCAGAGCATGACACAGGATCGTGCCAGCTAGCACTGTTCTACGTGGCAGTCCTTTTCCTAACAGAGTTGACTCAAAAACTGTTTCTCCACTTAATAGTAGTAGGAAGCTATTTTATAATTTGCAACTCTCTCAGCTGTATTTTGCCAATTTCTATTTATGGCAGCATTCTCTCCCAAGGATGCTGCCATCTTCTCTGTTTACAGCTAATTCCCTAAGCACCACAATTTCCGGAATGGCTTCTTTGGGATTTTTTTTTCCAGGAATAAGTGTATTCTTGCAGTGTAAACCAGGATTCACACCAGTAGCTGTGGGGATTTGGACTTGGCCATACGTCTACTTTTCAGACTCTGTAAAGAGAGTTTCCTTTAATTTCATAGATACTAAATTATATTTTATCTTAAATATAGATCTTAGCTTTATAGATGCTACCACTTGAGCCACACTTCTTTTATAACAGGAGTCTGAGATATTGCCAAAGCTAGCAAGGGAGGCAAAAGAGTTTTTATCTAGCCCAGAATGCATGCATTTTTGTGAAATGTGATGTTAATAGAGGTTTATGATTTAAACTTAAATTTATTATTTAAGTTTATGAACCTAAATTACGGCTAGGCTGTGTGAGTGTCAGGATTTGCAAGTCTCTAGTGCCATTACAGCTGTCACCTGCAAGAAATGAATTGAAGATTTGGAGCATCTGTGGTGTTTAATCCCTAAACACAAATAGATGAAACTCCCTCATTCCTAGCAACTCTGAGAGTAAATCTCAAAAAAAAAGAATATAAAAATTCTAGGTACCTAGAATATATTGAAAAAAACCTTTTCTCCTTAGTATTAATAATACACATATGTCTAGGAAAAAAGGTGGAAAATATATAAAATGACTTTTCACTTTTTTGGAATTTGTCTTTTTCTGGCCGCCACCTTCATCATTGTAACTTTGGCACTGGAAATGACCATGAGGGAGAGAAGAAGAGAAAGGATCATTGTCTAAAACAAAAAAAGTGGCTACCACCCTGTGGTCAAAAAAGACTCTTATTCTCTGGGTTTTGGTGGACTCAGAAGAGGACAGTGAAGTCAAAACAGAGGCAAAAGGAGATCTTTTTTGTCACTTGAGGATTTTAACCTCTTTGAATATTGTTGGGGCAGCTTCAGCCTCTTACATTTGTCTCTGTTCTCCTTGCAATTTTTATGTTTGTGTTTTTTGGGTTTTTTTGAGGTTTTGGCATTTTTTTGGTTTAATTTTTAAATAATTGTTTTAATGAATTCCCTGCCCTCTTTGGGGACAGTAAATTTTCTTGGACCAGGAGACTGAGCTGAGCACCATATGCACTTCCATTCACATCTCAACAACAGAAAACAGCCTCTCTGAACAAGATAGTAATTCCTATTTTATTTTAGGGACAGTACTTCAACAGGGAGAATTTTGTGCAGACAGAGAAAGAACAGAGAGAAGAGAAAAAAAATTCTCAGTAAGATCTATCTGATAACTAAAAAACAAATAAAGGAAAAATTCTATTTTACTTGGTAATTTAATAATGTTTTCATTCTTCATAAAAGTAGGCTTTAAAATGTAGTCTTCTATGCACTTAAAAATCAAACCTAATCCTGACATGATTTCTACTGGACAACCTGAAGTCTTGGCTAGACTTGTCTGAGACAGGGATTTCAGAGACTCTTCCTGGCTTTCCTATAAAGATGCCTCAAGATCCTGGGCAGCCAGTCTACCAACAGCATTGGCTGAGGGTTTTCACGTGCGTGTTACTGCTGGAAAAAGAAACCTCACTGATGACACCTAGTGTTTTCCCATATCCCAGTAGAGGAGACTCCAACGGATACCCAAGGGGCCTCCGCTCCCACCCGTGGCTCTGGGAGTGCCCGTGGGTGAAGCTGCAGTTTATGCCCAGAGGCTCTCGTTCCCATGAACAATAGCTACCGAAACCACAGCAGGGAAGAAGACCAAACTTTAAGAATTCACATATGCTGACCAAGCACACAACCCCACTGAGACAGGTATTTGCCACTTTCCCAGCAACCTGGTAACAGGATGTTTGTGCATGAAGGTTTACTTGCATGAAAACCAAATCACAGCCTTAGATACAGTAGCATGCATGTTCCAAATTGACTCCATTTTCTGTAAAACCATAATCGCCTCTGCTAATAAAAAACACTGGAGGAAAAAGCAGTGGTTTATACTGATCTTCAGCAGAAGAAATGGGCTTCTGACTGTGGATGTAGGATGAGCATAAGAACAGAAACTTCTCATTTTACTAGTTTGAAAAAGCAGTTATAATGAATTTAACAGTGACCACTTTTAGCAGCAGATAGACAACTGTGTTTCCTGACACAGCTATTCTTATTTAGCATTTGTACAATAGCACGGTGGAAAAAAGAATTGCAGCCAGGCTTTTCAACTGATGTGGAGGACTCAACATCAACATTACAATATTAAATCCAAAATCACAGCTAGGAAAAATATGGATTGAGTGCAAGTCCATCATACAGGAATCCTGCTGTTTCCTGCCAAGTGACAAGTGGAAGGTTTTGCTGGCTGTGAGGGGCATGGTGTAAAGAGTTACACATCTTTGTTTCCATTTTCCCCCTTTGGGCAGGCAGAAAACCAGCCAAAGCAACCGAGAGGATCACGAAAGACAGAAAGAGTAAATGAGTTTTCCCAAATCTCTTAATCCTCAGATACCAACTCAAACAAACAGGATGAGCCACATGTATTGCAAAAGGCCAGTACCCAGACTAATTCCTGCAGAGTTAGAGACAGCGGATAAAGTTTTAAAAATGTATTTTTCTTTTTTTTTTTTTTTTTCAAAACCAAAAAAACCCAACATGTTTTTAAATCATAAGAGAAGAGCACAGAGCACTGAGACTAACTGGAAAAGGAAGAGAGCAAAGTTGTGTTTACCATGCACGGTTTCACACAGAATCCTGTAAAATTCAGCCTCAGTCTACAGATACTGAGGTCAGATGGAGAAAGGTACAGAATTCACACATGGGAATGCAGATACTGAGAATAAATCAGCAGAGACATTTCAATAGAGGTACAAGGCTGGCAGAGCAATGTGCTGGCACAGCCTCTATGTAACAAATGAATCCTTAGGGCAGCATATTTCTGGGAAAGCTTTTGGTCATTCCTTTCTCACCACTCCCCTGCACCCCGAATGAAGCGATGACTGAGTATTTACAGCCTGGCCGTGTCAGAGGGTTGACAGTTCTGCTGATTTAAAGCACAGTTCTACCAGGAAAAGTGGCTCTGTGAATGATAACCTCATGGCTTTCTATTTATTGTGTCTCACTGATTTCCAGTTCAAATGAACTGGGAAAAAAAATTATAAATATCTCAGCTAGATTGGGTTCTTTTCTGTTTATTCATCAATGGCAATTAACAATGCATAAGTCAAGCTCTGTCTTTTTCGGTAGCTGAGCAAACTAAAGCTGAAAGGTTCAGTGAAGCTTTTCCACTTTTGCCTTTTAAGCAAAAGAAATGCCTCCCTCCAGAGCAGCCTTCCCTGCAATGTACAGCTCCTCTTTGGCAGCCAGATGCCCTGGAGAGGCTCCAGGGTCCCCCGTGTCAGATAAGCAGAGAAAGAAGAAGGGGACGCTGTACCTGCTCGTTTCTTGATTATTGTAGAGAAAAGTGAACTTTAGGCAGAATTTTAGTGAATGCATTTCCCTCTTTTGTTTTTCTTCAGCTCAACTCCCCAAACTGTCCTGTACACTTGAAGTGCCCATTGTTCCTTCACCTTAGTACTGCTCTGCTAGCTATATATGTTGCATGGCAACATAAATCATTAATAACTCCATCAAAGTAGGTGAAACCATGCCAGTGAAAAAAAGAAAAACCAGTCCAATTTTCCCCCATTAATCTGGCCCATGTGTTCTCCATTTTCTTTTCCATTAGGCAGCCAGCCATTGAGTATTCAATGCTGTATATAATATATTGCAAAAACGTAACCAGGCAGCTCAGTTCAGCTGCTCGAATCATGCAAGGCCATCAACATTTTAAGACTGTCTCTCAATTTGCTCTTGATCAAACTCAAAGAGGGCTAAGATTTTATGGACCAGGACCAGAGCTGGACAAAGAATTGGCCACAAAACTAAATCCTTTTTCCTCTTATTCCATTTTGCACAAAATTATTGAATGTTGAAGACTGTTCTGAAGAGATTTTTCAACTTTGTTGTTTTGTTTGTGTTTTTTTTTCCATTAACACAGAAAAGGCTGGATTTTCTGTTGCACTCTTTTCTCCTGCTCATCCCCTTCGCTCTTCCTTTTCCATCAGTTTGCTTTGTTATGCTACAGCTTTGCAAAATTTGGCTATGCTTAGGAAAGCATTGAAAAACAGCAAAAGGAAAAATGAAAAAAGGGAGAACTGCCAAGCCATAGATGTAGTTAACTGTTACCTTCAGCGAGGAAGCATGGAAACCAAGAAAGAATGCATTTTAATATGTAAGTACTTCCTTTAGAAATATTTAATGAGAACTAGGAGACAAACAATCCATTTAAAACAAAGCTTTAACATGTTTAATGAATCTCAGCTCTCCTTTCTCACACGAAGCTGAACTCAAACTTTGACCTCTGGTTCCTCCGTCTCTCAGCTGTAGGTAACAGATGGGATTCTGGAGGGACTCTTGGAGCAATATTTCCATTTTTACAGAAAATAAAGTGTCTCTGGCAATTTTTATTAAAAAGAATAAATAAAAAAAAATTATCCTGAAAGAGCACAGAACAGAACCAGCAGTTTGATTTCCACTTTTCCTTTTTTCTGCTCACTTTGCATTTAGGGTTCTCCTCAGGTCAGACCAAACAAAAGTTGGAATAGAGAAACAAGCACCCCTTCAAACATACCTGTTTTTAGAAGCTCAGTTGCTCTTCAATCAGCACATAGTTCTTCTCTTGATAAACTCCCTTCTATCTCTGAACACAACCAATGGTGAGTTGCGTTCCCTCCCACAAAAAAACACTGTAAACAATTAGTGGAAAAGTGAGTAACTGTTATTAATAGTTACATTGTCTGCACATACTTCTTTAATAGCAACTTTGGTTGATATCTCATCCATTATCTTCTAGCAGCATCCATTATCTTCATATCTCATCCATTATTTTTTAGGCCATGAATACTGATCAGACAGATTTTTTACTGTACTGAAAAATAGACGCTTGATAGCAGAAAAATAGACAAAATCTATTAAAAGACAGAAAGGATATTCTGCCAATCTCCTTCATCTGCCCTCCTCACCCCTGCCACCATGATTCCCATGGGTACAATTGCAACCACATAGTAACTCCAGCAATAGTGTGGTAACAGCACCATAAGTGACAAGAGAGCCTTGGCAAAGCACAGCAGTTACTGGGATGCAGAGCAACAATCAAGGAGTATCTTGATTAAAAGCTTGATTTGACTGTACATGTCACCATTACTGACCTATTAATGGCTTTCCATATTACTATTAGTATTTCAAAGACAAGCTTTCAAAGCCACAGCAGGGGAAAAAAATAAAAAGTATTATTTTCTTGCTTATAGGATTTAATAATTTTCAAGCTGCTTTGTAGTAACAAGGATGTTAGAAGCCAGTTCTGTACTTGTTGCTAGCTGCATCAAAAGTTATCATGACCAGTGATTTTGCAGAAGAAATTCAACTCACCTATCACCTGCAGCTCTAATTGAAGGTATCTTATTTTCACCTGGTAGCAAACACCAAGCAAACACCATATTTGAGTCCAGATGTAAATAAATAATGCCAAGGTGTAAAAAAGTACCAAGGGCTGAAGACAGATAGAAAAACAGTCCTAGAGATTTTTTTCAGGCCTCATAGTCATGGCTTATGAATATCTGAGATTGAAAAAATCACTACACCTTTTCAGTATATCCCATACCAATAAAAGCAACTGAGGAATCCTGAAGATGCCTCTAGTACAACAGAAAAGGGGCTCAAATACAGATGTGTACTGAAGATTTTCTCCTGGGAAAATGGCCTTGTAACCTCTTAGCTCTGTTTTTCCTGGGAGGAGAAAGGAGTGAGGCATGGCACCCACCAGAGCCTCTGTAAGCAGGGGAAAAACAGAGGTTCCTGTGCCCCCAAGTTCCCCATGTGGCCTGCACTGGGTCATCCCTGAGGGCCTGCCAGGGCAATGTGGCTGTAACAATCAGCAGTCCATGATAAAATGACCTACAGCACGCTGCTGAGCCAGCAGCCACACAGAGCACAAGGGAGAAATCAGTCCCTCCAACAAATTCTCCCTCATTTGGTCACTCAAGCATATACATGTATCTACGTGCTGCATTTGAAGACCACACTGGCAGACATCCTTAGATTGCTGTCTGCTGCAGAGATAATCTACAATCACATCTTCTGCCCCCTCAAATTTACCTGTTCTTTTGAATCCTTCTTTGCAATGTATTTGAAGGATTTCTTGCTTGACGCATCTTATTTTGTTCACACTGAGATATTTCATTGGGTCTTTTTCATGTAGGATCTCTGAGGAAAAAACCCTGCAACCTGTGTCAGCCCCAGTTTGTAAGGGGAAGCAAAATAACCCTGGTGTTACCTGATGTTAGCTTGAGACACCTGCCCGGGTGGCAAAGCTGAGCAGAAGAGTGTCTGAAAGAAAGGCTCAAGAGCTGAAACCAACTGTGAATTATTTTCCAAGCTATCCTGCTGTGCCAGTTTTAGGCAGTTTTCACCCTGCCTTCCTTTATTCTGAATTTGTTTCCTACTGTGTTCCTGCTTGCAACTCTCTTCTGTTTCAGCTCACTACACTAAAATTTTCTGTCTCAGTTCTTGGTCCACATGTTTCCTGCTTTAAAATGCCAACACCTCTGTCTCTCCCCCCAAAACGGTGTGCTTCTACTATACAGTAACTTTTAGCTATACCATAGCTTTCAGTTCCATTGCATATTCATCTTAAAAATTAAATTTTAGAAGGCAATAATCCCTGCTACTTTTCCCCTAGACCAGGCTTTGCCAAACACTTTCTCATTATGTCACTTGGATTCAATTTCATTTTCCTTCAGACTAAATATTGCCACAGATACCTAATACTTTCACTCTGCTATATAAAAATAGAGAGACCTTTCGTACTCACTCTTTTTTTTTTTTTTTTTTTTTTTTTTTAAATTCTAGCACTGCTCATGTGTAATACAACAGCCAGCATTTTTGGTTTTTCCCCAAACTCTCAACCAATTGCTTACATTTAGACAGCTGGAGTCTTGCCCTGTGTTATTAATGCTATGAGAAGTGTTTCCATTCACCCCAGTGCCCGGGAGCTGGATATAGCCTCTGCACACCTGAAATCCAAGAGCACCCCTGTGGCATGTGGCACAGGACATTCCAGGAGCTGCAGACCATTGCCTCGTTTTTAATGGGCTTGTTTCCTCTGAGTGCTTTAGAGCAGCATGAGAATAAAAGGTTATACTTTTAAAAGATATCACTGTTTCAAATTGCAGCAACATATGTGGCTTTTCCAAGGATAATACCACTAAAGGGCCTTACAGCTTCCCCTGTCTGTTATCTATAAGCCAGCCTCCTTGCTTTCCCTGCCTCTCTCTTTTGCTGCTAGTGGAACTGGAAAAAAGTGTTTTCTACTGGCAAAAAACCACCTTGAAGTAGGTGTGGAGACACCCGTGATGACCTTTGTGTAGAGAAAGGCTCAGTGGGACATAGCCAGGTGTTCAGGCATGATACAAAAATCATTAAATTAATCACAAGGAATTGAAAAAATACCTGAAATACCCTCAATGTGGAAGGCTACCTTTGCAAACAGCTACCTGATACATAGGTGGGTTCATTTTGGGTTATAGCAGCGTGAAAGCACCCAGGATGCATCACCTACAGGAGCTGAAGTTATTGAAAAGGGGTTTTTACGTGCATTATCTGTGTAAAACAGTTTTGCTCAATAGAGGTGACAGCAGCAGGGTGGAGGCAATGACCACAATGTCTGACAGTCTGCTCAAACAAAAGTCCTCTTCTCCAGTGGTAAATGACCCTCTTTTACCCACCCTATGGTTTTGCTTGTGGAGCTAACACTAGCTCCTGTGATACCAATATACCCACCCTAGCAGCACCTAGCTGGAAGCAGTAACCAGAAAGAACAGCATATGGAAAAGAGACGCTATAAAATAGCCTATTACTTCATGTAATGGATTCCAGGAAAACACGTTATATTTTGATTACAGACATTCAGAGCGGGAACTTCTAGTACTGCACTTGAGATAAGGAAGAGGCCAGATAGACTTAAATAGCCAATCTTAGTATGACTTCTTATGTAATTATCAGCCCCCCATCACCATGAGGTCTGCATGTCTTAGGCAGCTAAAAATAGAGCAGCCTCCCCCACCTTCCTCTCCTTCTAGCCTGTGGGAGGAAAGACCTGACTCAATCACTTGTGTTTAGGTGAGCCCTCTGAGCCCCCGTCAGCAAAGGGAAACCAGGATCACGCATGCTGAAGCAATATTGGTCTCTCCCTAAGTTGCAGCAGACAGACACAGAAAATATATTCACCCAAGGCTGTAGTTGACCTGACTGGACTGGAGCCTGGCCCTGGAAAGTGACATTTCTCTGTGCTGCCGCTCTGGGGAGACAAATACTTCCTGCCAATACACCCCATGCTTATTGTACTTACTTTTTGGGGTTTGCTGCACCAAAAATAGACCAAGACTTTTCCTCACGCACCCTGAGCCCAAGTGAGGTGACACGGGCCTGTGGCAGTGACCCTGGCAGGGCATGTTGTGCTGATGGAGGCAGGACATTCACTGGGGATAATGCTGTTCCTCATGCTTTGTCAGGGCAGTCCAAGGACATTAAGGCAGAGTGCTCTGTGTCCTCATCCTTATGCCACCATTGAATGTTTCCTTTCAAAGACAATATAAGCATAATATTGATTTTCCAGCAGTATTTTCTTCCACTGCAGCCCACTCACAAGATGCTGGGATTTTCACTGTCATTGACAATGTTTGATAACATTGAGACTTGACATTTCAGTTACTATGCACAAAAGAAAACATCCTATAGGCTGGAATAGAAACGTGGGCTACACATTTTCCAAACTGCTTATTGAAAAATTATATTCTTTGAGAAAGGGGACTTGGAAACCCTGCCCTTGGAAATACAACCTTTATACTAATTTCTGGTTACTGCCATAAGGCATGCCAGATTAAGGTGTGAGGATAACATTAATTCAGTGCTTGCTATTTATTCATGATTCCTGGAGTGGTTCCCAGGCATATGTTTTTGTGACAATTCCAGTTGTGCATTTGAATCCATCATTGAAATTCACCATAGAATGTAAAAGGTAGAAACATTCAGTGGGAAAATCTGGATCCCAGCTGAGATCAACCATCTCAGTTGTTGTGTTGTTTGAATCTAAGGGATTGTTTTGTATTTTTGATGTGATACCTACAGCTGAAACCCAAATATTTCAGTGATTTTGACCACATACTGCAGTCAGGGAGGGTGAAGTGTCAGGTGTCTGGGCTTGGGCTGGAGAGAGGAAACTGCCACCACACTGCTACTGTCCAGGCACATGATCACTCTTCACCCCAGCCTCTACCTATGTTAAATGAGGATAATTACATTTTCTTCCCTCTCAGAAGAGCTGGGAGACAGCCTGTTGGTAAGTTATTCCTCACAGAACTTGCCAACTGATTATTAAGTCTGTAAATATTTTGCTTAATAAAATAAAAATTTTGATACTCTGCAACAGCAAGTACATCACATTTCTGCTCCAAGTCTTACAGACTTTTGCACAACTTCCCAGCGATGCTGTCAGAAGAGCAGATACAGGGCAGGGACACACCAGAGTGGGACAGAGGGAGGAAAGCATCCAGACCAAGGTGTCTGGGCCAAGGACAAGGACAAATGACCCAGGACTTCCTGCTGGGAAGAGCAACGAAAGCAGCTTTGCAGTTCACCTGTGGTATCCAGTAGTTACACTGTGGCTCTGTGTCGATGGGATGCAGCTCCTGGATTCAGGTAGATAGAGTGGGACCCCTCAGCTGTGAGAGGAGACAACCAGTGGAGATGATGCAACCTCAGTGGGGCTCCAGGGAAGGTGTCCATCAGGCATCAATCATCCACTCTCTTGCACCCTGCAAGAGCTCAAGAGCACTTAGTGCAATTACAAGAAAAGCAAAGCTCTGTTCTGTGTAAATCACAATGAAACCACAGAGCCTGTGGGATGTTTTGACAGTTAGGCTTTCACATGAGTCCCAAGAGTGATTCCATAAATCCATGGAAAAAAAGAGGTCTGTGAAATCTTATTAAATACAATTCCTGGTATGGAATTGCCAACAGTTCTGGGAGAGCAGAGCACGAAAGTATTGACACCTGTTTTGCATCTCCTTGTACTTACTTGTTGCTGGTCAGTGTTGGAGACTAGACACTGATTCAACTGGACCCTTGGTCTGAGCCTGTATGATTTTTCTTTAGTTTCTGTCCATTCAGGCTGGAGAGACAAACTCGAAAAGAAGGTCAAGAGTCATGACAATTCACTGTGGAAGTCCTTTGCTTTTTACCCAGTTTCATGATAATTTTAGAGTCTGGCTCACTTGTCCTGAGCCTCACTGTGTCTGCCAGAGTCCAGGCCCAGATTTGAGAAGCACAAAGGAGGGGACTTCTTTACTACCTTTTACCTGGGCATGTCCACTGATTCCAACCTACAGTCTGATTTTCTCCCTTTTTTTTCCCTTGGGTTATCGAGCCTGCTGATTTTTCTGTAGCCTGTGGTATCAGAGTTTTCAGTATTTTAACACCAGTGATGTTTCAGGAGTGCACAATAGTCTTTTCCGAAACAGAGGCACGTGAAGAAGAGATTCAAACCATCAGACCTTGTAGGATGGTTAAAACCTACTCTTACAAAAGTTTAGAAACAGATTCTCAATCAAAATGGAAACATGCCAAGGGAGTTTCTCCTCTGGAAATTTTAGTTGTTAATTCTTATTAATTCAGCAAGTTAATTCTTGCTGGACAGGAAGGGCTCACCCAAAAGCAAATGTCTTAGTGTATCAGCAGCACCCAAGTGTAGCAGGACAATCCAGTTGCAAAGGATCGTCTGCCAGGCACCTTCAGCACTGCTCAGAAGCTGCTCCAGGAAAAATCCTCACACAGAGAAAATAAATCCAGACCAGCAGAACACCAAAGGCTTTCTGAGGAAGCATCCTATGCCAGCAGGGTTTCATGCCAAGGCATTCATGAAAAAAAAAAAAAAAAAAAAAGAAGAAGAAAAAGGAAGAAAGAAGGAAAAAACACCAGTCACTCCCAAAGTAGGCAAGATAATAAAACCTTGGAAAACCATAGAATCCTTTTTTTCAAGTCCATTTCTCTTGGCCTTGCAGACCAGCACATCTGGCAGACTAAAGTCTGGGAGGACAAGGCATGTAGGAGAAAGCCCCAGAGGCCTGTCAGTGGGTTCAGCATTTGCTGCTGGTCTCTGATGCAGCAAAATAAGGTCTTAATTTACACAGTGACTGTAAAGACAATTTGGTGCCAGGAGGAAAAGGCCATACCAGCTCAAATCCCAGTCTCAGGAAATCGTGTGGCTTTTAGGTAGCGTGACAAGGAGGAGGGAAATATAGCACAGCACAGGCTCAGCCCTGCCAGGCAGCTGAAGCTCAAGTTATTTCCACATTACAAAATACCTTAGGGGACAGGCAATTTTTCCACTGAAGTTTACAAAAAGGATAACAGAGATCCTACTTGTCTCTTGACAATTTTTCTCCTCAGCAAATCGGAAGCAGTTCCTTGCTTGATGGCTATACATCGTCAGGAAATCTACTGCATTTATCCAGCAGCACTTCTGCTTTGTGCACTCTCCTGACAGTCACACATGCACTGAGACTCAAAACAACTTCAGCCGACTTAAAACCATCTGCAAATAAGTCATCTCAAGACAGTTTTAGCAGCAAGATTCCTTTATGTATTTGCACTTTCAAGAGATTTGTTATTATTCTATTGGAGCAACCAGTGTCTGAGAGTGGCTGCTGATGGCTGTCACCAACACTTCACCTGAACATCCTGTTTTTCTCCCCAGACAGAGTAAAGATGACAATCATATCCCACTCGATTTTTTTTCTCTTTTTTTTTAATTTTTTTTTTTTTTTTTTCAGCTGGGTTTAGTAAGGTGAGTGAAATTTGCTCTTGCAAGAGAAACTTTTCATCCCTGTTTTCTCCCCATACTAGTGCCCAGGCAGCTGAGTCTGGTCACAGTGACCCGAGCATGAAAAAGCTGCCAATGGCTCTGAGCTTGTTTCTTTAGGATTGTTGATAGACGGGGCTAAACAAAAAGACCTGGGTATATTAATTGGTTGGATATAGCTTTTTATATCTTTTATGGAGTTGGCTATTTTACTGCACTCCTGGTGGCTTAACAATTTCCACTCTAAGTTGCTGTTTTCATTTGTTTCACATTTACTGAACTCAGATGTGTTCAGTTTCACATTTTCCACACTTGTAGTCTGCTCTGGGCTGGATTTTTTTCTCCATCTCAGGAAATAAGGATCATTTGTTTCCAAGAACACGTCTGTGGAAAATTAGTTGTTAAGGTTAAATGTATCCATCTGTTCCTTTGAAGAGATTTGCCACCTGCTTAAAGTGGAAAGGAACCTGAAATCTGGCAAGAAGAAAAGCTAAGGAGATATCTTCTGCTGTCCCCATGAAAACCTACCCACATTTAGTCCCCTATAAATGTCTGGAAAATACCATTTTCCTAGGAACACACTAACACTGAGTAGTCTGATTGTTCCACAGGGAGCAGACCTGCTCCTTGGCATGGAGGGAAAGGGCTGGGGTGCATCATCCTAAGGACCACGCACCACTGGTTATAATGGCAGAAGCCCATCTCCTCACCTGTTATTGCCTATGTCTTTGGGTCATTCAGTCCAGCACGAGGTCCTGAAGATGACAAGGGTCTCCTGAAGCTTTGCTTTAGGGTGAAGAATGCATCTGACCTTTTAAGTAAAAATGTCTACACGATACTACGAGTAAAGAGGGAAAATGTTTCAGAATAAAAAATGTCAATATACTGTATAACACACTAACCCCTATAGAAATTTCCTCTCAGGAGACTTTACCATGAAATACTGGCATCAGGATCGCTGGCATATGGGAGAATTAGTAATAGTTAGCTTTTCATGTCCTGCTACAACCTGTAGCACTAACAAATACAACCCAAGTGAAACACAGACACATTGTAAAACAAGTGAAATATATGGACTTCTTAGTAAGCCATAATGTATGCTAATACGAGAATAGATGGGAAAGGTACAATAAAGGCATCCCAGCAAAAAACTTCACTTACACTTAAATACTTGTCCATTCAAGGTGCAGACAGAACACTGACTGAGGCTATGGATGAGGTGCAAACAAGAAATAATCATCAGCTTGTGTTGAGATGACCTGGGAGGGAGAGCTGCATCTCAGCTGCTTCCACCTTTTCTGACTTCATCCTGCAGTTACCTGGTCCATGCACTTGCTGAATGAAGCACTATGGGGAATTTTGATTACTCTTAAGTGAGAAAGGAGTTCTCTGCATAACTTACACCTAAGTTTCCATCTTCCCACTAACTTGAAATACTTCCACGTATTTGTGAAAGAATCAGACAAAAAAATATCAAGGATAACCTGCACACAGAAGGTGTAAAGAGCAGCTGTTGGGGGAGGGGGGGGAGGGAGAGGGGAAATAAGAAAATTTAAAAAAACAAGGTATTTGCACATCACAAAATAAGCTTTTCTCAGACAGCAAGGCGGAAGGATTTTCTGGTTCGGGTGTGTCTCCTGAAAGGAGGGAAATGGATGGATACTGAATGAGTTTTCTGCGAGAATGTGGTATTATGTCCTGCTTCATACCAACCCAAGGCAGCAAGATTCATTAAGATTCAAGTAAGTAAGTTTTCTTATTTGAAAACTTTATCTAGCCATTGATTTAACTGCAAAAAAACCACCATTGTCCATGGTAAGGAAAATGTTTACACTTATGGTCTGGATATTCTAATACATATGAAAACTGAAACATACCCTATAACAGTGCTATACAAAGATTTAGCAGAAAAAAACAATTGCTCATTAACTTTTGTTCTGCTTTAGGACAAAGATCAAAGTCTGATGTCAGAGTTCTAAGGTATTGAGTTTGGTTAATCTTTTTCAGTTTTGTTAATCTGATTCCTGACATCCCAGTCGAAGTCATTATATTTCAAAAGCTGCTGAACAACTTCAGATTTTACCAAGTCATTGAACTCTAATTTGGGATGTTTTGCACTCTGGTAAGTGAGTCCTTGGTTGCATGTGAGCAGTCTAAATTACTTGAAAATAAAGTTATATATGTACGTTGTTATTAACTGGACCAGAGCATACATTTCAAAAGCTTTGACTCAACTTTTTAATTCCTCATTCTGTCTCAAAAAATAATGATTAAGAAAGAAAAACAAACAATGGATAGTTTGGTTTAACTCCTAACAATTTTTTATTCCATTTGAGTGAACCAATACATTCCTCTGTGAAACGGGAAGCAAGAGTTACTACTGTACATTTTTGTGTGCCATCTATTCTAATGTGGCAGTGGAAAAGTTTGCAAAATTTTTCTGCATTGTGGTTGTCAATTTAAGACTCATTAACTTTGTGACTGATGTTTCGGCAAAAGTCTCATAGTGACCATAGTAAGTCTATCTGATATTTCATACAATTTTATGTTTTATCAATATGTGCTAACTCATTTGGTATTTCAGCCTACATCAGTTTAAATAAACAGTAATCTTGACATTAGCTTCAAAAGCAATTGTACTAATAGTGTATGACATTAACAGTATAAAAGTGAAATTCTTCTTTGCACATACCTCAAGCCTGCTAATTTTCTGAGAGACACTAATAATACCAACACACGTGCAACAGATCACTGGAAAGCTGATTTGTAAGCTAATAAGTAGAATGCAAAACTTTGGTTACCAAGGAGTCTGTTGACTACTTAGGTCCTCCTCTCTTCATCCTGTCAAAAACTATTGCAATACCTTCCCTACAGTCTTACCAGTACAAGCCTGTCGTAATCAGAGTGCAAAATCTATTCCAGGGAATGTTTTTATATCATGGAATACCAAATGAGTTTTATATTGTTATGTAGAGTGATGACAACAGTAAAAGTCAGGTCTAACACTTGGAAGCCTTATAAAAACACTTGCTTCCTAACATCTGGCTCAAGAAGAAAGGAGATACAGGAGATGAGGATATTAAATGCAAGAAGAAGAAAGGTCACTGACTGCACAGTTGGTATAGGAATAAAACAAAACAAATCAGAGAGGGCAGGTTCAGAAAAAAAAAAAAAAAAAAAATAAAAAAAATCCGAGACAGCAGGACAGTGTGTTTAGCCTAGGACTGAGCCTGTCCCATTTTCCATGACAATCATATTTAATTAACATTTGATTACTCATTGTGGTCAAAACTATGCAGAGGATGAGAGCCTGGCACTGAGGAGCTGCAAGTAAGCACGTCCCTGTCCCAGTCTCGGGAAGCTGTCCTGCACTGCCTGTTCCCTCTGCCAGTCCTCAGATGAAGGAATTGCCTTTGGAAATGCTGACCTGATTGCAGATGACCTTGGCATGATTCTTGGCCCCGGCGGAAAACTCAGCACTCAGTGGGCACAGGGTTTGGCAGCCTGGCTGCAGGTACCGCACCCTGGTGCTGCCCTGGCTGAGCCTTGGCCCTCTGGCATGACGCTCCAAGGCTGCACACAGCAAACATGTGCATCATGTGGCTCCACCATCCTCTTCTCCCCTTCTCTCCATGGCCTCATTTCTTTGAGGGTCTTTGGACAGCAGAGTGCCTCAAATAACAGCAGCATTAAGAGTGCTAGCATTGCATTAGGCAGCGTGTCTCAGCAAGTGAATCAGTCCTCTCGAAGGTCTGCTGTGCTGGCACCCTACAAAGCCTCGGGCCTGAAAGTTTGGGAGCATTCTTTTCTCTCCTGCCCTGCTTTGGACTTTGTTTTTTTCTTTCATGACGTCCCTGTCTAGCTTGTTGCAAGCAAGATTATTAATATTTTCTTCTGTAATGAAAAAATAATTAAAGAAAAAACTTCTATGCTTTCCATCTGTTTTTTGCATTAGGAAAACAGGCAAAGAGAAATTACTTCTTGAGACCAGGCAGTGCATACAAAAAACCTGGAAATGCACTCAGTGATCTCTGCACAATCTAAGATAAAGTCAAGGGAATAAACGGAGACTATGAACATAAACTCTCACTCTCCTGTTGAATGTCTGAATGCTATTAGACTCACTGGGCCAAATATTTGCACTATGATATCCAGAGGAACACCTGCTGTCTACTAATATATACTGATATTATGCGGAGAACATTGTAGTTCAACTTGTCTACATTTGAAAATCAGAGACTAAAAAGGAAGACGTGGAGATCATGGGAAAACAAGTAACAAAAGCAGGAATGCAGTTAGAAATAAAATGCTATGAGGGTCTTGTGAGCCTGGGCCATAATGTGAAGTATAACTAAAATGAGCATAATTAATAATCACAGTTGATTATGTGAGTGCAGATCCTGTAGCAAACACCACAGTACTGTGGAGTTTTCTCTCCAAGATGATGTTTTATCCACTTTGAAGGCCTCTGGTAAGTGACCTGTAGAAAAAACCTGCTGGGTTATTTTAGAGGAAATGGGAAGAATATCCTCTGAACAGACAAGTGATATACAGCAGTCAAGGCTTTACTATTGTCTGACTTGTCAAGCCAGATGTGAACATTCACCCTTTCAAACACAGTTTCATTAGGATCCATACATATTTAATTAAGACTGTAGCTCTGAAGGTGCTCTAAATGCTTTCACAGTAGTGTACGTATGAAGCATATAGCACCTTGCATTCTAACGTTTAGGTGACCATGGTAATGCTGAGGTAAAATCCAAACTTCTAGCACTAAACTTCAAAAGTTTAGATGGGAAGCAGTCACTTCCCAGTTACAGCATCAGTTTCTCTCTAAGTTTAGCAAGCTGTCTATTTAAAAAATGAAACACAGCAAAAAAAAAAAAAATGGTGGAAGTTATTTGATTAAAATATAGTTCAGGTCATCAAGCCACCTGCCTTACTGCTGGCCTGGTGGAAGCTGTGGTCCTGTGGTGCTTCCCATCACTGTTCAAAAGACAGCTGCCAAAACAGGAATGCTGTTTCATGTGCAGATAGCAGAAACATTCTCAGCCGACCCTGCTCTCAGTCATTCTGCTGGCACCCCTGTCAGTGACAACAAATCAGAGCCTCACGAAGCATGCAGCCTATCTGACTGATGCCACTCCATCATGCTGCCAGATCTTCCACTGCTCATTTCCTGCAGCACAATCTGAGAGAAAGCCTGTTTCCATGCCTGAGCTGGTTTGGACAAAGATAAATCTGAAGGCTGCCTAGTGACTACCATATAAGCAGACAAAAAAATGTGATGACCTAACTTACAAGGCTTCAGTTATTTGGTATAATTAAGTGGAGAAGATGCCAAGAAAATAATTGTCGGAAAGTTTTCTTTTGACAAAGTTATGAGAGAAATTTCTCAACAGCTTCAAGGAACTCCATGGATGAGCTAAGCCCTTCCAAGTCCAGCAGATTGCCCTTTTTGTCATTAAAGTGGAATAATTCAGTCTCTTCCTCTTCTTCCCGAAACAGATTGCTCTCTGAGGTAGGAATGATGATGATGCGAGGGACTGCATTGCTAACAACAAAGTCCAGGATTCCATTAGCTTGACTTTCTTGAGTTGCCATCTCTGAAGTACTTGAGTCTCCTCTGCTGACACTGCTGCTATTCAAACCGACAGGCAGAGAAGCTGCTCTTAGGGAGCTGGTCACAAGTGTTGCAGGGGAACTGTGTAGGACTGGCTGCCCAAGCACCTTCTCCAAACAGCTGGAGGACAGCAAAACCTGGAGCAGAGACATAAGCTTTAGTGTTGTCATATACCATATGACTATGGAAACCAGTATTAGAAAGATTCATACCAGTCAATATTTGAGTCACCAGGCCTATTTTCTGAACACTTGGAATCATGATGCGCTAACATGTGCTGTTTGAAAAGCAGAATGTTAAATGAAGCA
The DNA here is from genome assembly GCA_035222235.1 of Margarornis squamiger. Taxonomy (NCBI): domain Eukaryota; kingdom Metazoa; phylum Chordata; class Aves; order Passeriformes; family Furnariidae; genus Margarornis; species Margarornis squamiger. Next base: position 21,146,223 of record JAWWTY010000123.1, on the reverse strand, counting down.
AAAGAAAACATGTTCAAATTGTAGCAGACACCAAAAAGAAAAAAAAAAAAAAGAAAAGAAAAAAAAAGCAAAGCTCATTCCTATATCTGACCTATTTTATTATTAATAAAAGGAATTACTCCATTTTGAACACATCTCAGGGTACCAGATAATTGCACTCTTCTCTCTTCTCATGGAAGAGATCTCAGGTAAGACTCAAGCAGGCTGTATTCTCTATTTTCCTAAGGCTTCCTCATTCTTGTGACAATGTCTGTCATGGTGCCCCCAAAAGGCTCCTGGTACTGCCTCGGGGAAGTCAGTGGCTTTGTATTCACACATTGGACAGTACTTCCTCAAAAAAAAAAAAGCAATAAACATCCACTTTGCTAACAATTTATTTGCCTATTTTCAGAGAATTCTGACTTCTAACTTGGCCCTGATAGCAACTCCCCTGTGTCCTTTCCATAGCTCTTTTTGCACAGTATGCAAATTCAGAGTAAACTAGTTAAGTTTTGAAAGTGTTAGTTAATATTTAAATACACTGGCAACAGAAGGCATAAGTGATCAGTTTTGGCTTCCTTTAAAAAATGACAGTTAAGGCTATAAAATCACTGTGTCAGATATAGAGAGAAGTTGGAAGTCCCTCCTTCCTGGGAAAAACAACATTTAAAGTAAAATGCAGTATTTACCTCAGTACAATATGAATTCCCATGACTTCTAATGGAACTCTGAGTACAACTAAGCTTTCCTCAGATTGCTATAAAGCTTCTTTCAGAGTTATAGTTGTATTTACTTCTCTTAATATGGTTGTGGAGCATATTAATTAGCTACACTGAGTATCTCCATACCTTGAGCTTCCCATAATAGTTTTGTAAAATTTTTCCACTATTGCAGTTATGGGAGGTACAATGTGCTAAAAAAAAAAAAAAAAAAAAAGAAAAATTTTCATGATGGGTAATTGCCTTGACACAAAACCTGGATGCAGAGAGGACACTTTACAGCTCTCCTTTGAAACCAAGTATCCAAACCTGCATTTTATTGCTACCAGAAAGGCCTCCTCACTGCCCTGTCAAGTTTGTAAGTGTCAGTCTGCATCAAGTCTGTTACTGTCCTAACTAACTGCAGTAAGTCCTGGGGCTGGATCAAATCTTTGTGGCAGCACAGAAGATAGTCCCATGCAGTTTTATGCTCCGGAAAGCCCCAAGCCTGGGACACTGACTGGCTTTTTCACTTTCACTTGAAAGGTGCTTTCACATTTTTGATGACCTATTTGCAACTGTTCAGTATGGAGCCTTCATCTCACTCAGTGAAAAGAATTCAGAGGTACATAAGTTTTTTAGATGTTGTTGAGATGGTCTTGTTAAAGTAAACAAATTATAAGATTATTTTCCTAAAAGAAAATATTTTGTTAAATCAAAAAGGTGACCCTTCACGCCCTTTACCAAAGTCACACTTATATTTCCATAATTTAGCATTTTTGGAAGTGCTATAGTTGGAATTTAGTCATAGACAATCCAGTAATACTACTACAACCTTAAAATAAATATTTAAAAATACAGTGGGGCTTCCTTAGGGTTGGTTTTGCTTTGGGTTTTTTTTTGTTTGTTTGTTTTTTTTAAGATAAATGGGTGGTCTCACAGTGAAACATTCTAACTGAGCTTGACAAATAAATATTTATTCTGATAGTATGAATACTGATGCATTGCATTTACCTAACACACAAAGGACCTTCATACCACACAGGAAATCTGCTGAAAATATTAAGAAGAGCAAATGAGGCTTTGAACATTCAATGTAAATGAACTCATATTCCGGTGAATGCCACTGAAAGTCTCAGCATGATGTTACTCTAACCGAGGGTTATCAAAGCATTTCAACAGATGTCTTTCAAAAGCAAAGTGTAGCATATGAGCCTTCTTGTGGGCTACAGAATTGCTAAATTCCAGAACAAGAAGTATTTATTTAATTACTGAACGGTGTTATGAGGATCACCTCAGATTTACTTCCCTTCTCCTTCCTTGTGAGACTCAAAGCCCTTGGTTCTCCAGAACCTGGAGGCAATACCTTGTATTTGCCACTTGCCTACAATCTTGGACATGCTGAGCTATTGATGCAGAGCAGCAGAATTGGTTAGGAGGTTTGAGCCCGTGTTGCTTGCCACCACATTTAAAGCCGTTGTTTTTCCATCAATACTGTTCACAACAGTTACAGGAAAAGAACAAAGTTTCTCAGGACTTGTTCCTAGTGAGACACATGAAAGAAGACAGGGCAGATGCATGCAGGAACTGGATCAGGAACTGGATGGCTGGAAATTTCCAAAGCAGCTCCTGCTTTAAACTGCGCTGCCTCTAGACAATTACCATCAGAGCTGAAAGGGAGCACAGGGGACAGTAGCAGATGTTGTAGCTGCCCAAGGTGTGTGTGTCTGTCTACACACACTAGAGTAACCCCCTGCAAGAATGTTTCCATCAAAAAGTGGCTACTCAGTCCAGCCATAGACAGGAGATTGTAAGCCTATGTCGAAAATGCAGCACTGATGTGTGTTCGACATTGTGCACCCATACAAATGCTCATTTTGAAACTGATGTTACAATCTGGCAGAGGCTGACTTGTGGGTGACCTACTGCTCCCATCCCACTTCCTCAGGGAATGGGGTGTTCCTCAACAGCATGATGCCAAACCTCAGTGGTTTGGGCAATGAGTATGATGCATCCACAGAAGATGCTCTGAGTACTCACCATCTCCTCTTTCAGTGAGGGAAGGGTGGCACCTGCCAGACTCTCCCACCCTTAGGGAGAAATGGGAGTCTCTTTCTTGTCTTCCCCCTCAACAAAAATAAAACATTTTAATGTACACTGAAAGGAAGAAAAAGGGTGGCTTCTGTCATGTCAAACTCTGTTTTGCAGACTTGACTTTACTATGAGAGGAGGTTGCCACAATATGGACACAAAGGTCAGGATGAGAGGAACCAAAGCAGGGGTAGATAAACAGGGAAAGAGGCAAAGAACTTATCTTCTTACATTTAATGCTATTGACTATGCTTTAATGCAGCTTCAGAGCTATGAGCTGATGCTGGCTTTCCAAAAACTGGCAACATATTATTGAAAAAAGTTAATAAGGTGTTACTGGCATTCTCATTTTTCACACAAAAAGAGAAAAAGAAAAAAGAGAAAAGAAAAAAGCAATAGTAGCAAGGATGAAAAGGACATTGGAGTCAGTATAAATAAAGTCTACAGATGAAACAGATAAAGAGATGATGTACTGCCACAAGACTAGCACTAAAATGGAGAGTCCTCAACCAAGACTTTTTCCTTACCTTCTCAGCAGGTGCTGCATTGCAGCTGCAGCTCTTTGGGAGCAGGTCTCTCTTCTCTTGACTCAAACTTGCTGAGAAAGAATGACTTCGGTGAGGCTTCAGTTTCTCATGAGCTGGCTCTACAGGGTCAAGTTCTACATCACTCCACATCTAATCACAAATGATGAAGGATTTCACACAGTTGCACCCTTTCTCAAATTCTTGAAAGTTCTCAAAACTGTAGCAAGAACCATGCACACTTACAGAAAACTAAAGCTATTCTAACACAGATCTCACACTGAAAACTCCCCTGGGAAGAAGCTTCGTTTTCAGTCACATCACTTACCCTGGATTATTTTGCTGAACAAAAGAAAAATCTTTGAAATAATGAAAAATTATTTAATCTCTTTTCACCATGATGATTTTCACCCTTTTTAATCTCATTGCTTGCACTATGCTTATAACTGCAGAGTACCTGAATTCTAAAGACAGGAAACAAGTACAACCAATCTGTTTAATATGTCTTATGGCATTCTGTGTGACTACCAACTGGTACGAAACCATGGGCATGGACAGATCCAAACCCACATTTGTATACATCCCAACAGAATATCCAGAGCTTCTCAATCCTCGTGAGCCTGCTGATTCTATGAACCATCATTAGTCCATGGGAGATAATGGGTGGGCTCTGCACTAATTTTCTAAGAACATGCCAGTAATGAAGTGCAAACGTGACATTACAACCATGCCGTTCCAATTACAGGCTTGGGCAGAGGCCATCCATCATCCCTTACTTTGTGGTGACTTTTTGATGGAGTATCAATGGTGAGATCATTCCACTGTTTTCAACACCAGCTTTTAGATATGGATAGATAGATGACAGATAGACATACAGGCCTCCACACAAGTGGGAAGCTAGTGTGTAATTCCCCTGCATCACCTTGCTCATACATCTATGTATTGCCACCTGTTTATTTCTCCTCACTTGCCGAATGAAACTGTAAATGCTACTTGATATGACTCATGAATATGTTTGTTCCCTACACTAACATGTACATAACACATATAGGAAATTGTTGGTGGCAACAGCTGTTGCTGGTGTCATTCCTGCCCATCAATATTTTATTTGAGCACTCCAAAATTTCACTCGGTCCTGCTGTCACGCCAGTCATCCATCTTAGCTTTTATTTCAGCAGCTGCTCTTTCAGCTAAAATCTGTACAGCTTCACTGAGCTGTCACTTGCCTCAAGGACAATTGCCTTTGGCTGCATCAGCTCTGCACAACACAGTGCTGCGCATCACAAACGGCAGGGGTTTTAATTGAGACTCCTCAGCCAAAGTTGTGCCAAAAGCTGAAACCTCTTACCCTCATTATCCTGTCTCTTGAAGGAGCACCCCCAACAAAACACACACAATAACCTGCTAACACAAACAAACCAAATCCAAGTACTGAGCAACAGTGAAGAACAGAAAGCTTCTTGGATCAGGATGATGATGCAGCTGAAATTATTTCAAACTTCAAATTTTTACATCAAACAAAGGAATAATGGGGAGAAAATTTAGGAATAAAGGAAGTCAAGGAAAATTTAAAAGGTGAAAGGTGCAAAAAAGGTTGGAAATAAGTAAATGAGGAGTAACCCTGTTTTAAACTGTCAACACATTTCCATGTTGCTATGTGTGCTACCTCAACCAGTGAATGAAGCAGAAGTGTAGGAAGACACGTAATCCCCATGATTTCAGGGTAAATGTAGATATGTGTGGGTGCTGTGTTTGCTCAAGCTGTTAAACAATCCCAAACAAAGGTACTGCTTTTTTTTTAATGATAGGATATTGACATGTTGCATAAACTAACCTCATATTGCAAGGATAATTCGGGTATTTTACAGTTTATGAAATCATCATGGTTGATACTGTCATACATCATTGTCAAATCAGTTGTCTGTGAATGGAATTAAATCAGCAAGATGGATTATCTCATTTTCCTTTACATTGCAATAGGAATATTTATGCATTTATTTATATCTTCAAGAGCCATGACAAACACTAAATTTCATAGTCCTTATAAAGTGAATCACTTTTTTTCCTACCCTTTCTTTTGGCCTAACATAGCAGCAACCAGACAAGCATGAAAGTGCTCCCCATGCCCTTAAGACTAAGGCAGCTTAGACAAGCAAATTTGGGATCCCTGTGCTATGTGCTGTGCTACAGTACCATCACAGTCCCCAAGAGTCTACCATCACACACTTCAAACTCACCTAGGCTCAAATCTGAACAACAATATGCTAAAAAAAGGCTTTCCCTAGACTAAGAGAAGAGTTTCACTCTCTATTTATCATTTTAAAGAAATTCTATGGCAGACATATTTCATAAAACATTACACTAAAAGCTTGCCACTTCCAGACAAAGTCTCTCCTGAGGAGTAGCTTGTCCATTGCATGTTATTTAAACCACGTCCAATTCTGAGTGACAAAACACAGCCCATTTAAGAGATTTCATTATTTAATTATGATAATTACTATCTGTCTGCAATACCATAACTTGTAGGCTGTTTAGTGATAGTCACGAATGCTGCATAGTCACAAAGTGGAAGAGGATCCTTGTCCTCAGACAGTTCACAGCTTCACAAGCTGGATGGCTGAGGCTAATGATAAAGTGCAGTGAGTAACTTTGACTGGAAGTCTACCTGATGCACATGTATGGTTAATGTGCAAGTGAGGCAGTTGCAGAACTGCAAAGTAACCTCTCTTTTGTAACAGAGTAGTTTTTGTTTCATTAGGGCTCAGGTACTGAGCCTTCCTTTCAGGTACTTAAAGTGTGTTTGTTCCAATTTTTTTTTAATCTTACATCCAGAGAGCCTGAATTTCTTGTCAGTGCCCTAGGCACTGTGCTATAGCATTGGCTGGGACTGCTTGGTTTCCCAGTGAACAGTGCATTTTTTGCTCAGGTGTGTTTGCTTTACTGTCTGCCTGCCATCAAAGAGTTCTGAAATCTTCCTGTTGCTGTTATCCAAAATGACAACCTGAATTCTCCAGCAGAAAATTCAGTGCAAAATTACCTTGTCTGAAAATGGTGCACTGTTCAGGCTGGTTTTCCTGGTGCTCCTGAGTCCATTTTCAAATCAAAGACCCCAGTCTTCCCCAAAATACCAAACATAGCCACAATCTCACTGAAGCACAGCTCCATGGCCTGACTCTCGCCCTGACAGCATTGTCATATGTAACCCAGCCCCATCCTCGCCCAGACTGCTGGCTGCAGGAGAGAGCCAAGAGTTTGTCACTCAGTCCATCATGGTGATTTATACCTTTGTAAGAGTTTACCAGAGGCAGCTGTCACTCTGGGAGGTTTCTGATGCCTGAGCTGAGCAGGGGACAGCACAGGTCCCCAGGAGGGCCAGCCCCAGCCCAAACCCGGTGGTGGCTGCCACCATGCCCCCAAAGTCACCTTCCCAGCACTTCTGCAGACAAAGCCAGCTTCTTGTGACTGAGAGATGCAACTGAGATCATGCTGAGAAAGGCTGTGAAGAGTCCCAAGGGATCCTTTTATTTCTATCTCATTCAGTCACCACTTTTACTGACACCTGGGTATGCTTCTTACAAAACACTCCACCATGCTCCAGAGTCAGGATTCTTTCACTCCTCATGGTTAAAGCCCAGGGAAAGAAATTAAAAATTTCCCACCCTACAGAAAATAGATTTCTTTTAAAATAATAAGAAGCTTTTGGATAGATTAGAAGACTTTGGATGGGAAATTGTTTTGCTGTCCTCCAGCCCAGTCAGATACTGAATTATAGGCAGTAATTTGTAACACGGGTAGTGTCTGACAATGACTCTCTTTCATTCACATTAAAGACTTAATCTGAACATTCTTGGTCCCACTATGCATCTAAACCATGCAGATATGCTGGCCTGGATGCTTTTTCTGATTATAAATCATCATGCATGAACTCCCAGAAAGGCTTTGCAGAAATTACCTCACATGACCCCAAACATTTAGCTATGCTCCCCTCCTCCCCCTTTTCCACTCTCTGATGTTGAATGTGTATTTATAGAGTCACGTATTTTGGGAGTCTGAGAAACGTTACACTCACTTTCCTTCATGGAAATAAGAAAAGACTTACAGCTTCTCCAGTAGAAACAGATGAAACACAAGTGCTCTTGGTCCTGCCAGCAAGAGATTGGTGGCTGGAGAGAGAGGTCCTGAATGATGACTCATTTATGGAGCCTCTCAGGAGGTCATTCTTTGATATTCGTATTAGGAACCTCAAGCACGGAACAGCACTGTGGATTGTTTTTCTGAAGGAAAATATAAGAAATAAAAAAACAACCATCACATTGATGAAATCCAAGTAGTCAGAGGTCTTTTTCCATCACCTCAGCATGGCTTCTGTTTTGATTAAGGGGGGTCTTACAGATTACATGTAATCATCATGGTATATCTAGGGGAAACTACTCAAAAGGCTGAAAAGAAAATAACAGGTACTTCTGGTCCCTGTGTCAAAACATGTATGGAAGAGCTACATGGATAAGTAGCAAGAATTGAAAATATCTTGAAGAGCATGATTGATTCTGATTTATTTAAAAGGTTAACCCAGAAAATTTTCAGGTTATCTGGTACAAAGGTCTTCAATGTGCAAAGGAACAGAATGAGTGGAAAATAGGGAAGGGGGAGAAGACCAGAAGAATCAGATATTTTTATTTCTTTGTATCATGACAGCTACTGTAAAATCCTATTGAAAATTAACACTGTACAATCACAGATGAGAAGGATGACCTAGACCCCAAATCTGCTGTATTCACTGAATAATAATCTCAGTCATGGTTGTGTGAATCTACTTCTTCTGGCCTCAGCCCTAGCCCTGCATAGTGCAGAAGAGCCCAAAAGCCTCCTCTGTGCAATGCCAGCTGGCCTTGCTCCTGGCAGGGCAATGCCAGCCAAAATGCTTCATTTGGTAAAACACCTCTCCAGCATCTCCCAGTCCATTATTTCAGCCCAACAGATGAAACTAATACTGGCACAAAACTAAATGAACAAGTCAAGAAGTGAAGGAGCAACAAGGCATATAGAAAAGAACTGATGCATGGGACTAGAGGGGTGGAGGATGTTGGTATACTGACTTTACACTGAGATGTAAGTCAAGCAGATATATATTGCAAAATCTTTGTTTCTACAGTTACCAAGTGTGTTGAATAACTAGCACATTTAAAATCATCATTTCTATTCTCAGAAAAGATCAAACATTAAAATTTCAAGACATGATTCTGAGATCACTACTTTGTAATCCAAAAGAGAAATCCACCACCACCAAACCTAAATATTTGGCATCATCATTCTCAGTATACCAGACTTCTGCATTTCTTTCCTCTATACCTTCAAAGGCAAGTGGACAGCAACTCTGTATCTGCTCTGCAAATGTGGACGGAAAAAAACTGCCACACCATCATTCCTGATTCTGCCAAGATGCCTGCTGGCAACCTGGCAGAGCCCCACCAAGCTGCTTGGGGCAGAAGGTTCCTTACATGGTGCTGGATTAAAAAACGATAGTTAATGTTGTGCACAAAATAAAAAGGTCTGAGAAATGGCATGAGTTTACAGGACAAGAGAAAAGGCCAAGTCCCCATAAATTCCCTTTCATACTGAAGATCTCATTATGGTGCTGAAAAGCAGCTGCAGCTCTTTTTGCCCTGGTGTGTTTCATCTGTTCCTACCAGAGAAGCTGTAAGTCTGAGAAGCTGAACCTCTTCCCTCTGACACAGATGTAGCTTTTCATGTGCCATAGCCTACCTGGGCCTGTAGAATATCTAATAACTTCAAGTCAGCGTAAAACACATCATTCTGTCCATTAAGTAGGACTTCATGCAGAGATCTCCTGATGATGGAGTTTCAGGAAATATATGCCTGGTGATGAATTTTCAAGGACAACATATGAACATTTTGAATGTCTTGAGGGAACAGAGTTTCAATTTTACTAATATTGGGGAGGACAATTGAGGAACATTTTGTTGACTGGGATGAAAGTACGGATTGGGAGGGGAGTTTTAGTATTGTGTGTGTGAAATACAGAATAGGTCTAAACTGAAGTATTTATTTAATATTTTTATAATCTGAAATATAGGAGTCACCTAGTGTAAAATATATGGTAATTTGAAACAACTTTTTGAGAAAATACTGCAAATCAAAATTATTTATGATTATTCATAATTTATGATGGAGCAGTTTTGAACCAATCATTTCTGTGTAATTGTGCTTCACTTGGGAGCAAGCCGGAAACATGGAGATGCAGAATTTCCCTGTTTGCTATGAAAGAATAATTACAAAACCTAAAACTTCCCAAAATCCATAGCTATGTGTTAGACATAGCTGTATTGCAGAATATAGAGACACCATTCAAGTTGTTATAGAAGTGAAAGATTTCTTCCCCATAAAACAGCATTTCATGAATTAAAACTTGAGTGCATTCCTTATTTACTCACATTGGTTATTTCCAGTGAGAGAAGTGTTTTTCTCCTTTATACTGGTGAGGAGTGTGTGGACAGAGGGGTGGATGGATGGGGAGGAATATAACAATTAAACTCAGACCAGTTCTTAAAAGTCAAGTCCTAGCACAAAGGTCATCATTACATTTTCAGTTACATTCATTATACATTCAGTGTACTTTTTTCATCCATTGCTCAAGGCAAGAAAACCCCACAAAAAGGCTTGTTTACTTTGTTGGGGTTTTAAGATGCAGTGACAGCAATTTTCTGTGCTAAAAAGCATCTGGTTTTGCTAGTGGTACATCACTGGTTTGAGCCAAATTTGAATTCCTTATATCCTGATTTCAAGGTGCCTCTTTCTAGAAAGATTTAGAATATATATTAGGTTTAACTTGGTTCAGTAGTTCCAATATAAAATGGCAAATTATCCACTGCTCAAACCCTTCACCCTTTGGCCTGAACAGACTGGCCCATTTATCTGTGATTGGATAAATTACTTTCAAGGAATAATGTGAATAATTAGAAGATTTGGAAATTGTCCAGGAACACTAATCTTTATATATATTCATTATTCAACGTTCAAGAAAAATTGGTCCTGTCAACTTATTTTTAGTAGCTGACTTATTAGTGTACTGTAGTTGTTTTTCAGTTTTGAAACTATTCTTGATTCATGACAAGAGATCAAACATTACTGTTTTCCCTGGCTGGATGGCTCCCAAGTGTATGAAATGTGTTCACAAGTCCATAAACACTTCTCTTGCTGATATATCTAGAAATACAAGTCAGAAATCAGGGAAAAAATAAAACTAAATACTTACTAAGAAAATGTCTGAAATCTTGCTGTGGATGCAAGCATTTTTCTTAAGATAGTCTCAGAAAAGCTGATGGTAGTAGGAAAAAGACTAACTGAAGCAGTTCACCATCAAAGAGTCATAGAATGGTTTGGTTTGGAAGGGACCTTGAAGGTACCTGAAAGATCACCTCAGTCCAACCCTCCTGCCCTGGACAAGGACACCTTCCACGAGACCACGTTGCTCAAAGCCCCATCCAGCCTGGATCTGAACACTTCCAGGGAAGGGGCATCTACAATCTCTATGAGCAATCTATTCCTTGCAAAAATAGTACAGGGAATCACTGAACACAACTACAGACTGAGGAATGAGATGCTGGAAAGCAGTCCCATGGAAAGGGACCAGAGAGTCCTGGTCAACAGCAAACTGAATACGAGCCAGCAGTGCCCTGGCAGCCGGAAGGGCCAACCATGTCCTGGGGGCATCCAGCAAAGCATCGCCAGCTGAGCAAGGGAGGGGATTGTCCCACTCTGCTCTGCACTGGGGCGGCCTCATGTTGGATATTGTGGGCAGTTTTGGGCACTGCAATATAAGAAAGATACTAAGCCATTAGAAAGTGTCCAAAGGAGGGCAACGAAGATGTTGAAGGGCTTTGATGGAAAGCCATATGAGGAGTGGTTGAGGGTACTTGGTCTGTTCAGCCTGGAGAAGAGGAGACTGAGGGGAGACCTCATTGCAGTTACAACTTCCTTGTGAGGGGAAG
>JAWWTY010000123.1:21110722-21126099 GCA_035222235.1 Margarornis squamiger | reverse complement strand
AAACTAAAATTAATTGGTCTCTCATGATTGGCTGATGGCCCTCCAAGGGCATTTGAAAGAGAAAGAGAGGAGGAGGAGGATGAAGTAAACCCCCAGACTTAATTAAGGAAGACCCTCTGAAACGGACTGTGGAGGTGCAGAGAGACCCACGCAAGTGCAGAGCAGTCTCAGTTACATAACATGAGGGGCAGTGCCAAATACCTTTGCTTGGGCGGGACTGGCCACGTCGCTCAGGTAAACATCATTTGGCCAATTTGATAAAAGGCAGATGGCTCATGTTTTGGGGCTTGCTCGCTTCAAGTGACAGGCCCACGTTGCCTTGGCGGGGACGCCCACCGTCACCTGTGAGCCTGCTGACCCTTGAGGATGCAGCCACTGCTTGGGAAGTCTGGGCATTCCGGGGGTCGGTGAGACAACTCCATGGGAAACACCTGGGCAGTTTGGGTGTTGGCACCTGGAGGCTTATTTTTCTCTTCTCTCTCTCTATTGGGTTTCTTTCCTGTTTACTTGGGCACCTTTGCTAATAAAACTACTGTTTGGGTTAAGTTTTCTGCAGTGTCTCAGTTTCAGCTTCCACGTCCCTTCGGACCCCTATTCTCCCTGGAACAGGGGGGAAGAGGGTATCTGCAATGCAGTAGGTGTAGATGTGTGATATGGCATCAGGTGTTGGCTAGGTGCCCACCAAGAACTTATCAGAAAACTTTTTTTGAGACCCCAAGCAAGACTAAAACAAACCACACAGGGAACTCTAGAAGAGAGAAAGAGTAGACAACATACTCCACCCAAAAAGTGGAGCCACGCTCCATCCCAGTGAGTAGAGCCACACGATGGCGATGACCTGCATGGTGCGTTTCTTTGAAGTCCACTGTATGGATTGCAGAGGCTTAGTGATCACAAGGTAGCGGTCAATAGATATAGCCAGCAAAGTCATCATTGAGGTTATTCCGAAGAGTGCCCCGCAGAAAGCATACAAGTCACAGCCTGAAGCAGAAAATGGCAGTGGGGTTTTCTTGAAAAGATGCATGTTTCCTTTCAGAGTCCATCATAATAAACCTCCCATTTTTTTCCTGGCTCAGGACTTTTCTCTCATTAGAAGAATTTTCTTAGCCTCACAATTTCATAGTTATTAAATGCTTATGAGAAAAACACAAATATTAATAAAATACAAATATATGTATTTAACAAGTCCTACTCCACTGCAGGCTGCAGCTGGGAACCTTTTGTCAATGGAAAACTGCCTCAAAGAAAATCCAATCTAATTAAAGTTTTATTTTCCTGGACTGTTGCCCGATATATTGATTTTAACAGGCTGCAGCAGACATCTGTCTGCCAAGGACTGATGGGTGTTTCAAAAAAATGACTTTATGTGGCTAAAAAATACAGAAGATGTTTAAATTTGCTGACTAAAAGATCAGCAGTAAAACAGCTCCAATTCCTATTTTTAATAGAATTGTACTTTTTAAAAGAACTGACAGTTTTTACACGAAACAAACTTTTTTTTAATCCCATCTGCATTCAGGCATTGCACTACCAGATGAAACTTGTAGAGTCACACTGTCCACAATTTAGTTCAGAAACCTCTGTCAAAAAGGAACATTCATTTTTTTTAATGTTGCATTGCCCCATGGGGTTAGAGATAAGAGGCCACCAGGAACGGGTGGTAGTCAAAATACCAGATTCAACCTTAAAACAGACTTCTAAAGTCTTTATAAGTAACCTGCAACTAAGGACCAAATCCCACTCAACCCAAATCAATTGCTTAATTTGTGGCAGCACAATAATTTACACTGGTTTTATCTAAGGGGATGAGCAAGACTAAAAACATTCTCAAAATAAAGAAGAGTCCCTTCTGGAATCCTTTCTGTGCTGCTAGATAGTACACGGACTCTGGGCTTGCTCCCCCATTACACAACCACTACTTGGTGTAAATTTTCACCCAATGATGTGATGAGCAGCATCAAGCAGAGCATCAAGCCTTTTGAGGTTCTTGCTGTACTCACGTTCCAGCTATAATTTGAGCGTTCATCATCTTTTCTTTCTTACATTTGGCAAGAACAGAGCTTAAATTTGCAGAGTCCTCAACTGAGTATCGTTGTTCAAATGTCTTAATTAAATAAGAGATTCCTAGAAGCATGTTAGCGGATATCAACATGCATTTCTAAATAAAAGTAATAATCACCCCTTAAACTAATACAGGAAAGCTACTTTCAACTTATTAAAACTTCCTACCTATTTTCAGCCATAGCATCTCCCTTACAAACTAAAGGGTAACATGATTACATGTTTATGTTGACTCCTTCCTTTCCAAAATATGTAAGACAAAAGAATCACACTCACAATACAAAACATGTGACATCATGCTGACTGATGATGTCAAGAACTGGGGCTGTAACTCAAGAGATTTTTGCTGGTCTCTCCATGGCACAAGCCAAGACTGTTACGGCTAAAATAGGCTGCAGACAGCATAAAACTGGTGAGTTGTGAATTAGTGTTAAAAATTACCTATATCTCCAAGTATCCATTCTCTGTTCAGGCTGTTGACAAAGCACATGGGTGCCTGAGAAGCTGACATCAGGAAGTCACTCGCAGCTAGATTCATTATAAAGTAGTTTTGGGGTGTCCTCAACTTCTTGTTGCTTAAAAACATGAGAAATACGTGATTTCAAACAGACAAAGTCAAAGGTTAAAGTTATAGCTTTGCTTACTAGCATGAACACCATCCAAGTTGGAATCAATGGTTACTTACAGTGAATCAATGGCTAATCATCAGTCACTTACTGCAGCTACAGCTGTAGTCATTTCAAAATGGTACCTGACAAAGAGCAGGAGGGATACAATGGATTGTTTCCCCTTCAGACTGAGGAGAGTTTCTGCTGTCTTGATAGATATGGTGGATTTGTTCAGGAACAGAGCAGTTCCCTATGAGTGCTGTAATATTGACTGTGTCTTGCACTGCACATGGCCAGGATCTGAAGCAGGTTACAGAGCCTAAGGAGCTGCTTTTGCTGATACTTTAAAAGATGCTGATCTGAAGAGCTGGCACATTACCAGTAAATAAATGACCCTTTGCAAAGTACTGCAGTACAAACAGAGCATGCACAGAGATTTGGGAAAAGTACTTTTGCTCATATACATCTCATAAGAGAGAACAAAAACTCTCAGCTACAGATGAATAGAAAACATTAAACACCACAACAAGGAGTGTGAAAACAGACAGTCTGCAAGCAAAGCTTATCCAAAGAAAACAAACATCACTTCCAGTTCCTTTCCCAGCATCTCACCACCTCATGTAGTCTGACTTCCTAGGGATATCTGGAGACACAACCTCCTCGGAAACTTTCAGTGGGTATTCAAGATTACCCTTGGGTCTGGTAGAGAGGAATAAAGATACTGGTAATATGATAAAGAATCTCTCACTTGTTTGGTTGAATATACTCTTGTTGCTCTGATCAAATATTGTGTCCAACCAGGAAAGTTAAATTAATTTCTGAGTTCAGCTCACCCAAAGCTCAACTACCACTTTTCAGAATCTTGAGAAGGTGTAGCATTGAACTAGTAGTCCCCCAATGTGAACCACTGTATTGCTTGTATGGGGTGAAGTAATGAGATTTGATACCTAGAGTTTGAATTCTGGGCTTTTGAGAGTGTTACATACATGTAATAAAAAAAGAAGTGAATTGGCACACTCTCTGAGATACAGGGAGGAGGCAGAATTTTATAAATTATTTTGTTCTTGCAACCTGCATGCAGTAATTCCCAATAGTGTGAAATAATTCTTTCTTTTGCCCCAAATGCCTCCTTCAGAGTAAGAAGCTGAACAACTGAGGCCTTTCTGATGTCCTTTGCAATATCTGTATTTGCAGCTAACATGAATTTCATGATGATACACAAATACTGAAAAAGAAAGTGAGAAAGCCATCTCAATGCTAACAAATTCTTGGGTCTCATAAATGCCGGCAACAACTGGGTGAAAGAGGCTGCAGAGTTTGCACCTTTCCAGGTGCTCATCTGCCTGTGCAAATTTCCCTACTTTGAAAATGTAATGCTTTTTTTCAACATCAGCTAAAACACACACATTTCAAAGAAAAATGCACAGCTTGAATTACATTTAAAAAATCATGAAGGTATCTACCACTGCAGGGAATTCAACTTCTCCATTAAATCATATTAGAAGCCAATTATTCAAAATAACTAATTTATTTGTCTTGAACACTTAAGAATAGGAAACTAACACTTTGTTTATAGCCCCACCGGTGTCTCTAGCATTGTAAGGCCATCAACATGCATAACAACAGCAAGCAGTGAAAAAGGAGGATTTTGAAATCCAGCATCACAGTGTGGGACAAAGGGCAGCTATTTTTTTTCATGAGATTTTTTGCATACCATTTTTGCAGTAACTTTGTCTGTCTATTACTCTGTCAAGAGAGCACACAAACTGACAGAAATCCTATGAGTTGCCTGAAGCAGTGAATACAGTGGTGGCATGAGCTTATTTCATGCAGCACATTGATTTCTTGGTCCTTCCAGGACATCTGGGCTGCTGGGAGAAGTGTCAGTGTTTGTCAACTATTGCTGCAAATACTACAGGCTAAGTGAAGAAGTCTGCAACAGGAAAACTGTGGTTTCTATCATTGAAAGAATTGAGCCATTCTTTAAACTTTCAAATGAATCTGTTCATAGAACAAGGTATTCATTTTCTCATTTTCTTTGATTCCTTAAAACATGAGGAATTTACACTGAGGTTATCAGTGATGCGCATGGATGTGTGTGTGCATAGGGTTGCCTTTCCCAGCCCCCCTCCCATTTGTTGCCATCAGCTTCTGCTTGGAGACTTAATACAGACGAAAGCAATGCAGAAATTTGCACACAGGCACATGTGAACCTCAAAACCAGTCATATTAACCATAAAAGGAGTTTTTGTACCTGTAAAATGCATACAGAACTAGGAGGTTTCCGATGATGCCAATGGAGCCAATAATGAGCACACAAGTTCCTACTGTGTAAAGAACATGGGCGGGGATCTCTGCCTTGGTCACACTGTGTGGCTGTGTACTCATGTTCAAATCCTGAATGGAAAACAGAGGAAAGGGAAAGTTTAGCACATTCAGGACATTTATTCCAACATGCTCAGGCTGTTGAAAAAAGGCAGAGCATTTGCTTCTATGGTTCATGCAAATCAAATACACACCTCTGAGTTATTTTCAGATCCTCTGTAATCAAGTTTCCCTCAAGTAACTTTCATTACTTTGACAGTACCTAATTATTTTAAGAAAAGCACAACAGGGAAAGCAGACTGGAAAATACAACTAAGGAAATTATGATGATGATACAAAAAAGGCAAAGAAGCACTAGCATGAGATTCGCTCAGGGTAACTGCCTCACTTTGGGGCACAGAGCTAGCTGACAACACAAACTGACAGCAAAGAATAACCTGTCATACTTTGGCTTTATTAGGAGCAATGATATAAAATCTCACACTTACAAGCATTACATTCCCTAGGTCTTCCCAGGTTCATTATTCACTAACTTACAGTGCTGCAAAAGCTAAGAATTAGCCACGGAAAAGGTAGGTGACGAGAGGTAAAACAGTAGCAGTAACATTGCCTGTGTAAGAACAAATGCATTAAACAGTCTTGACACCTCTCTCATTGCTCTGTGTCTCCAGCACATGAATAAACTATGTATTTTTAAAAAAAAAAAAATAAAAAATCCAATTCAGATTTATCACTGGCTAAATTCAGCAGCAAGGCAGCCTACAGCTAACCTGCTCAGCTCTCATTAGCATTATCAACAAGAAGAGTCAGAATTGCCTCATGGAGATTCTTATTTACCAAGTCAAAAGCAACTAAGCCTTGCACTCCTGGTCAGATCTGGAGAGCTTAGTCAAAGGTGTGGCACCTTGTCACAGCAGGGGACCCACTTCACCACACTTCTCCACTCCGTGCAGCTCAGTAACCTGTGGGGTGTGGAATGAGCCTGATTTTGGCCTCTGGGAGAACATCTGGGTGACAGAACAGGTTCAAGATGATAACTATTGTCCCACTGGTAATCTTTAAGCAGCCATTCTTAAAATTATGAGAACAGCCACCTTTTGGTTGTTTTTTTTTTTGGGGGGGGGGGGGGTTCCCCCTGTTGCTGTCCTAATCTTCCATACTGCTGCTTCTCTTTTCTGCCTTCTATTCCTCACTTTTCTATGAAGTGCACACACCCCAGCTCCCTCCTTGTACAACAAGAGGATTATGTGGGGATTATGTCCTCAATTCTGTGACCCTTCTGGGGCACTCCTTGGGGTGGTTGCGTCAGGAAGTAGGGAGGGCATGGTGAAATGCATTGCGCACCCTGAGCATCCACAAAGCAGCAGGTCTGGGGTTGAAATGCTGACAGCAAGGCTCCCAGGACTGAAGTGATGTAGTAAATGGTACGAAAGCTATGGCTCCAAAGCAGGAAGCTGCTTCCAAGCCTTCTCAGTTGTCTGAGAGACTATCCATGATAGAATGGCTACTGCCAACATGGCACTTCACCAAAAATCACACTGCAGGTAAAAGTAGAAAGAAAGAAATAGAAGAGAGCATCTGATGATGCTGGTTGTACCAGCGGTCTGTGACTGTTATTTTCAGTGGTTAGGCAGCAATAAAAAATGCCACAGTGTGTAGCATTTACCCCTGAAAATGGTGCAAGAGGTAGTGTAAGGGCAGGCAGTGCGTGATGAGGTGACCTAGTGAGGAACGCAGTCATGGCCGTTTGGTGGCACCAGGCAGAGCCAGGACCATGCTTTCAGAGCAGGGCTGACTGGGCATGCAAATTAACCATGCTAAACTCATTTCCTCTTCTCTCAAACCAAATCTTCTTAGTGGTGTGCGTGCACTAAATTGTAACCCTGCCTCATTTCTGGCAATGCAGACCAAAGAGGCTAAAGTGAGGAGAAAGCAAAAGGATACTTTTTTTGCTTCCTTTCTGGCTTATCTGTTAGGCATGCAAAGGATTTGCCCCTATACAGAGGTTTATTATATAGACGAGTATTATATAAATGTAATTGAGGGCAAGTAGTACTTGCCTGTCATACGCATTATGCTTTGCTCCAACATATGGGAACTCACTGTTGCAGAAATTCATTTGAGAAATGGACTATGAATGTCACACCCAAAGGTGCCTTGCCTTAACTCTCTGCTGAAGAGAAGCTGACTTGGACATTTTGGCCTCGTTTCTTCATTTATGGGTGGTAAATATGTCAAAAGCTGAAAAATGTCTCACATGACACATTTATAAACTCAGCTTACAGTTTGCTGGCAATACTGGATGAAATATATTGATGCTCACAGAGTGGAATTTGGAAGGCAATAAAGACCAGGGATTACACAGAGCTTTCAATCTCAGTGAGAAGCTAAAGTGAAGGATGTTTAGATTACACAGGCTTTGGATCCTGCCTTCAGGGAAGTCAATAAAATACCATGTCCACTTTTGCTGCAACGTTAATAGCAGTAGGAATAACTTTCAGATCTGAATGGAAAAACAGCTACTCACTCACTCTGTCAGCGTTACCCCAAGACAGCAGGATGTGGCAGGCAGGTATTCAGCTGTATGAAATGCGGCAAGCTGATAAAGACCAAAACTCATTTATAACTCTTTAATTTGAATCATAGCAGACAAATGTGCATATCTATATGTGTGTGTGTGTATATATATATTTCAGGAGAAAACATTAACTATGATTAAAAAATTATTTCATTAAACTAGTGTAAATTTTCTAAATAAAACAGGCTAAACCAGTACAAAAAGGTGTAGGCTAATCAAGGAGACTTTATACCTCATGTTACTCACATCACGTATTTAATGAATTTGGCATAATTTCACAATAGAAAACTTCCAGAATAAAGATTTAAATACTCTTAAGGTTGATAATTTAAAATCTACTATGTTGAAAAAATGCTGCTTTTCTAATGCAGACCCATTCTCAATACAGAATAACACCCAGCTGGAGACTAGTAGCAGTATCATTGAGGCTTTAAGATATTCACTAAATTTAAGCTTTTTCTCTTATCCTCCAGTGCCACCTCTGAAAAGTTGGCCTTTTGGCAATTTTATTTAACAAATTAAATGCTTGCTAGTGTAAATATTTTACTGTGTGAAGATGAGGACTAGACATATGAAAAAGAAATTCTGAGCTTGGTGAACACCTCTAATCATAAGCTGATTTTCGCAGATATTCTCAAAAGCTGCTACTATTCTATGCAGTTTTTTGTACTTTTAGTTTCTCTCAAGTAATAAAAATAAAATTAAGTTATAGGAGAATATTCCAAAGACTCATATTTCTATGAGTCTTTTCAAGCCAGGAAAACCCAAACAACTATTACAAATATTTCCAGATAATTTGAAAAGCAGGACAGCAGCTAAGTCCAGCGGGTTGCATCCACTATAGACACTGATGAGTCTTACTGGGTTATATTAGACTCTCTTAGCACCAATATAATGTATGGCCAATGACAGTTGGCATAAATCAGCAAAAAATTAGTTTGTACTAGGGCAAAACTCCTGCCTTTTAGACTTAGCAAATTTTGAATCCATCACATACCAACAGTGTCTAACTGCTAGAGCACACTGTGCAGTTATAGTTTGACTTTATACATTACACCGATCATTTTCTTTTTATCAACAGCAAACTTAGACCCCTTGAGAATGCAATTGAAAAACTTAAAAAGTTAAAGGACATGTTGGGAGATGTTCCCCCAGCTTCATCTGTTTCACACTGCCATGGTAATGCATAGGCAACATCAACTGTCAGTCTCAATCAATTGTGTCTATATGTGCTCAGCATACCAAAGCCATGTAACATAGAAGGAACAGCCTGTTCTGTATAAGCCAAAGTCTTTCTCCTTCTCTTTAATGATATGATTTACCAAAATGATAATGAAAGAAGGCTTTACATTTTATTCAGTGGATGTATTGAACATTTAATGGGTGAAGTGAGCTTGCACGTGCTTATGTGAGATGTATTCACCTGTCCATTTTCCCCCAGATTGGCTTTTCCACCCTCCATTTGTGGTCCTGGGACAGAATCCCAAGCATTCTTCTGAAGACACATCCATTTCCTAAGTGAAGATTTAAAAGGCACCATCTAGAATGACCTGATTATTTAACTCAAAAATACAAATGTAAACAAGCAGCCCATGAAGATGCCAGTAATTGCAGCAGGGCC
The DNA here is from genome assembly GCA_035222235.1 of Margarornis squamiger. NCBI lineage: Eukaryota > Metazoa > Chordata > Aves > Passeriformes > Furnariidae > Margarornis > Margarornis squamiger. The sequence continues at coordinate 21,116,906 of JAWWTY010000123.1, read as the reverse complement.
AGCTTCTGGCATACTTGCTGACACTGTGCTCGTTTTGACTCCTTCTGAATTAATGCTACAATCATTTGCGTTTTGAATGTAAGAGATGTGGGACCTGACAACTCACATAAACCATGATGCGGCCTTACCCTTATAAAACAAGTGGCTACAATATCAAAATGTTGTCACTATGAGGCTGCTTGGAGGGTTTTCGTGGCAGAGTAACTCTCAGCTCTGCAGGCAAATGGAGGGTCAAGAATTAACAGTTCTCCCTTAACTATCTGGCAAAGGAAACAGGCACCAGATATAGAAATAAACTTGGTCTATTTCTACCAAAATAAAGATGGAAAACTTGACAGATGAGGAAAATTATTCTATGAAAGCTTTTGTAAGCTGATTTTTAGTGATGAACTGATGTCCAAGTAATTAGAGTTGTCTGTTTCTGCTTTCCAGCTGGTAAGATTAATAAAGATTGCAATGCAGAAAAGAAAAAAATTGTCATTAAAAAAGGAGGGCAAGGGCAGGTCCCCTTCAGTGGGTACGGGTAGAAAATAATGGACTGGATTTAGAAATGCTTGTATGATTTGCATTAGGTCAACGTAAGTTTATCTAAAGCTTTATTTACTCTCTGATTTTGCTCATGGGTGCAAGCTCATCTTGCGGAAATGATTTATAATTAAATGAGCTTAAGCAAGGGCTTGCTTACATGGGGGATTAATGTGCACTAACAAGGGAATGAATTAACAATGTTGCAGCCTCCCTGTGTTGAACTGCTACATGGATTCACAATGTAAAAGTTTGATTTACTGTACAAAAAACTTGTCTATACAGTTACGCCTAAAAATTTTAAAGAAAAACAGTAAACAGTACTTAGGTATGATGAGATAGGAGCTATTCATGTGTGCCAGCTACCAGATAGTATTTGCCAAGTTCCTTGTAATTTCACTGATAGTTCATATAAGAGGCAATTTCAGTATGAAGCACCATCTGGTTTGAAATTGCAACAAATTTTGGGGCTTACTGAATATCTTGCACATATGAATAGCCTGTACTTAGGAACTCTTGAAGCAGCAAACAGAAGGTCATTGCTATGTGGTGACTATAGCAGAGCTAGTGATCATCAGATTTTTTCAGAAGATAATGTCTTTTAAATGAAGACTTGTGGAAAATATTTTTAACATATTTGGGTACTAAAAAAATCACAAACCAAATCAAAACAACAACTATGCCTGTTCTGGTTAACAGTACTGCCTTTCAACACCACACAGTAAGTCCAGATTAATTTGGTACTCAGAAAATCAAGTTAAACTGCAATCACCCACATGTGGAAAAGTTACTTTTCTTGTCAGTCTCTGGGCGACATCCTTCTTCCACAGCTTGTTCCAATCAGTTCACATGCCAGTGCAAAGAGCATTCAAACACATATTTTAGCGTGCATTTAACCAAAATGAAAATTGGGTTAGCAAACAGACCTGTGAATTCAATGCAGTCCATCCAAAAGTGACAAAGGAGAACAGGCACTGCCAGTGCTGTGTGCAACAGGACAAACAGCAAAGCCAGATGGGTACCAAAGTCAGGCATCTGCTCCAGACCTAGGCAGGTGTTCATCCAGATTGAGGTCATAAGTTTCTGGAAAAACCTTGAGAATTTTTTTTCTACAATAAAATATCTATCTAGTTAATTCCACTACAACAATTTGCTTCTGGGCTGTTACTGAAATGAACAGCCAGTTGAAAAAAAGCATCTAACATTTGACTCCAAATTTGTGGTATGTTTCCTTAAGACCTCATGTTTACCACAGCCCCTGCTTTGATGAGATGCTTTCTTTCAGGCCCTTGATATCTGTGCTTAAACTTCTTGCAAGGAATCTAATGACACATGGCTGGGGATGGTAGAAAAATGTCAAAAAAAATTCCCAAGAGAAAACCATCAAAATCTTATGACGTTCTCAATACCACGAGAATAAATAGGATAGATATTCAACAAAGTATGCATACTCAAGTGTCTACATATCCAGACCAATAAGTTAAGGTAAGCAAGGGATAGTAATAATTCATATATTTTATAATTAATAAGACATTATAATAAAATCATGCACATGAGAATAATACAGCAACAGAAGCGAACAGTAAAAGTAATTTAAGTATTAATATCAGTCAGCCAGTTCTAAAGCTGTCTAAGGGCATATTTTCATATCTCTGGAAACTTACTAAAAGAACTTTAAAGTGTAAAGTCTATTTTGGAAAGCAAAGAAACATTGCTTTCTATGCGCATCTTCAGCCACACCACTGAAAGCAGTGATAAAAGACACATGTGCTTCTCAGAGTACAAAAAACCAAAAATAACCCCCAAGAACAAATATCAATCCAGCAGAAAAACAATCTGGCTCATATTCCAGCTTGAGCACTATCTGCATGGCTTGGACAGGCCTTAGCAAACTTGACACCTTACTCAAAGTTCTACGACTTATTCTACAGAGTGTGCCTGCACAACCCAGCCTTGAGAGGAACACTGTGTTACTTGCTCCCTTGTTTCTTGTGGGGAAGCATTGGCAAATAGCTAGAACACCTTTTTTCCCCCCTTCCTGAATCTGACTTAAGTCTTGAAGCAATGGACTTTAATTTCAAGATCTGGAAATTTTAAAGCAAGATACCAAAGGCATGTTTCCTGAGTGTATTTCTTTTCCAGTACTACTGTACTTGCATAATCCAGACAGGCAGCATTAAACAGGTCTTCATAACATTTTCCCCTACAGAAATTTTATGTTCTATTTGAACATATCCAATTCTAGCCTGAGATCTAAAAGAACCAAATTCAACCATGACTTAAGAATGTTTGAAAAACAAGCAAATAGAAACCCACTGCCAGAAGCTGTTAATACTCAATTGAGTTGAGGGCTCAGTCCGACTTTCCCTTATCTCTCACAGGCTTGCAGGCCAGCACAGGCAGTTCCTTAATGTGACCCTTGAGACACTCACCATATTGTCCCCTTGGCCATAAACGCTGTCGAAATTATCTGATGCTGTGTCCAAATGCACCTCAAATTACAACACAAGCTATGCATGCTTAGGCAGGCAGCACACTGAACACATCTAATCAATGCTGACACTGCATCAAAATTAGCTGGACTATCACAGTTCAGTGCATATTTGTTTGGCCATGAGGGAGCACATGACTTAGCACAGTGCAACAACAAAGCAGAAGGTAAAAATCTCAGGATATTTAATTTTAGAGCCTTAGACCATGTTAGTGAAAAACATGGGTGGTCAAAACATGATATAGGAGTTAATTGCTTCAATATAAGAAATTTTGCAGTCTTCAGGGATTTGCTACAGTAAATATTTGTTTTAATCTTATTATATATCATACTTTCGTAGGTTATTTTCCTCCCTCTGAGTATCCTACTGCAGTTAACTGGAGTTCTTTAATAATCACACAAAGTTCACCTAAGAAAAGAGATCTTGTTATTCTGTTTGGCACTCGATGGCAAAGGTGTTTTGAACTCACTGGTACTGTAACCCTCAGGGATAATGTGTGCTCTTCACCTGAGCTGCTCTCCCTCTGCCTCCTTTGAGTTCCTATAGCTCATCCTGGTCTGTTTAACTCATCCCAGGCTGCCATACTACTGCTGCTCCCATTTCACCAGCCACGGATACCTCCGACCAGGATGCTCCTGCTCCAGCCTGCCCACCACAAATCAAAATCCATTTCATTCGCTGCCACTGTTTGCTGATGACAACACAGTCCCACAGCATCCAACACCTGCCCGGACCAAGCCCTCTCCCACTCCATCAGCCCCAGGCTTCAGGCTGAGCAGCAGGGAGCTCAGCTGCCAGCTGATGCTCACGTGTTACTGGATTTTAACAGAAGCACATGAAGAAATGTCTCTGTCTGTCCACAGATGCTGGCAACACAATTTGAAACTCTGATCTCTGTCAGTGGTTTCTGATCTCTACTTTGAGATTTCAAAGATTGAACATATATTCTGGCTTCTGGACAGCTAGACTTATTTTATATAAAAAACCCCCGAATTTCTTCCTTACTGTTGATTGCTGAAAGCAAATCCTTCACCAGCCACCTTCAGCTTTATGCACCTCTTCTAGATGTTACTAGCCTTTTCATTCCACTGTTCAGCTTCCTGGGGAGACCCACTTACCTGCTGCCAGAAGGTATGTGCGGAAACTGCTCTGAGAAGAGGGCCCTGCATTTTAAATACATACCATGAAAACATATGCTTATTTTTGAGGACTGTGAAAAAAACCCAAAAAACACAGTAGACATTAGCTCTTCAAAGGATGATTACAAATAAATCAGTTAAAGCAAAATGTTAATAACTTATCCTATATAGTCTTTCTAATGCTACTTTTTAAACTACATACAGCTAGTAATTTTCATCAGTGTGTCATTTTGCATTCCCTCTTTATTCTGTCCGCTGTGAAGAAGTGTAGTGAATGATGAAGAAAGCACAAATAATAATAGTAGAATTACACTTCATTCTTTAACTACATTAAAGTTTGTTTATAATTTTTACTAGCTGAGCATGAAGAACTGCAGATTTACCAAAGAGTCCTCCTCGCTCTCTTGTTTCACTATTTATAAACAAACTGATTTTTCTTCTGCAGGAAATACTCTTAACTGAAGGCCTAAAACTGGAGACATTCTTCAACTAGGGTCATTTTCATATTTCAACAAGAAATTTTGGTCACTGGTGATAGGGTGGGGGTGGAGGGCAACCCAAGATTTTGATGCCATTTGCATCACTCTATCATGCACATTTGGGAACATGAAAACTGCTAAAAGTAGTCAGATCAGAGGCCCACCATCTCCTGTGTCTTACACTTGACAGTGTCTGGTAACAGATGCTTTTAGGGGAAGAACATGGGGAATACAGCAAGTGAACATTCTCAATCTGCTAACTTCAAACACATTTGTGGTGTTAGTATAAACACTGTAGCATTCAGTTTTTGTTTAGATGAAAGAAATGTCTGATCCACTCTAAAATGAGGATTATTTCATGTAACATCTACTCACTTCCGTCTAATATTCCTCTATGCATGGAAGCAGGGATATACAGAAAGCTGAGTCAGACTCTTCCCAGAGGGGCACAGGGAATCAACAGAGGTAACACACACAAATCGCAGCAGGCAAAGTGTTCAGTGAGATTTGTGAAGTACAGAAACAGGAGTACATTATACCTTCGGACTACAGTGACTCCAAAGGTCTACACAATCTTCATCTGTAGAGAATTTTAAAACATTGAAGGTAGCCCTGCTTGGAACAGGTGGTGGGACTTCACAACCTAAAATGCTCCATAATGCCAGCAATAAAGCCTCCAAAAGATACAGTTAAAAAAACCAAGGGTTTAAGACATAAGTGAAATGAAATATTATTTCAGTTACTTGAGGACAGGTATTTTGCCTAAGTAAACAGAAAATCTTCCTACCTACCTTGTTTTACTTTCACAAGGAACTGGGGACATCATCAAGAGCCAAACGAACCTAAATGCATGCTTTGCACCCAAGGACTGTAAACTAATTCTAATAGATAATCTCTACACAGACAATATTTCTTGGATAGAAAGGCTGCAGTTAAATGCTTCACTTCATTTGTAATCCTTTGTCCTACTGCGGCTTTAAATCCTGCACGAAAAGAACAATTTCCAGAGGTTTTAGGCACTCCACCCTTATTGACTGCACTGGTGGCAAAACACCAACTCTTCCCCTGTGGTGTTGAAAATACTCGTTGGTGTTTATCTGCACTGTTAGGTGCATAAGTATAATGAAAATCTGCCTTTGAAATATTTTATTATTAATTTTAGAAAATTTAACTCTATCACTGATACAATGTTTAGTCCAATGGCATTTTATTCTGACAGATTCCCACTAGATATTTTAAGTATTCAGAATAAAATACCTAGCCACCACAGGTAATGGAGATAAAAGAGATGACTGGGAAGAAAACAAAATTACTGAGTTAAATACGTTCAAGATGATCCACGTCTGCAGCAAAAGGCAAGCCTTTACTGAAATGAAACCGTTTGGCACTAGCACAACTTCCCTTAACTCTTGAAGACAAACTCTTATCCAGGAAGGAGATCCTTGCTTTTCTGGTCAGATGGAGAGTGAAGACCTTACGAATTCCTTGTGGATTTAGCATTGCTAAAAGAACAGAGATCAACATCAACTGAACAAGTGAAACCAGCAGC